>JAJMIC010000014.1:0-337418 GCA_030583385.1 Spencermartinsiella ligniputridi
CTCTCAGCATCCTCTGCAATCTCGAGCTTTTCAACTCCCTCGGCAATCTCGACAGGTACGTCATTAGTAGATTGCGTCTCGCTACTCTGGAGCACCGCAGCGTCGGCAGCCACTGCATCCTCTGCACCATCTACCGCTTCTGCAGACACGGTCTCAGCAGCTCCTTGCAAGCTGCTGACGTAGTCTACTATATTCTTGTTGATCTCGTTGATCTCGTCGTTCACTGCACTTTGCTCCAGTCCAACCAGCGATCGGCATATCCGCCTAGACAACTCAGAAATCTTCAGAGCAGGTTGGTCTCCGGGCCCGTACCTCATACCGTTGACCCCCTTAATATGGACACCAAGGGCCGCAGCCGCGTTAGTGAGACCATTAAATGGATTGACGATATAACCCAAGATATCAGCCTGCTCGAGTAATGGTACAGCACTGCCGTCTGGGCCGCCAGTGGTTTTGTAATTCTCGTAAGCTTGAGCGAAAAACTCCAATCGCTCAGGGAAGTCATTGCAAGCACGGGCAAGAGCCCAAATATCGAACCTCTCCATCGGCTCGTCTAGAAGAAGTCGTTGCTGCCACAAATCCTTAACAAGATCGAGGCTGAAGTTGACATACTGCACATAGTTGAGGCGAACTCTAAGAGTTGCAACAGTCGCGGCCAGCTGATACTGCTCATAGATAGCTAAAGTATCGTTATAAATAGCTTCACTCTTCCACAATTTGATTTGCGTCAGCAAGGTGTTTGGAAACAGTTCATTCATATCACAGTTGCTGGTATAAAAAGACACGATCTCCCTCAGGGCGGCATAGCTTTCGTCGGTTAACGTCGGGTAAGCTGACAAGAAATAGCCTAGAAAAGCGTAAGTGACATTGGCAAGAGCACTATCCCGATAGCCTCGTGCACTGGTGATGTACACTTTCCAAATTTCAGTCAATTCATTAATATCATGGTTTGCTTCCCACAGGTTTTCCATAAACTTTCGTACAGGAGTCGGATGGTCGTAGGGAGTGTAGGGAGTTTCTCCATTGATTCCTTCATAGAAGAAGTTTCGAGCGATTGCAATGTCCTTGGACACCAGAAAGGCATCATGGACCTGGGCCAAGTGGTATTCGTAGTTTGAGAAATTTTTAAAGTTTCGAATCATTTCGGCAAACACATTGAGCGCATCTGCTGTGTGGCCCGATTTGATGTAAGCTTTAATCATCATCTCCTGCAGATTGCCAAGGTCTGGAATTTGAGTGGTGATCGATTTGTTATAGAGAGCTTCGATTTCTTCAATAGGTGTACTCACTTCACTCATCAGACCAATAACGGTGCCGGCGACTTTGGGATGTTCACACAGCTCCCGCATGTACTCGGGACTGAACGCCGGATCCATCAGTTTCTGGTAGATTTCAAGTCCTCGCCATGGAATCTTCATGAACATATACGTCAACAAAGCATGATTGAGAGCAAAAGCATTGAGAGTGACTTTGTTGTTCAGAGCGTCCTGCATGATCATTTCGAGACACATTTTCAGATATTCATTTGTGGTTTCGAGACGAGCCCTCTTCTTGACACCAATGATATTTGAGAAATACTTGGCGGCGTTTCTTGTCGAGTTGTGGATAGCCTGCAACAGCCTGCCCACTCCCATTTTGTCAGCTCGGATCACACCGTTGTCTCTCAGTTTTTGGTACAGAGCCATGGCCCCGCGGATATCCACCATCATCTCCATGCCATTTTTGGACTGTTGGTTGTTCATGAGGAGAAACTGAGAAAAGGCAGCTAATTCCTTTTGATGGGCTTGACGGATGTCAGCAGTTGTGATTTTCAAGTCGTCCGGCTTTCCACCATTGCTTCTGTTTTGGTTGTTTTGGTTGTTTTGGTTGTTGGACTGCCGCTGCCGGTTAGGCTTGGGCGCTCTTTTGGACGTCCGGGACGACGAAGACTCCGAGCTGGGCTTACGGTCAGGGTTGGTGAACTGGCGCTCAGAGTTGAACTGTCGCGCATCTTGCCGCAGTATCGTGATGTACTGGGATCCAGCGCCACGCACAGGCAAGGTTGCAGCCTGTCTTAACAACAGACGAGCGATGGGCATGTTGAGTGTGTTTGGTCGAAAGGGGCGACAAAATATTTTTCAGGCTGACATGATCTTTCACGATGACAGAAATTTTAGTCATCAATGTGCGGCTCCTCTTTGACGTTATCAAATCGCTTAGTCACCGCACCTCTTCTTCATCGCGTGAGTGAGTTGACTCCTTGACATCTCTGTTCAACTCCTTCAACATCTCTGGTCACAACACGGTGCAATATGACCAGCACCATCAAATACTCTCACACTTTGTGGTCTCCGTCCGACACCGTCAAAGATGTGGCAGAGACACTGGGAATTGCCAACCTGCCCGACGAGGTGGCCAAGACTCTGGCTATGGACATTGAATACCGAATTCATGAAGTTGTCGAGCAGGCACTGAAGTTCATGAGACATTCGAAACGGTCGACGTTGACGACTCAAGATATCTCCGAGGCGTTAAAGGTTTTAAACGTGGAACCCCTGTACGGCTATCAGAGTACGCGACCTCTGCATTACCGTGAGGCGATGGTCGGACCGGGACAGACGCTGTATTATATCGATGATGACGACGATGTGGATTTTGAAAAGATCATCAATCAGCCACTGCCAAAGGTACCGCGACAGGTGTCTTTCACTGCTCACTGGCTCGCTATTGAAGGAGTGCAGCCGGCTATTCCTCAGAACCCACACCTGAGCGAAATAAAAAATATTGCTCCTCAACTGCGAGGGTCACAAACTCAAAACTCCATAGCTGCTCTGTCAACCGAGGTAGACGTGAAACCTCTGGTCAAGCATGTTATTTCGCGAGAGTTGCAATTGTACTTTGACAAGACTGCTGCAGCCCTGGTATCAGCGAATCCTGCTGAAGCACACTTAAAAAAGGCTGCGTTGACCAGTCTGGCCAACGATCCTGGACTGCATCAGCTTGTTCCATATTTCGTTCAGTTTGTTCAAGAAAAGGTGTCTTCGAACTTGAAATCATCGCTGGACATGGTTGTCACCATGTTGGAAGTAGTCTATGCTTTGCTGACCAACCCAACTTTATTTATTGAGCCTTATATCCATCATCTCATGCCGTCAGTGCTCACCCCGCTGTTGGCAAAAAGGCTAGGGCCAAAACCGGTTGGGGCTGCGCAGTACCCGGTACGAGATTTTGCTGCTTCATTACTCAAGCGGGTTTGTGATAGCTACGGTGATACATATGCCACATTGAAGCCCCGAATCACTCGAACACTACTAAAGGGTTTTCTGGATGTGAATCGGCCGGCCGGGGCGTTGTATGGTTCTATTATTGGACTCCAAGCACTGGGCCCAGAGATTGTACGAGTAGTATTGGTGGGTAACATGAGCGCATGGACTAAAAATGTATTTGGAAAGATTTCAAAGGAGGAGGACCGAACCATCTTGACAAAGGCTATCGTTGAGGCTCTGCGTACTCTCAAGTCGCAAGCCCCTCCTTTATCTGATGGCAGTAACATTGATGAGGGTAGATTGAAGAGTCTACTTGGAGATGAGATTACTGGGAAATTGGAGCAAGAGTCTGATGGAAAGGAGATAGCGTATGCTATACTATATGGTTGATTATGTATATACCGTGTAACAATTTACAAATTTCTCAAATACTCTTAGTTAATAATTATAGAGTATTAATGTTACACTGCAGCCGTACGGTGAGTATAACGATAATACTCCGGTGATCTCAAGAGGCTGTGGGGTCGTACGGCTGCCCACGATAACCCGGCTCACCATATGGCACTGTGGAGAAGAAGATCTTAGATAACGTATTAACTTTCAGATAAGAATCATCCGTGACAGTATTATTAAGCAATAGTTTTTGGTACACATTAAACTCCTCATCTGTGCAAAGTCTTTCAACTCATCTATAACCACCTTCACCTCCAAGCATGACGATTTAATCGACGCTTATCATCATGGACATAACTGATTCCAACAATAATCATCCTGGATTTGACTTTGATCCGAGGGAAGCGTCGAGCAGCCGCCAGCCTCCCTGGAAAGTGCTGCGACGCCGACAGTCCGCTGATGCCTCGTATGACGAGTCAGGCTATAACCTGACACCTGTCTCATCGTTTGCAAACCAGTCACAGAACTCAACCACGCCTATCTTTCCAAAGATTAACTACTCTGGCGGGAATAATATTCATGGACTGCCGGACCAGTTTGAGACGGAAGATACACCCCCCGTGCTGGACCTCGTAGATGACGCAGCCAGCAGTATATGCATAGACGACGACGAAGACGTCGAGACCCGGTTCCACAATGCCGTGAAGACTGTCAAAACATCTCAGCCCACTGAAAGCGATGATTTTGCGGCTTACAACCAGCGAGTGGCCAGGGATTATATTGTCAAAACAAAAGAACAAAAACTGAGTCGGAAACGACCAAGGGCCATAGACGTCAGAGATAGTCGCCAGTATGGAAACTATTTCACCATAAGTTCCGCTGCGGAATCTTTAGCATATACCCCGTCCTATCAGTTAGACAACTTTGACGGGAAAAGGCAGCTGGCCGGGTACAACCACCACCTGAACCAACTCAACTCCCCATATACTTATGAAGAACAGGTAAGAAGACGTCAGCGCAGAAGAGATGGCCTGGATAGAATATCAGAGGTTGGAGAAGACGGAGTGCGCGGCGACGACGAATCGCTATTCACTTTGGATGTCGATGATTTGGAACTCGACAGCGAACTCTCCTGGGGGCGAGATAGACAGAACGAGCATCACCCATACAAACTGAAACGAGGTCTGATGTTCCGTCATATTCAAATGATGTCTCTATGTGGAACACTGGGAGTGGGTGTCTTCCTTAATGCTGGTCAGTCGTTTTTCACGGCTGGACCCCTGGGGACTTTACTGGGCTATGCTATAACGGGCCTCATGGTGGTATGTTCCATGTCGTGTTTTGGAGAAATGATGTCTTTACTACCAAGTGACGGTGGTATCAGTGAACTGGTATCCAGACTTGTAGACGATTCTTTTGGTTTTGCTCTTGGTATATGTTACTGGTTTAGCTGCGCCATGGCTCTTCCCTCTGAAATCACCGCAGCTTCCATGCTGTTGACATACTATCCCGAGCTGTCTTTACCAGACCATAGTGTCGCGGTATGGATTATATTCTTTTTGGTCCTGATTTTAATCGTCAGCTTATTTGAAGCTCGTATATGGGGTGAACTACAATACCTCTTCAGTCTTGCCACCCTGGTAATTGTGGTGGTTGGTTTGATTTTCCTCCTCTCATTGAACAACGGCGATGTAGCACCCCTCCACGATAGAGTTGGCTTCCGCTACTGGGATTCCGCAAAGTCAAATATTTCGATGGGCCATCTTTATGGACCCTTTCGCCCGGTGTATGTGCTGTCTCTTCGTGGAGGTGAGCAATCCAATGTCGAGGTCACAGACAGTATCGGAGGTAACTTGGGAAGATTTCTCCAATTATGGGTTGCAATATGCAGCTCGACCTTTTCCTATGTCGGTACAGAGGTAGTATTCATGACTTCGGGTGAAGTTCGAAACCCGAGAAAGGCTCTTCCTGCTGCCACCAGGATTATATTCTACAGAGTTCTCATATTCTATGTGTTTGCCATCTTTGTGGTAGGAATCAACTTGTATGCTGGAGATGCTCGCTTGATTGGCATTACTCCTCAAGGTGTGAAAGCTGGCTCTGGCACTGTCTACGATAGTTTGCTGGGTGGTTGCGTTACCGGCCATGCCACTTGGGGGGATTCGGGATATAACTCCAACAGTAGCCCGTGGGTTATCGCATTGCAGTCAGCTAGCCTCTGTACGGTGGCCTCGGTGGTCAACAGTTTCGCCATCTTTTTTGCCCTTATATCTGCGTCTTCGCACTTGTATGCGGGCAGTCGCACACTGTATGGGCTGGCTATCCAGCGTAAGCTGTGGGGCGTGTTTGCCCGGTGTTCCAACGTTGGTGTGCCTTACGTTGCCATTGTATTTACCTCGATCTTTTCTCTGTTGGCGTTCCTTAACATTTCCAACACAAGTGTTCAGGTGTTTGGATGGCTAGTTAATCTTTGTGCATCGTCGGTGCTTCTGGTGTGGGCTGCCGTATGCCTTGCATTTATACGGTTCTACAAAAGTCTAAAATTACGTCCAGATATTAGGAGTCGGTCTGATGTTTTGTATCCTTACAAGTCGCCGTTTCAGCCATATACCGCATATTTTGGGTTGATCTCGTCCTCTATAGTGGTCCTTTTGAAGGGATTGCCGTTGTTTCTGAGAGAACAGTGGGATATTAGAACATTTTTCTCGATGTACGTGTCTTTGATTGCGTTTGTTGTCTTTTATGCGGTACATAAGATTGTTATGCGAACGTCGCTGGTGCCTCTAGACAAAGTGGATCTAGATACCGGTCGAAAGGATGTAGAGAACATGGAATGGGAAGAAGACCGAGTTTACCGACCGGATTTAAAGGGATTCCTTTGGGATATTTATACTCGTTTTAAGCGTTTACGACTATGAACAGTTTACGTGTTATGATTTACGATATTTGTATATTAATGGTTTAGATTGCCATCATGAATAAATAATGTTACAGTGATGTAGGATACAACCTTCTACTCCCTTATCATGACTCCAGAAACCTCTGCTGTAGTTGCTGTTTCTTCCTCTCTATTAAATATTGTTCGACTTCTTTGACCGTCGGAATGTGCTCGATTAAAGGCTCGAGGTCAGCTTGACCGGATTGACCTACTGCGTTATTTAAGGATTGCGTACGCAGTACTTCCGAGTACTCCTGTTCATCAGCCAATATCTCTGCGTCCTCTTCTCCAAACCCGTAATAGGCAGCATTCAGATCGCGAGGTGGTCGTTGGGCAGCTTTGAGGTTTGTGTCCCGCTCTGATAATGCATTGACGTGAGCTTCAAACAATTCTTTTACTCCCGGCAACTCTCTCGCTCGACCATAATACCTGTAGCCTCTTGCACTGGGTAGTTCGTTCCCCATCACATCAATGGTTGGATTACCAATCAGCAGATAGTTGGGGCCACCCAGGGATTTGAGGTGATGTTCCCATGCGCGTTTCTCGCGCATCAGCTTGTTTATCTCGTCGTTGAGATCCCTGATCTGGAAATCAGATAATGCCGGGTCCTGTATCTTGGTCACCTTTCTGCCAATCTCCTTGATGATTTGGCTTCTCCATTTTTCACACTGAGGAATCGATTTCACGCTCGAGACGTTTCTTGGGCGTCTCTGGCGGCCCACGATTCCACCTTGGTCCACGGCCTGTTGCTCGTGGAACTTGTAGAGCATGGACTGTGCTTTTTCGCTGTTTCGAGACATGGCGGTGAAAGTACGATTTTGTTACAGAAACTGGTGAAACTTCTAGATAAGTTCGAGTTTTCCAGCGATGTCATGGCACGTATTGGGAGTATGCACAGATCTGCGTCTCGTGTGCATATGTCTGTGCGGCTTCTGTAATGAGGGTGAACAGTCAATTTACTAATTAGCTGTTGTACACGGATCAAGGTAGTTTATTTTCTTGTTTGTGTCTATTCGTCTCGTGGTTTTGTGCATTTGTGTGTATAGTAACAAGGTTCTGTTTATGTAAAGTCTAATGAAGATTCTAGTGGTATTATGGTATCTATATCAGTCTCATAGTTATACTTGACAATCTACAGATCAGCTGCGGACGACAGCTTGTCATATTAACAAATTCACTCAAGTTAGTAGCTGTACTTATTCAAGACTGGCCGAATAACGCCGACCTATCACAACTAGTTTATCTTTGAGAGTCCTAAGCTTATGGAGTCTCTGGGTATACCGTATACAAATTGGATCATTTCCTGTTTGGAACATCATGCATAATATTTTACCCTACCCTACCGGACCCCATATCATTACCCTCTCTTCACCAACGAATTGCAATTTTTTTATAAATTCTCCCAAATCCCAAACCTTTCATCTTGTTCTTCCCTAACCTTTTCCCTAAACCTTTCCCTAAACCATTCGATACATCGTTGAAGGGAACCAAAGGTATATGCCCGCTGGTGATTGTTGAAAACTGGTGGCTGTATCGCTAATATTTTAATTTGGATTGAATTGCCCCGAGCGCCTTGAAGTTACCGAAGCGGTGGCGTTTTTCCCGGCACTTGTTGTTTATTTTCTCGCTCTGTAAAGTGCCCGTCAAACTCATCTTTGACCATCAGCCCTAAGAGCAGAGAGTCGCGCAAAGGTTTGAGGATTGTCAGTGAGAGAAACTGTCAAAGACTTTATGGAACAGTAGCCTATATCCTATTTACACGATTAAGGATTTAGCTACGAATTCTCGTTCTTTCACTATTTTTTATTTAAAGAAAACCAATTTTCTTACGTTTGCGGTGCGAGTTTGTCTCCATTGTTTTCATTTGGGAAACGCGAGTCGATCTATATCGTAAAAGTTCAGCCAAACGAAACAAAACTAAAGAGACAAAAAAAATATTACTACTCACACCCACCCTTATTTCCCCTTTAATTTATATTCTATCTTTTTTCTTTTTTACTTCTCACAATGACAATAAGGAGAGGAAAATCTCGTAAAGAGGTTGAATACAAAGATATCGAAAACCAAGGGATCGACCCTGAAATCGTGGGTGGAGACGACAAGTTATCTGGCGTACAAGACCCTAAACCGTTGAACGGATTAGAAGATGTGAAACCAGACATCCATGCATTGGACCAAGTCAATGTCGTCGGGCCTGACCAGCAAGATGACACTGTCTTCAAAGCTTATGCAAATGTAGTGGGTGCGGCAGATGGTAGCCCTGGTGATGACTTGCCTATGCGATACCATCCGTACGCACAACCACCACCAGGCCCAGGCCAACCGGGAGTTGGCACAATGGACCAAACTGGGGCTGACGGAGACGTGAATTCTAGCACAAATATCATGAACATGATGTCAACCGAAAGATATTCAACTGGTCCCACGGTTGGCAGCAAACGACGATCTCGTCTAGGGTGGACTGATGAAGAGACCCGAAACTTGATGGAAGGATGTCGAATCCATGGAGTAGGTAACTGGAAGAAGATTCTTACTGATCCCCAGTTCCGCTTCAATGGACGTACTGCTGTCGACCTTAAAGATAGGTTCCGAACCTCATTCCCAGAAGAATACAGTAGGTTGTACCCCAATGCACGTACCCACAAAAGCAAAAAACCGTCTGGGCACCAAGAAGTGGGTCCAGAATTGGTGAAGATTAATCGAAAGGAGAGACGAAGTTTCACCCCAGATGAAGATGAGCGATTACTGCAAGGGTTCTTCAGACATGGCCCTGCTTGGTCTAAAATTCAGAGAGATACGACCCTGGAGTTGTTCAACCGACGGAGTACGGACTTGAGGGATCGATTTAGAAACGCTTTCCCTGACAGATATGCTGCAGCAGGCTATAAAGGGCGAGCTAATAAATCCCAGAGAGATGCCGCAGCAGCAGCAGCGGTAGTCAGCCAGGGCGAACTCGCAGCCCTTGCCTCGGAAGCAAGCCGGGAAGCTGGCGATGAACTCCATGCTTCACAAGCCAATCAATTTGTAAACCAGGCTGGCATGTCCTATTCTAATGGTGGTCCTCAAGGAGTGTTTTACTCTTCGCAGTTAAACCTCTATGGACAGCCGCAATTAACAGAGGGACAGTCTCCTCAGTCAGGTTAGTTGTTAATAATTTATTGTGTGTTTCTAAATATTGACGCAAGTAATATATGTATGGTAAAAGGATCGTGTAAAGTCAGACAGGTCGAGTCAATTGTCTCAGATTTCGTTTAATTGAGACACAAATTCAATGTAATTACATCATATGGCTGAGCCGAGGCGTTTGCTGACGTCTCTCATGAAATGTGCATCTTGTAATCCGTAATTATCTGACCAGCCATCTCGGGTTTATCACTTCATTTGAGCCCGCCTTACATTACGTCGTAGTTTCTGACATCACGGCTTTATCAGACAATGTGCGCACAGACCTCACATCCGAGCGCTCGGATATGCAACTTTCACGTTTCAACTGTGAGATAGGTCCCACTGATACATATGTCCAGCCCTTTAATTTTAGAAATGGCGGGATCTAGTACGCCTTCGAATGCAACGCGCATGCGGTACCTCGCATATATCTTCTCAATATAGGTAATGATCTACAAGAAATGGCTGACATATGCACGGCTCATTTCCCACTAATGTACCTCAATATTGGCAATACGGGGACAATCATTATTGCCAGTTAATTGATGTTGCTGGAGATTCGGTCGCTTTGCCTATTAACCGATGTCATGTGTTATTGGAGTGGCTCGACCCAGGCGTACTGTTTCGAACTGGTTAGGATCTCATTTGGAAAACTGTCTAACCAATTTTGTAATTCATTTTACGCAATATCGTAAAATTGAAATTTCACATCTGTAAATCGGTTTTGAATAGCCAAATATAAAAGCAGATCAAATCCGGCAAAATGGTTTTGTATACAAGTACACAGCTAGAGGGGTATCCATCGTTTAGTGCCCATTAGCCTGTTGTTTAGTAGTCGTCTTTCTCAGTTCATTCCTTCAACCTCGGGTGTTTTGTCATTCCATTCTTTACTCAAAAGCGCTCATTCACCCTCAATTTCAGCCAGCCATGCTATCACTCTCCTTACTGACTGCTGTTCTAGCAGTAGCATCAGCCGCTCCCATTGGCAAAAGAGATCCTGTAGTCGTTTATGAAACTGTCAACGAAGGTCCGATCTATGTCACCGTCGATTACTTCAACCCAGCTTCAGTCAATCCTGCAGACGTCCACTACAGTACCTTATATTCAGATGAAGTGCCGTTCAGAACCACGTTACCGCCTGCTCCCCCGCACGTCACCACGAGTGCAGCACCCACACCCGCTCCGCCTGCACCGCAGACATCTTCAGCGGTGGTTGTTACCAGCCAACGCCCAATACCTGCGGCCACGACATTATCCACTCAGGTGACATTGTCGACTCCTCCTGCTCGTGCTTCTTCTACGTATTTTGCGACCTTCTCCACGTTGCTTAGCGTCCAAACGACTGTGTCAGCGACGACTTCAGTTCCACCAACCCTGCCTTCTGCTCCAGCTCCCTCTGGAGCTTCTCCGTCTGACGTCAGCTCTATCATCCCCGCAGCAATCGTGTACTCTCCGTACAACAATGACGGGTCTTGCAAAGATGCCAGCACTGTGTCCAGTGACTTATCGCTCATTGCATCCAAGAAGATCCCGTCCATTCGATTGTATGCCACCGATTGCAATACTCTTCAAACTGTCCAGCCAGCTGCACAAAAATTAGGACTCAAGATCAACCAAGGCTTTTGGATTAGCCAAGACGGTGTTGACTCTATAGACAGCAGTGTCAGCGACGTCATCAACTGGGGACAGCAAAATGGCTGGGATATTTTCACCATGATGATAGTTGGAAATGAAGTTGTTAACTCCAACTATGCCTCTTGGCAAGATCTTTCCAGCAAAATAACTTCAGTCAAAGCTCAATTACGAGCAGCTGGATACCAGGGACTTGTTGGAACGGCTGAACCTCCAGTGACATTTGAAAGAGATCCCGGTCTTTGCACTGCCGGAAATCTCGACTTTGTCGGCATCAATGCCCACTCCTATTTTGCTCCCAGTTTTTCTGCAGCCCAGGCCGGTACTTTTGTAAAGGATCAGATTGGAATCACCGAAGGTGTGTGTCCTGGAGTGCCAGTTGTGGTCACCGAAACCGGTTATCCCAGTGCTGGCGACGTCAACGGTGCTAATGTTCCCAGTCCTCAAAACCAAGCAGTTGCCATTCAAAGTTTGATGCAAGAACTGAATGGTCAATGTACCATTCTGACAACGTTCAACGATTATTGGAAGAGCCCCGGCCAGTACAACATCGAGCAGAACTTTGGTGCGATCAATCTGTTTGACTAACTGTCGCACATGTTCGACCAGGTACTGTCGGAGTTATATTTATTTCCATGACCGTGAATGACATTTGCATTTTCGACTTTTTTCTTTTCGACACTTTCGTTCTAGTCACTTTTTATTATTATTATAGTTTATTTTCAAGAGATATTCTCAGCTGTCCATTCGTGTGCATCAATATAAAATAAGGCTCACAAACAAAATCCTGTAAGTTAGAGTTTGAACACTGTAGTAAGGTTGCTCCAATAAGCGAGACTGATGATGAGCTAGCAAAAAGTATATTGTACTATCTAGAGTCTTATCATTATTATCCATCAGGCTCATTGGGCATCACGCTTATAGCTTTGAGTTCTTCTCACTGGAAAGCTCTTCCATTGCTAATGCAGACAACATTGGATATAAAGCTGCCAGGCGCTCAGCATGAGCACTGGATGCCTGACCCCGGGCTACTCTGGCAGCAATACCGTGGGTGATAACAGCCAACCGTAGATGGGCATATACCACAGCAAATGGCCAGTATGGCTTTGGATCCCAGCCGGAGGCATTTTTATAGTTGCCTAATTGCTCATCCAAGGAGGGCACACCAGGCAGAAGGGCTGTACCTTTAAAGCCACCTGCTGCATCCTTTTTCCAACTGGGGATCGAATATGGATGGAGTAAATTTCCCAGATCAGCCAAGGGATGACCAATGGTACAGAGCTCCCAGTCCAAGATTGCAATGACTTTATTTTCTGTAGGGTGGAATATGAGATTATCAATTTTGTAGTCACCATGGACAATAGATACCTTATTTGGTGGCATATGCTTACCCATCCATTTCGTCAAATACTCAAAGTCCGGTATGTGGCCCACCTCTTCTCCAGTAGATTTATCAATAGCACTCGCCTGCGCCTCTTCTATCTTGCTTAGCGTCCCTACCTGACGAGGATAGTGACTCGATAAATTTTTTGTAAAAGAAGCTGGCAGGCCAATCTTGGTCGGGTCTACAGCATGCAATTGAGCTAGAGTATTGACAGCACTGAGCCAGCATTCAGTTCGATCTTTGGGGGAAAGTTCGGGAAACGACGGACTATGGAAGATTCTCCCACTTACGAATTCCATGATATAAAAGTCAGTTCCGATAACATGCTTGTCCTGACACAGGACCAGGACTCGAGGAACCGGCACATTGGTGTTACTAAGAGCCTTGATCATATGAAACTCTCGATCAACTCTGTGAGCGGATTTGGCCAATAACGCGCCCGGGGGCTGTTTGCGTAGTACGTATTTCCTGAACTTTGCATCTACAATCTGATAGGATGGGTTGGACTGGCCAAATCCAAACTGTTTGAGCACAAAAGGAGCTTCAAAATCTTGCGGAGATTGCCGCGTAAGATATGCGGTGAGTTTTTCTACATTTATGGAATGTCTTGTTAGGAAGACGTTAAGAACAAGACTGCACTGTGTACTCTACCTTATCTCCCCTAAATCTGCCTCTGTATCTACTCTATTATTCTTTGGCATTGTTTAGGTCCGAGAAGTTGAGAAAGAGATCAGATCAGTTCTTTATGTATTTTACTGTAAGGTCGGCACCGAAATTGCCGAGGTTGTTGGAATGTGGGGTATGAAGAGATAATTTTATGTGGGGAAGATCGAAACTGTTCATACAAATCAAGTAATCAAGTTAGCGTTCAAACATATATAGACAATCTAAACAATAAATACCCATGTCCTTTTTCTAAAATCTGTTATTCCTCAACTTTTTCCCTCCCCTCCTAAAACTCAATGGTCTTGTTGGGAAAGTACTCGTTAATAAGTTCCAAGTAGTATGGTTTTAGTTCAGCGACCTTCACCGCCTGGTCACTCTTGGAATATAAGTCGTATGGATTGAAGGCTCGAACAGCGTCCAACATTTTCTTATCATGCTCGTTCATAAGGTTATGGTATGCTCCTTCCCGATGCCAAGGGTAGAAGGAGTGATACCGGATCATGGCCAGAGCCTCAGGGGGCAACGTGCTTTGTCGTTTAGCGACATGATACATGTACTCATCATGTCCCCAAGATAACATGACGGCATCCAATCCACAGCCTTTGTTGTAGATACCATATTCAGAGGAGTAGATAGGGTGGTCATGGTCCGGATTGGTTTTGAAGGTTTCGGGATAGATAATTCGTTCGTCGAATCGGCAACCTACAGGGAAAGTGTCTCCAACGACATCCCATTGTCCCTGGGCATCAAAAAAGTATAGAAGTTTGCCCAGATCGTGAATCAGTCCGGTCAACTGCATCCATCGGGGCTTACCGTCCCGTCGGATCGCTTCTGCGGTCTGTAGGGCATGCTCGATTTGAGACAGCTCAGTGTCTGGGTCAGACTCGTCTATTAGGGTATTGAGTCGTTCAAGAGCCTCCCAGACCGTCATTTTAGCCCGACACTTGGTCTTGAAGTTTACACGAGCCTGCAGGTTGTAGGCGACAGTCTGCTTCTCATGCTGTTCAGCATAAAACTTCTTTACTCGCTCGCATGCGTCTTCGTACTGTCGGAATTTCTGCTTATCTACGCCTTCGTCAAACTTGGACTGCGAGCTCCAGTCGACATTTTCGGCTTTGAGCACATTGACAGTCAAAATGTCTTCATCTGTTTTCTCCAAAAGATGTCCGGCAGACATATTCTGGACTTCAACGGCAGACATTTTTGGTCGTTTCGGGTTGATTTCAATGACTACGGTTGTGTTACTAGTAACTTTTCGTTTGAGATTAGAGTGCTGCTGGTGGTTGTCTGATGTGTTTCGCTGGTCTTCTGACTGGATTCGGTCTGCTAGCGTCGATTTACTTTCCAAAGATGATCCTCTGTTACGTTCATCTGAAATTTCGGCCGACATAGCTATATATATACTGTATATTTTGGCCAGCGGCCCAATACACGCTGTCTCGGAGTTGTTTTCCTTTGGATTGCCTTGTACTGCGAATCCTGTGCGAATCTCAAATGTAGTGCAAATCTCTCCAAACGGCCGGCGGTTTTATTTTATTGTGCGAGAATGGGGTCAGTCAAATTACAGTAATGAACTACAAACTCAATACAACATCCGGAACCTCTACCCGCAACTGCTTAGAACAAATTCAGGTGAAAGGCAGCATTTCTGCCAGCTGATGATGGAGCTCTTGCTCAGTTTTCGGAGATCAAGTCCGATTTTCCAAATACAGTAAGCAGAGCAGAAGATCGCAACACGGTAACCCCGGCGGTGTCCAACGTGCCAGTTTGTGTGGGATCATGGGTGGGATTTGTAGCATTGCGGTGCAAGATAGCCCGGGTGAGTTTCTAAATGTAGTAGAGGTACCAGTGGGGAAAAACGTAAGAAGCGGAGCCATGTGCTTATACGGCGTGAGTGGTGAAATGAAATGTACTTTCAGTCAGGACTGCTAGTATTGAAAGCTTGGTAATTGGTAGAGATAATTTGATGGAAACTTGTCATGGAGAAAACACTGTTCAAATCCAAAGTTCATACTTCAGCTTACGAGATTACGTGAGCAAAGATAAAACCTGGGCTAGGGCCTCTCATCGCTGATCTTAAATATCCAGGGACAAATAACTGTTTATAATATCTTGAATATTGAACACTACTCTGTATTTCACTCTGCTCCTAACACCTATTTGCTGACCTAACCGTAGACTGTCATTCTTTCTACATAGCACACAGGATACTGTAACTAATTGTATAGTAGAGTAGTTTGTTTGTATTATTTTCTCTCGTTTTGTAGTGTAGTTAAGCCGCCATGGAAGCGCTAATAATCGCTGCTATTGGTAACGTGCTAACCATCGTTTCTCTGATCTCAGCTCATGTAAATGCTCGAGTCGTAATTGAAGATAAACTCGAAAGTGCTGTCCAAAAGACGGCGTTTACCAAAGAACCTACCGCTTTATACCTGAGAAAAGAGAGAACAGACCACCATCGAATCACAAACGTCTATGACGGCAATGGGAAAAAAGTGTACACCATTGAACGAAAGTCTCGATTGTTCCCATTTTGGAGTGTGCTTGAATTCCCGTCTCGCAATGAAATCGCCACAATCCATACCGGACTGGTGGATCATTCTGTAGATTTCCACTTCAAAAAGGGCATTCAACATCGTGAAATGATACCTGAGATCTCCTTGACTGGTTACAGACGTAAATTTTACCTCAAAGATGGTGCTACTTATATATGGTCTAGGCCGTCGAGATACCTGGAGAGAATAGTGAACCCTGGTGGAGCCCATGAAGAGGTTCGCGAACGAGTAGCTCGAGCCAGACTCATGAGACAGTTCCGGTTTGATTACGAGCTGTTGATTGACGAAACTAAGATTGATCGAGAAGTCGTTCTGGCTACAGCCTTCATTAACATGATCACCGACTGGGGTAAAGGTCATAAGACCCGAACTACTGGCCCCTCTAATTTCCCTAAAGATATCCCGCGGAGTATTCCTCTCAAATCGAGACCTCAAACTACTTTATCCCGAGAGCAGCTTCAACAAACTGCAGTTATTCCATTTACCCCGCTCACTACCCCTCATCAGATCAGTGACCGAGTCTATCTCGTTATGGAGTCCGATGGGCAGGGCGAACATCAAGCAGAAAGAAGATTGATAACGGACGAAGGAGAGGGGGATGTAGAAGGAGATCGGCTAGAGGAGGAGACCTTTGTTTTCCGTAGTCCCAGTACCCGAAAACTGGCGAGGTTTGCAGAGTCAGAGTAGGGATCACACAGGATGGCATTCCCTGTTTATGTATTATTGCAAAAAAAATTGAAGTTAAACAGTTTTAATAAAGTGGTAAATTTGGCATAACGAGTCCAGGAACCTCAAAAGTATTCATATACATTTCAGTCTGTTGGACCTTAGACCTAAATTCTCCTATATTGCACTCTGTGCCTGCCCATCTTCTTCCTCACCTCTTATCTTATCTGATCGATCCGCAAGCCGCACATCTCTCTCATATCACGTGAAATTCTCTACATTGCATATTTACGGTTAAGCTCGGAGATTTGAAATTCATATTTGATCTATTCATTCTAGCCCATTTTTGTATTACGCCGCTTACTGCTGCCAACTCGGGCATACATTGAAAAACAGTATCACTGGCGCATTGCTCACATTTGCTCCACCCTGAGGCTGCAACTGCTGCAAAACAATGCTTACAAAAGCCCTTGCCTCAGTTAGCAGACCGCTGATACGGCGGGGCCTGTTTGTTGGCGGGGCTCCCAGCGCTGTTCCTAGCGTCAACCTGATCCTGCATTCTGTTAGTTTACGTAGGACTACCCTGAGCGTAAACTGTTTGGAAGCTGGAGCTTCGCAACGGCGCAATTTCCATAATTCGCCAATCCGAGGTCAGAACCAAACCACTGACAAAAAGATTGGTAAACCAACTGCGGCCCCGAATACAAAGTCCGATGCTGAGTCTGCTGACCAGCTGAAGGCGGAAGAGGAAAAACAGGTCCACAAGGCTATAATTAGAAACTTATTATTCTACCTATGGCCCAAAAATCAGCCAGCTGCCAAAGCTCGTCTGGTTATTGCATTAGGTCTGCTAGTAGGATCAAAAGTCCTTAATGTCCAGGTCCCATTTTACTTCAAAAGCATTATTGATGGCATGAACATTGACTGGCTATCTAATGTAGGAACAGTCGAGACAGTAGTAGGGGCTATGATAGTCGGATACGGTCTGTCTCGGTTTGGGTCTACCTTGTTTGGAGAACTCAAAAATGCCATTTTTGCATCAGTGGGACAACGAGCGATCAGACAGGTTTCTCGTAATACTTTTGACCATCTCCTCAAGCTTGATCTGGGTTTTCATCTGTCTCGACAAACTGGTGCTGTAACCAGGGTCATTGAACGAGGAACCAAAGGTATTTCCTATGTTCTAACCTCCATGGTTTTTCACCTGATACCCATAACACTGGAGATTGGAATGGTTTGTGGAATTTTGACCTACAACTTTGGATCCTCGTTTGCTGCCATGACTGTCGGAACTATGGCAGCATATGCGCTGTTCACCATCCAGACCACCACATGGCGTTCCAAATTCCGGCGTCAAGCCAATGCTGCAGATAACAAAGCAGCAAATACCGCACTGGACAGTCTGCTGAACTATGAGTCTGTTAAGTACTTCAATAATGAAGGCTATCAAGTGACAAAGTATGACACTGCTCTTCAAACCTATGAGAAATCGTCAATTAAAATTGCTACATCGCTAGCATATCTTAATGCAGGACAGAATCTTATTTTCTCATCTGCACTCACAGGAATTATGTACATGGCATGTTCAGGTGTCGCAGCTGGTACTCTTACGGTTGGAGATCTAGTCCTGATCAATCAGCTTGTGTTTCAGTTATCCGTCCCCCTCAACTTTCTGGGTTCAGTCTACAGAGATTTGAAACAGGCATTACTGGATATGGAAGGTCTATTCAAGCTCCAGGAGGAAAAGATCAAAATATCGGATTCTCCAACTGCAAAACCTTTTGAGTTCAAAGGAGGAGAAATCAAGTTTGAAAATGTCACTTTTGGATATCATGCTGACAGGCAGATTCTGAAAAATGCAACTTTCACAATCCCCGCTGGCAAGAAAGTCGCCATTGTTGGCCCCAGCGGTTCCGGAAAATCCACAATCTTTAGACTGCTGTTTCGATTCTATGATATCAAGCAAGGGAAAATCGCAATCGACGGACAAGATATTAAAGAGCTTCAACTTGAGTCGCTCAGAAAGTCCATTGGAGTTGTTCCTCAGGATACTCCTCTTTTCAATGACACCATAAAGAACAATATTCATTACGGGCGATTGGACGCCTCCGATGAAGAGGTAGAGCACGTGGCTCAGCGGGCACGCTTGACGAAGTTGATCTCTCAGCTTCCCGATGGATATGAAACTCAAGTGGGAGAGCGAGGTTTGATGATTTCTGGAGGAGAGAAACAAAGACTAGCCATTTCAAGAGTTCTGCTCAAACAGTCTCCTATAATCTTTTTTGATGAAGCGACTTCGGCCCTAGACACCGAGACCGAACAGGCGCTGATGTCCAACATCTCGGAGATTGTGAACAATCTAAGAGCTACTTCTGTCTTCATCGCCCATAGGCTTAAGACTATTGCCGACGCTGATAAAATTATCGTTTTGAAAGACGGAGCTGTGGCGGAAGAAGGAACACACAGTTCTTTGATGAGTGATCCTACTTCTCTGTATCACAGCATGTGGGTCGCACAAGAGCATCATCTTGATGACAAAGTGAAAGCTGCCGAGTTTGTCCAAGAGCTCGAAGAAGATCAAACCATCAAAGCAAATGTTTCTACTTAGTTATTATTAATTGTACTATAGATTTACCCTCCAAACCTGCATAAACCTATTAAACTCGCATAGCGATGCCTGATGACGCACTGATCGGCGGGACCTTGCATTAGCGAGATGGTAGTAATTGTCTAAATGGCCAAATACCAACTTCCTGCTCAACAGCTAGTCCTCAAACATGATTCCGCAAAATTTGAAATTCTGGGAGAGGTTTCCAGCAGTCTCTTCATTCGGAACAAATCAGAGCCTCAACACTGTGCAGCCCACATTGGTCACACCAATTACTACTGAACATCAAAACCCCACACCGTTGATGAGGCGGATTTTTGCAAATGAGGTCGTAACTCCGTACATTGGGATCAAGGGTCGTCTGTCCCAAGTATGGATAAACCGCCTTACGGTTGTTCTCATTCTCATAGCTGTCAAACTGGTATTGTTCAGGCAAAACCTTAAGTACTCGTTGAATAGTGCCGAAGTGTACACTCTCAGCTCCTGCCAGTCAGTCCAAACGATGGTCTCGAATGCGGCATCAGCACCTCATTTTATTGCACAAGCGGCCGACAAACTCGTTTCTAGTGCAATGGACCATACGATATCAGGCCTTCTCTCTACTCTGAACCTTCTCGTGACTGGCGTTGAGGAACTCATTATCTTTGCCCTCGAGGTATGGATAGGTACCTATGCGTGCCTCATTGTGGCAGCAGTAGACGGAACTGCCAGTGCAGCCATCAATGCCACGGAAGCAATTGTAGATTTTGCAAGCAAAGAAGCTAATACTATCGCCAATGACGTCGACAATGCCCTAGGGGCACTCACTGATACCTTTGACACAATTGAAAACATTGTATCAGACGTGGGAGACTTTTTGACTGGTGGGACTGGAAGCATTCAACAAGTAAACCTTACAGTAGCTGCCTTGAGGAATTTCACCATTTCAACCAGTATAAACTCACAGCTAGACATCTTGCGGAACAATCTTCCGACCTATGACCAAGTTAAGAATGCAACGGAGAATATTATTAAGATCCCCTTTAACGATTTGAAGAATGAGCTTTCAAATGCTAGCAGTGGAGTTAGTTTTCGAGTATCTCCATTCAATATTCCGCCTCAACAACAGTTAGATTTCTGTTCAAGTTCTGGCATCGATACGTTCTTCATTCAACTGGACAAAAGAGTTGAGGTCGCATACAAGGTACTCATTATTCTGGTGATGATAGCTGCCTTTTTATGCTGTCTTCCTACTGCTTACCACCAGATCAGACACTGGAAGTTTCTAAACGGCTGTGCTGAAACTGACTCAGTGCTCAACAAAGCTGGCTCGAAAGTGGAGCGTCTGAATGCAATTGTCAAGTCTGCCAACTACTATCAGACCAAGTTGGATCTGCTCTTGACCAATAACATCCGGGATGACATCAGAGCAGTTCTTGCAAGATGGATGTTAGACTACGTCTTTTATCATCCAGCTTTAATGCTTCTATTCTTGGGTACCGCTGGTATCCTCGTCAGCGTCTTGCAGTACATCATACTCGATATTGTCAGACACGAAGCTCCAGGGGTTATTGACGCAATAGCAACAGCCACTAAAGCAGCCGTCGCGGACGTCGATGGGAACATTCAACTTTGGATCAATAGCACCAATACTGCAATCAACAACACTGAATTCGAGCTTAATCACAATCTTCTGGGATGGGTTGAGACTGGTACTTCAGCAGTAAATTCAACTTTGACAGAATTCTCAAATATGATGAATACAGAGCTGAATAACACTTTTGGCGGTACTCCACTGGAGGGACCTATCTCTGCAGTCATGAACTGTGTCATTGGTAACAAGATAGCTGAGGTCCAAAAGGGATTGACTTGGGTGCATAACAATGCGCAAGTTAGCTTTCCCCGAATTGATAAGGACATTATCCCGAGCAATTCTACCAATGGACCCGGCTTACAATCTTCGGTAAACTCGACTTCTAAACTGCTGGGAAATACAATGCGAGTCTTGATAAATGAGTACGAGTCTGAGCTGAGAACGCAACTTCTGATGTCTATTGCCTTGGTAATAATTTGGTTGCTATTAGCATCTGGCGCCTTTCTATACTGCCTCTATCGGGAACGGACAAACGACCAAACTGGTGATACTGACGAAATCAGCACCAAGTATTTCTCGCCAGAGAAACGTCTTCCTCCACCTCCTCCATCGTGTGTTGAAGATGGCTGGAGCCTTAACTCGTTCCAGCCGCCTTCCTTTTTACGAGTTGATCCCTACGGCCCACCTACTCCAAGTAGTACGCACCACCGCATTCCACCGAGTCCTCTCTCCGGCAGAGATACTATAATGGAAATCAAAGGTTCAATGCCTCGACAGGTCGAGGTCAATGAGCCGGAGGTATCCCGAAAGAGTGAGCATGGATATGTTATTGCTCGGGCATTCTGAAATCGATTTTGGGCAATGGCCTGTTGTATATATATAAGTACAGTAACTAAGTTTCATAAATAAATAAAAAGAATTACAAAAAAAATGAAGCCGTTGCCGGTATACTAGGAATTGAACCCAGATATGCCGTTTTTGCCGTTACCAGGAATCGAACCTGGGTCTCTTCGGCCACAACGAAGCGTACTGACCACTATACTATAACGGCTTCAGTTGAAAATGAATTTTTTCTGTTCTACCCATGGATGTAGATTAACAAATGTATAACCCTAACCCATACAAGACATGTGGTCCTTTTAAGTGATAACTCACTATGTTTTAGAACTGCGGTAGTGTTATTTTACTGCTGCTGTATGATTTGTCTAACCAGCATCTAGTTAAAGACAAATTGGACAGAATTCATGAACTATTGCAGTCTCGTGTGAGAAAATGCCGCCGTTGTCATAACAATGTCTAATTTTGTAGACAAAATACATAGAGATAGTGCATCATAAATGGCAGCTAAATCTCTTTATACTGCTCAATCGCTTATTGCCATCGTAAATTCTACCGCAAATGCTCTTTTGATCAAAGCTCAGTTTCCTTTCCATACTTACCCGGCGTATACGCGACCTTTTTCTACATGGATCATTATTTATTATCGATTTCAACTTCCTCTGTAACTCCAGCAATGATCCATCCTCATCCACAATTTTTCGATCTCAATATGGATCTAGATCCAGCTGTTAACGAGAGCAATTGTACAAATGAGCTTTAAGATTGTTGATATGCTTTGAGGTTTCCTGACAGCCCAGAAGTGAAACTTTCTTACCTAACTATGCATGAGCTGGATTCATATCTTACGGCATGAATGTAACAGGTAATTGTTACGGTTTACTTCTGACTAGACTATAATCATCATAGTTATGACGCCACCACGGGCCCATGATGAGAATTAGTGGAACCTGCAAGTTGCCAGACACCGAGCTCGCTGCAGATACCCAACTCTCTGTCATCTGAGCCAATAAATTGAAATATAGCTGCAGCTTCTGTCCTTCTGCGCTATACCAATCTTAGCTATGGCTCAAACCCGCTGGCATATCTGTTCCCAAATTTGTTCTAGAAAAAGCGTGGGGAGCTAGCTAAGTCTAGTGTACAGATACAGATCTGAAAATTTTCAAAACCTTTCAGCGCCTTTCTTTCAACCAGGTCCGAAGGCCAGTTACGTGCCATTTTTCTACAATCTGACAACCTGCAAGTGCAAGCAAAACAAGCTCTGTGCTCACTATCTCTGATCCTCCGCACAGCATTTTCGCCTTCAAGCTCCGCTTCTTTCCTTATCATTATTACCCGGGCGGACTAGTGCTTGCAGGGGAGATCCCCACCCCCTGAATCACAGTCCGGTGATGTGCAGGGGGGTCGTCCCTACACATACATTGCATACTGGAGGAAAGCTTTACCGTTGAGAGCCTAGCTTCGTGCAAGTTCTTGTGCAAGCTTACGCACGTAATATCAGCAAACTAGAAAGCGTGGCTGGACTAATAATAGGCGCTGACACATGACACAGTCAATACCGCTGACAATGTACGGTGACAAATCTGCTTGCAGAGATGTTTGTTTGCATGACTCAAATTTACCCATGAAAAGGATAGTTCGACGCAGAGAAACATGCGATAGAAGTCAAATGCTTTTACTAGCTTCTAGCAAACTTGTGACTATGCAATGCTTACGGCCCTTGAGGCAATAAGGACCATGCAAGCGAACACATGCTAAGCCACGAAGTATGCGTATGTGAAAGTCGTATTTGCACACCTGATAGTCAAACTTCTGCCCTAATTATAGAGTTTTAGTCGTCTATATCAAGCCAGTTGTTTGCTCACTTTACTGCTCTTTTCCTCTTCAGCTTTCTCATTTCTACCTTACTTCAAAAGCCCTTCTGAAATCCCCTTTCTAAACACCTCAATTTCACCATGCAGACCAATCCCGCAAAACCTTCGGCTGCCTTATTAGACGCTGCTGCACTGATGGCAGCTGCAAGCGCTAGTAGGGTCATTGCCAGTCTTCCGTTTGTCCCCTTACTCTCTGCCTCTGCAGCACCAGGACGAACTCTCAATATCGTCGCTCATGAAGATGATGACATTTTGTTTCTCTCTCCTGACTTACTCCATGCCGTCCAGTCTGGCCGCGTAGTTCGAACAATCTACGTTACTGCTGGAGATGCTGGCAATGGTGAGAGTTACTGGGAGGGCCGTCAAGACGGCATGCAAGCTGCTTATTCTGATATGACTTCAATAGCAAACACTTGGACGGAAGCGGACGCTGGAATTCCCGGATATTCTATCTCTCTATACACTCTGACAGGCAATCCTAATATTTCTTTGGCATTCATGCACCTTCCGGACGGAAACGTTGACGGCTCTGGTTTCCCTGCTACGGGAAATGTGAGTATCCAAGATCTCTGGCAAGGCACCATCTCTAGTATCACCACCGTAGATGGTGCTAACACCTACACTAAGACCACCCTTCAAAATACGCTGACCGCTTTGATGACTTCATTTGCGCCAGATCAAGTCAAGACTCAAGATTTTGTTGGTACCTATGGCGATGGAGATCACAGTGACCACCATACTGTGGCATATTTCACTCAAGCAGCCATCAAGAATTACACGGGTACCGCTAGTTTGACCGGCTACATTGATTATGGCACAGACGCGCTTTCCGCTAATGTATCGGGCCCAGACCTCAAGGCCAAACAATTTGCGTATTACGCTTATGCTCAATACGACCCTGACGCTTGCAATAGCAGAGGAGGTTGCAAAGGAACTGATTATGCCCTCTGGTTGAAGCGTCAATACACTGTTACCTCTTCTACTGGCGAGGTTCCACTAGCAAATGCTAGTCATGACCAAACTGTCGGGCAGAGTACTAAGGTTATGCTTGATGGTACTAGCAGCTCAGATCCTAATGGCGCTTCCTTGACATATCAGTGGACCCAGGTTAGTGGCACTACTGTCGCACTGTCTGATCCGACCAGTGCTACGCCTAGCTTTACCAGTCCAAGCAGCCCTTCGGCCCTTGTTTTTGAGTTGGTCGTGAATAATGGTCAGCAGAGTAGTACCCCCGCTACAGTCACTATCAATACTCAACTTTATCCTATCAATGTTGCCCGTAATGCTACAGCGACCGCCTCATCTGAAAACACCAGCGATGGACAAGGTGCAAGCCAAGCTATTGATGGTGTTGTGGACGGCTATCCACGTATACCAACAAAAGAGTGGGCAACCGTTGGTGGCGGAGCTGGAAGCTGGTTGTTACTGTCCTGGAGTAGCACACAAACCGTCAATAAGGTTGTCCTTTATGATCGGCCAAATCTCAACGATCAGATCACTGGTGGAAACGTTCAGTTTAGTGACGGAAGTAGCTTCTCAGTTGGAACCTTGAACAACAACGGGTCTGGCAACAGTTACACATTCTCTCCCAAGTCGATCACTTCCTTGCAACTCAATATCACGTCGGTCAGTTCGACTACCCAGAACATTGGACTGTCGGAAATCAAAGTTTACGGAGTGGGTAGCGGCGAACCTGTTGCAGATGCTGGATCAGATCAAACTGTGGGAGTCAACTCACCCGTTCAGCTTGATGGATCTGGAAGCTCGGGCCCTAGTGGAGACACATTGACCTACCAGTGGACTCAGACCGAGGGTGCCACAGTAACACTCTCCGACTCGACAGCGGTTCAGCCTACTTTCACCACACCAGCGAGTGCCGGAGTACTTGGCTTCAAATTGGTTGTCAACGACGGTTCGGAAGACAGTGGCGCTGCTCATGTCTATGTATCTGTGGAGTCCAATACTGATGATCTGGCTCTTAGTGCCACTGCAACTGCTTCATCTCAGAATACAAGCACCAGCCAGACAGCGAACAAGGCTATTGATGGAGTGGTCGACGGCTATCCCGGTGACTCTACCAAAGAGTGGGCAACTGTGGGAGGTGGTGTTGGAAGTTGGTTGCTGTTGACATGGTCTAGTCCACAGACCATTGACACTCTTGTCTTGTACGATCGACCCAATCTCAATGATCAAATTACTGCTGGTAATATTGTCTTCAGTGATGGCAGTACCTTAACTATTGGCACTCTCATCAACAATGGAGCAGCCAACTGTTATACATTTAGCTCAAAGACTATTATCAGTCTTCAGCTGAACATTACCGCTGTCAGTTCGTCTACTGAGAACATTGGCTTGGCTGAGATTCAGCTTTACGAGACTTAGGCTTTTGTGGAGTGGGAGAGTGGGAGAGTGAGATGGGAAAGATGAGCGAATGACATGATGAGTTGATGACAAAACGGACTTTTTTTCTATAGTTGTGTAGTTGTGTAGTAGTTATGTAGTTTTTAAATGTAGTAGTAGTGATAAAACCGTAGAAGATATTAACTTTGAAATAGTAACCTCTGTCTTGATTCTCTTAGTCACACAGATAGTGATCCGATGTGGGATGATTTACTGTCGTACTGACATACAAGTCCCTGTACCATTATAATATATATACACGACCAAGAATATTTACATGCGTCCTTTTTTGTATTTACATAGCGCACTCTATTCTTGCCTCTACTGTTCCTTCTCTGATGCCCTTTTGCTCTCCCAAACTTTATAAGCTTCCACTCCCCTCATCAGCCCGAACCCAACCACCAAGAACCCAGCAACCCGTGTAGAGTTTTTCCATAGTGAAGAAACATTTTTTGACAGAGATTGTTTCGCCTTGCTTTCTTCAAATGCTCGCCCCGATGCTAGGTACGATCCTCCGGTAATCATCACAAACGACGACAAAGCCAGGCACGGAACACAGTTCTGCTCCGCCTCTGATAGTGGCCGACTTTCAGGAGGATTAAATACGTCAAGAATGTTTGACATGATTAACAGGTTTTTCGTGTTTGTCGTCAATATAAGTTTGATGGGTGGTGAATAATATTTCACCACACTACTGAGCCGAAAACGGTAAAGTAATGAGGTGCATACAAAAGACGCGAACGCGCCACGCTTTTCGGCGGGATCATCTGCCAACTCTGACTACTCCAGGAAACAATGGTCAGTGAGCTCGAGAAGCAGCGCCTGGAAAATATTCAACGGAACAATGAATTACTTCGGCAACTGGAGATTTCCGGGATGGGCATGTCCGATGGGATACGCAAGAAATCTGCTCGTCCCGCAAAGCCCAAGACCAAAAGAGCGGCGGCAGTAAAAAAGGAACCTGAATACGCGATGCCCGTCCGGAAATCGCGGCGGCTCGAAGGGAAGAAGGCAGACTCTGAAATACAGGAAGAAAAGAGGCAAGAGGACTATGTCAAGAAACAGGAAATCGAGGAACTGCAGAAAGCGCGAAAGGAAGGAGAGATGAAACTGTCCGAAATTGTGAAGACAGGCGACTGGGACAAAGGGCTTGAGATTCTTACTTTTATCGACTCCAAAGTGTCGATGGGTGATTATTTTGATCGGATAGACGTCCACGTTGCTGCAGACGCTGATGTCGAGAAAGTGCGGAAAGAGCTGTCGGGGTTGGAACTAGCAGACAAGTTTAATCCGGCCGATATCAGGCTCACCTCTGAAAGAATCATGAGCGTGGGAGTACACCCGACAGTAGACAAGAAACTGATCCTAGCTGGGGACAAGGTGGGAGAACTAGGAATCTGGGACGCTGAGTCGGCAAAACAAGTTGACGGCGAAGACGTGCCGAATATAGGGATCTTCAAGATCCATACCCGAGCGATTGCTACTATACTATTCGACACTAACAAACCACAGTATGCTTTCACTGGCTCATATGATGGTTCAATACGACAGCTGGATCTGTCCAGTGGGGTCAGCTCGGAAGCATATGTCTATGACAGTAATCCAATGCACCCGGTGGGTATTTCCGATTTTGCATTGCCAGAGCCAAATATGATATATTTCACCACTTTGCAAGGTGAGTTTGGAATTCATGATATGAGAGAGAAACCAAATGTGAATTCAAAGTTACTTAGACTGCACGACAAAAAGATTGGTGGATTCTCGATCAATCCACGAGCCACCTATCAGATAGCCACCGCCTCATTAGATCGGACTCTGAAAGTGTGGGATATTAGACAAGAACGAGAAGCACAGGACAGTGAATACGATCAGCACACTGGTCATTTGTATGGTGAATATGATAGTCGACTGAGTATCAGTTGTTCAGACTGGAATGCTCGAGGGAAAGTAGTAGTGAATGGCTATGACGACACTATTAATGTACTCGATTTTTCCAAGAGTCTCGATTGGAAGGATACTACGTTTTTCGAAGACCCGTTCAAACCAGCCGTAAGAATAAAACACAACTGCCAGACTGGCCGATGGGTATCAATCCTCAAATCCAAATGGCAGGCACGTCCATCTGACGGGGTTGACAAATTCATTATTGGCAATATGAAACGTTTTATTGATATTTATTCTTCAGACGGAATTCAACTCGCCCATCTTGGTCATGAAGATATGGGAGCAGTTCCGGCTGTGGTGGAGATGCACCCAACCCAGAACTGGTGCATTGGAGGTACTGCCAGTGGTAAAATTTACTTATGGCATTAGTGTTGTACATATAGATTCGGGAGAAATGTTTATTTTTCGACTAAATCTGGGAAATAAAGTCTGACCACAATCTGCTCACCTAGAATTGACCCAACGGTAAGCTCTGTTTCATTCAGAGTCCTAATAAACTTGCGAGTTCTGGCATTTGATCTTTGGCAGTCACTCTCCCGCGCTCCAGGATCTCAGTACTCGACTTGATTGCGGTCGAGAATTATCTATTCTCTTCACTCCGGAGCAATGCGTCTAGGTGACCCAGTTTGCTCCTCCCAAGCTGTCTATTTGCCTCATCGCTGTCGTCCCAACTGCATGGAAAGAATTCTCTTTCGAGTCTTGGTACTTTCATTTGTTTAATCTCAAGAAACTTGTAGTGAGTACTGCAGGAAAGCATAATTATATTCCAATTCTTCAACACACTTATTTAGGACACAGGTGCGCAACGGCGTCCTGTCGATCCCAGAGTTGCTGGTTAGGGTTCGAATTGACATGATGGTCCATTTTGCACCATCGAAGTTGTATTTTCCAGGATAATAATGTCCATTCGAAATCCCCAATGAATGCCCCGAGATTTGTGCTGTACGATGTCCGTGTGTAGCTTTGATGAACGAGTTCGCTGGTTTTGGGGATGCAACAATAACTCGCACCGAGAATGCATGGGCAAAGCTAACGTGTAGATATATATATATGGTGATGGTGGTTGTACTGTGCATTATCAGCTTGATAGTATCGGAGACTGCTTAGGCATGACAATATATCAGAGATGCTCAGACATCTATATAGTTGTGGTATGATTGCAGGTAGAGATCATCTTGGCACCTTCGTAATAATGTTACAGGGCCCAGATATGCGTAGGTGGTAAAAGACTCCTCTACCATATTTCGTTCTACCATATTTCGTTCTACCATATTTCGTTTGGAAGACACAGTACTACGTATTTGGTATCATCTACTAGCTTCTGGCATGAACAGCTGTGCACCCTATCTACACAATGGCAAAACTCATATTGAGGTGTTCCCGTCTACCACACCAGTGAAATGATCAGCTCACCAATAGGGATATCCCGGCTAAGGGGGCGGAGTTAAAAAATTCTCACTTTCAACACCATACCAAAATTTCTCTCTATCGAAACACAGCACGAAATGTCATAATATGTTGCTAAAATCTGTTCATCAGGTGTTCCTGAGTTAGTTTTATAAACTTCCTCACATACGGCATGCTCGTGTCAGGGGCCTAATCCATTTTTTAAAAGCCCTCCTTTTCATTTCTTTTTCCGCTAATGCAAGCCGTATGTAACCTTACAATATGTAAACGACCATGCCTGCATTTTCATCGGCAAGACCTAAACCGTTTCGGGCCTCTAGCGAAAAATTGTTCTCAACGGTGTGCGATTTCAGCATGTGAGTACAATCTTTTATAAATTAGGTGATCGTCATTGGCAGACTTCTCACATCTTCTCATATAACACATAATAATGTCTGCAGTAACTGTGACCAAGAGAAGAAAGTCCCAAGTGGCTAATGTGTTGGAGTCCAGGACTGCCAAAACCATCTATGGTGACGACTTCCATACTCCAGATTATACCATCAAGGACATCCTTGATGCTATACCCAAATCATGCTACGAGCGATCTCTGGTAAAATCCCTCGGTTATGTGTTCAGAGACCTGTTCTTCATCGGATTGTTCGGATACCTGGCAGTTTCGTACATCCATCTGCTCCCTTGGGCTTCGGCCAGATTCGTGGCTTGGGCCCTCTATACTTTTGTTCAGGGTCTTTTCGGAGTCGGCTGTTGGATTCTCGCTCATGAATGTGGACACGGGGCATTTTCAGATTATCGATTCGTCAATGACACTGTCGGCTGGTTCTTACACAGCAGTCTGTTGGTCCCTTATCATTCGTGGAGACTCTCACACTCCAAGCACCACAAGGCTACCGGCAATATGCAGCGAGATATGGTATTTGTTCCCTTTAGCAAGGAGGAGTTTGCCAAGTTCCGAGGAATCAAGGTGCTGGCAGAGGCTGCTGAGGATACTCCCATCATGAGTCTCTACTACCTCATCGTCCACCAGGTATTTGGCTGGACCGCATATTTGGTTGCCAATGCGTCCGGTCAAAACTATCCGGGCCATAGCGCTTTCGCAGTTAACCACTACAATCCCAACTCTCCTATCTTTGACAAGAAAGATTTCTGGGATATTATTGTCAGCGACATTGGTCTTGGTCTGGTCTTGTCTGCTCTGTACTTCTCTGCTCAGAAATGGGGATATATGACTGTATTTGTCATGTACGTGATCCCTTGGTTCTGGGTCCACCACTGGTTGGTTCAAATCACTTTTTTGCAGCACACTGACCCGCGAATGCCCCACTACGACAACGATGAGTGGAACTTCTGTCGAGGAGCAAGTGCCACTATTGACCGAGAATTCGGGTTCATTGGCAAACACATCTTCCACGATATCATTGAAACCCACGTTCTGCATCACTTTGTGTCCCGAATCCCCTTTTACAATGCCAGAGAAGGTACTGCTGCCATTCAAAAGGTGATGGGCAAAAATTACGTCAAGGACAATAGCAACTTTGTAACATCGATGTACAAGGTTTTCAGAGCCTGTCAGTACGTTGAAGGGAACAATGGAGTTTTCATGTTTAGAAACTTCAACAAGATTGGATCCAATTCTGAGTGAAGTTCTTTCTTCCTTTATGTTTGTTTTGTTTCTTTTATGATACAGGCTATATAGATCTATAGAGTACAATATAGAGAGTGTGTATTACAACTGTCATAGTTCTCCAGAAATAGTATGTATGTCCAGAGATTATCATACAGTGGGGCCTGCATCAATGGGCGGGACCATGCAGGGATCGTCGACGACATTGCTGTTGTATTGTTTCAATTTCATCGGACTACTTTCTTCCTTTAAACTCTCTCGATATATATATTTCTTGTTATCTGGCATTTGTGTAAATCTGTGTAAAACTGGGTGTAACCATGTCTGAACAGCTTGGATTCGTATGTATGGTGTTTGGGAAATGTCTGGACGACAGCTAACCAGGTTGGGCTCGGAAATATGGGGTTCGAGATGGCCCAGAACTTGCAAAAGTACTTGTCGTCTCAGGGACAAAAGCTTATTTACTACAATCGAACCATTGAGCGTGGCGACACAATTAAAAAACTGGGAGGTGTTCCGGGCACTCTGGACGAAGTGGCCGAAAAATGTTCAATCATCTTTTTCATGCTGGCCAATGATCAAATCACTGACACCACCATTGACAAGGTGTTGGCGAACCCAGGCTCAAAGGGCAAGCTGTTGGTAGATTGCTCTACTGTTTTCCCGGATACTAGTGTGAAATTTGAGGAAAAGATCACAAAGGCAGGTGCTCATTTCGTAAGTTCTCCTCTTTTCGGTCTTCCTCCTGTAGCAGCAGCTGGAAAATTGATCTTTATTCCTGCTGGGCCAAAGGAGCTGATTGACCGTATTCGACCATATTTGGAGCCTGGAATGGGAAAGAGTGTTATTTACATGGGCAAGGACGTGAGAAAGGCATTGGTTATGAAGATCACAGGCAATACTTTCAACTTGGGAGTGACGGAGCTCATCTCTCAAGTGTCTGCCTTTGGTGAAAGTCAAGGACTGACCATGGAAGAGATCACTGAGTGGGCGAAGCAGTTTATCGGACCGTACGGTGAATTGTATTTCAGCAGAAACCGAGATGGCAAGTATTTACCCCCAGCGGGCCAGAAGCCGATGATGACGGTGCCTGCATCGATGAAAGACAGCACCCACGCTCTCAACCTCGCCAAGCAGACTGGAGCCAAGCTACCTATCATTGAACAATTTCAAGAGAATCTGAAGAAATCAGTCGACATGGCTGGTGAGAACATTGATATCTCTGGTAGCTACGGTTACTACAGAACTCTAGCTGGATTAGATTTTGAGAATGATGTGGTCAAGAAGCGAGATGGAAAGATGTGATAGGCACGTTCTTTATTGTTATTAGTCTACAACTATCTTATAGGTCTCCAGTATTATAAAAATAAATTTATCGATAAGTAAAAAATATGACAACTGTGGGATTCGAACCCACGCCTCTTACGAGATTCGAAACCGCGCTTTGTAGCTCGGAAGCATCTTTCACTTGAGTCGAACGCCTTAGACCAACTCGGCCAAATTGTCATCTATAAACACATTTTTTTCTGTGTACGTCTCAGACAGGAGTTTCGTTAATTTTCCAAACGGCAAATATTGGCCTGAAAATGAAATATTTAGGGATATTGTGATGATCCGGTAGTTAGGAACAGTAGGGTAAAAGTGTTGGGGAAAAGATAAATGTGATTAGGCTGTGGCAACGTTGTGGTAACGTTGTGGCTTAGAAATTTAGCCTTTTTTTGTGGCACGTTCTTGGGTGAAACCGTCCTCCGAGCCAACTCTTGGCTCTGAAGCAACCGCACCGATGGCCCATGCTTGGCACAGCACGGATGATTCAATCCCTGACAATTATGACAATACATTGAGAATAATACCATACCTCGCTGTCCGTGCTCGAGAACTTTACAAACGCACATCATACTTTCCATGTGGGGTCTACTAACTAATTAATATACACCTGTAGCCAAGAAATTGAAGAAACTCTTGAAACTTGGTCAAAGGAGGACTGGAGTTAGCCGGAGATCAAGTAGAAAAGTGCACACTGTGAAATGAATCCAACATGTACACCTTCGTGATACATAAGGTACCGTACTCAACTGGTTTTCTCATTGTCTCATTTTCTGTGCCGTACGTCTAACGACATGTCCAGTGGATCCGAGCATAGCTGAATACAATGCAGTGTCTAAGAGTTTGGACCTAAAACAGAACTTTTAATTTGGCTAGCGAATATGCACAAAAAGATCATCAGTCTTTCAGCCGAAGGAAACATCAATAAGAAGGAATATATAGGACATACCGGTGTAGACTCAGTACACAGTCACACTATATTTTAGTACTTAACTATCTAGAAATGATAAAAGAATCAACTGTCTTGACATCATGATCGCCAATTTAAACTATTCGATGATCACCCCAGTCAGGCATGGATCGTCGGACCTAAGGCAGAAGTGCGGAGGTACAGTTAAAACTGGGCCGAATCAGGGGTCAAACACGACCGGTTTAATGTCGCACAGACAATTCGTATACGCTTTAGTTACATGTATGCAGTGAGCCGTTCTTTCTACTGACTGTGTAGCTGAACGGACTCTGGTTACCCTCACAACCCTAATACAATATACCCTCATAATATTAAACTCTCAAATAGCACTACAAGTTTTGGTTCAATGTAAGTGAATGGGTGTTTTGTTTTTGGTTCAAAGTAAGTGGGTGTTTGTTTTTGGTTAATGGTATGTCCCTATATGGCTGTGACCCCTGACTGATCTTCATGGGGTGCCAGTCATCGCTGCCCGCAGTTGTTGAATTCTGCACGAAGGAGTCATTCTCTGAACAAAATAATAACCTCACAGACTGTGTACGCTGTATGCTATACTAGTCTACATGTCACTGCGCTGCTGATTATATTGGTACGTTTTTGAAACTCATGCCAGCATGTTATGAGTTTCTCCTGCAGTGTGTACATGGTACATACAGGTGTATTGTTATGATTTTGTCAACGTTCAAGTCTGTTAGGTATTGCAAAATACGAAATATTGCTCGCAACCTGTGGATAACATTAAAATGCCACGTCGCTAATCGCTTTTATTTACCTCGCTTTTATTTGCCACGCTCTTATTTGCCACGCTCTTATTTGCCACGCTTTTAATAGTACGGTAAACTAATACGAACTTGCCCCGAACTTAGCCCCCATCTTGCAAAGCCGTAGGAGATTGCGGCGTTTTTCGTCGGGGGACTAGCTTGTGACAACCGAACTCAGCCTCGTTTGACATTTGCACAAACTAACAATAGCTAATAGACGACGACCAAGGAAATTGGTTTTCAACAGTCGACGTTTTCAATTTTTGGTTATTTTTTTTCCGTTCCTTGCACTTTCTTTTCCTCCCACCCGCAGCCAAGCATTCTTCTCCCACTCTATTATTATACAGCGCAAGTCTGCTCTGTTTCGAGGCTGATCGACGGGGGCCACTAGCGCACTCTCGCTTGTACATCTCGATCGACAGTGGATATATATATCAAACGGTCCCTATAAAGTCGCCTTCCACACACTCATTGTCAATATTTATTCTCTATTTTGACTTTTGTGGGTTATTGTTGTTTCTTTGATTATTTATATACATATATAATGAAAGTGGCTGCCGCTATTTCCGTTGCAGCGCTGGCCGGTGTTGTGGCCGGCCAGGACCTCCCTGCTGGAGTGGTCCATCTCCCTATTTCTGGGTTCCGAAGCAACTCGCATCCTAATCCGCGAGTCAATAATGACCCCAGGTTCAAACGGAAGAGATCAACTGGAACAGTGTCTGTGGCACTGGACAACCAGTTTACTTTTTACTCGACCGAGATCGAGCTTGGAACGCCTCCTCAAAAAATCGAAGTGACCATCGACACGGGATCGAGTGATTTCTGGGTTATTGCCTCGAACAACCCGTTTTGTACCACAAACCAAATGGCCATCGAGCAGGGCGATGGTGTCGACTGCCAGGGCCTGTCGTTCAATAACAACGACTCGTCCACGTTCAAGTTCAACTCGTCGGGAGCTGCCGATGATTTCTCCATTCAGTATGGTGACGGTACTACTGCGCAGGGCAATTGGGGAACCGACGTCCTGGACATTTCTGGCGCCACATTGGACAACACGTCGGTGGCAGTCGCATCTTCGACAAACACCACCAGCGGTATTCTGGGTATCTCGTTTGCTGGTCTGGAATCCAGTTTTGTCAATAACGGCCCTAATGCTGCTACTCCCAACAACGTTCAGCCTTTTACGTATCCCAATGTGCCTGTCCTCATGGTCAGCCAGGGACATATTGCCAAGAACGCTTACTCGCTGTGGTTAAATGACATCAACGCTGCCCAGGGATCTCTGCTGTTTGGAGGTGTCGACCACGCCAAGTACAGTGGAACTCTCCAGACGGTGCCCCTCGTCAACAATATCGAAGGAATCACCACTCCTATTGAGATGACCATTGTGTTGTCGTCTCTGGGAATGGTGGACAACTCGGGCACATCTAGCACAATCATGAGTGGAAACATTCCTGCTTTGCTTGACTCGGGTACCTCGCTCACATATCTACCGACCCAGGTCATGGAGGTCATTGGAGAGGCTCTTGGCGGTACTTATTCTGATGAGCTTGGGTTCTATGTGGTTGCTTGCAATGTCGGTGGAACTAAAGGTGGAATCGTTTACAATTTCTCTGGAGCCGAAATCACCGTCACTTTAGACCAGCTCATGCTCGCTCTGACGAACGACGACGGCAGCGCTGCTACGTTTGACGATGGTACTGCGGCCTGTGCTTTGGCTATTGGCCCTGCCCAAGACCAGATTATCTTGGGTGACACGTTTTTGCGAAATGCCTATGTCGTTTATGATCTTGATGACCACGAAATCTCCATCGCCAATGCCGACCTCGACGCTAGTGGATCCAACGTTGAGGCTATTCAGTCATCGGTCCCCAGTGCCTCTTCTGCCGCATCGTACAGCAGTACTCAACTTGCCAGTTCTCTTAGTGTGAATGCGCCAAAGGGCCTGTCTTTTAGTGACCAGGGATCTAACAAGGGTGCTGGAGCTTCTAGTGCTGCTGGAGGCAGTTTGGTGGCGACTGGTTCTTTGGCCACTGGTACTGGTATTGGATCCAATGTGGCCACTGCTATTTCTGCTCCCACCACCAACTCTCTAACGGTTCCTACTAGCGGTCAGACTGCTACGTCTTCTTCCCAAAAGGGAGGAGTCAAGAGTTCGGCAAGCTCATTGAAGCTTAGTGGGGCCTGTTTGGTTATCATGATGGCTCTGGGTGGTGCTTTGGTGGTTTAGATATTTTCTACAATCTACTAATGTAGGTGTAGAGTGTAAATTTATAATAGTACGAAGTACAAAGTACAAAGTACACATTGACAGTAGTAGGCGGCACTCTATTTGATCCAATTAAAATTACATTGATAATTTTATCCATCGATTACTATTACGAAAAAAAACTACCATGCCCTCCCAAACTGTAATTAAACTTTATTGCTCTTGTCAACTCTCCGTCTTGACAGTGCGCTCCTCCTCTTGTAGATTTATGTTGTGATCCTCAGACTCTTCTTCGTTCTGCGCACCATCCCTGGCCGTCCAATTCTCACCCTTGACGGTCTCCTGTTCTTGTAAAATTATGTGCTGATCGTCAGACTCTTCGTCTCGGTGAACACCGTCTTTGACTTTCCAATCCTCGGGATCTAACCAGAACTGAGACATTAGAATAGTAGCAGCAAGAAATTCCATGGTTGTAGACATGACGTACTCTGCGGTCAAAAATCCGGCCGACAGACCGTTTTCAGTGTAATTGTTGAAATTGTAGTAATTGAACTTAGGAACCACCGCAGAAATTATTCCATAAATACCTCGCACGGTGAGCACTGGCCAGGTCATCAAAACCGCATAGATCAAAGGACCCCTGAGGTTTTTGACAAAACAAGTGTGAAGAGCTACTAGACCGTAAAACTGGGTCATGGCCAAGAAAATAGCCTGCCCAACGCATCGCATGATCTCGCCATGCTTGACAATAGGAGAGGTATCAAATTCGCTAGGGGGAACTCCGACTGTTCGAGTTCCTCCCACAATGAGCAGGACATTGCCAGGGATAAGCATCCAATGGAATAATGCAGCCGGGGACCGCAGACGATTTCTGAGTTTCTGACGTCTGGACGCACCAGCAATCGGTTTAGGTCGAAGCCACGACTCGCCCAGTCGACGTTCCTGGAAAGTAACCAAGAAATGGAACCCAGACAGAACGATAACAAAGTATCCTTCAGCTCCCAGGACCAGATACGCAACCAACCAATTGATGTTCTGGTATCCTACCGTAGCGAACCCAATTCCACATACTTGAGATGCGATTCGAATCACGCAAAACACAAACAGGGCAGTGTATCTGGTTTTCCAGCCCAAGTGTTTAATAATTATTACTAGCGAGTTGATTAGCAGGCCAATGTATAGCACCAGGTACACACAGGCCGCTGCTCCAGAATTTGCATCTTTGAATGCCATACTCCGAACGTAGTATGCAACGACCGTGGGCGAAAGGGAGCTTTTTGTACCTAAACTGTCTGTCTTAAACTAGTTTAAGTTATATATCTGAGGAATATTTTGATTGACACTGATCAGCATTGACAATGCCTAAATTTGAATTAGGCTACGAGTCATCGTGCCTCGCCTCAGGAACTTGGATTTAGCTTTGTAAAATGGAAGTTAGTTTCAAAATGAGGCATCCAATCTAAACAACCGATAGAGTCATACTGTAAGCGGGGTAGATAAGTTCAATACGAAGAATGGAATCAAGCTCACCAGCGAGTTAATTACTACTACAGTGCACTACTATAGTTAACCCACCTCGAGACCTGTCATTAAATGTAGCGTTGGCTAACAGTTGCAATGTAAACAATTAGCTAATCGGCTAAATACACCAAGCTTGCACTGGGACCTTGGCACGGCACAGTGCGTAGGGTATATGTGGTTAAGGGAGTGGTTTAGATGGTCAAGATCTGGATATGGTTTAGGGAACCATATAGTTAGATATCACTGATTGTCGATCACTGATATCAAACTGGAGCTGCTGTTAGCTTCTTGTAATTGTGACGTCTTTGGTTCTTGTAATTGACGCATCTTTGGTACTTGTAATTACAGCATGAATACTATAGATTACGAAAAGAATCTAGCACTAATACTTTTTGAGTGAACCTCCTCATAGGTCGAAGCCGAATGGTTCGTATGCATTATGACCGGCGGAAAATTCAATCTTTAATCGTTCATTAGCTGGACTGACAGTGCGTATAAGTTTAGTCTTCTAACATGTATGGTATCATGACATGTCGACTTCATTAGATCAGGTATCGCTTTCATCCAGTATGGCAGACTGGATATTCTATTGATCATTTTATTGGTTTTAGTAAGTCACAAATATATGCCATCTTTCCGAACGAAGTCTGCAAATCCATCATCATCTTCGTCCCATTACATTTCCATTTGCTACTGTTTTGTAACAAATGTCATTTAAATAGTCTCTGATATATGACTCGGAATTTTAGATATTGGAAAGTCGCGTAGTTTTCTAGAAAAAAACACAAAGTCTAGCTCCGTCGTTCTGATACCCATATACAGTCATGATCACATCATAGATGGAGAACGGCCCTGGGCCGTAGTTGGGGTACAGCTATGTACAGACAGAAGCGGAGTGGTTTAGGGTGTGTTGGCAGGTTAGGGTATATGTAAGGAGAATGCACCGCATAAACCCGAGTTTAGGGGACTTCCTCGTTTAGCCATTGATATACGTGATAGACGGTATATGGACCTCAATATACTAACAGGGTAGATTCGAAACCTTTCAGTTATACCCCCTGGCCAACAGCTAGGGCCAGGGCCACAGTAGTCTGATATCTGTGCAGAGAGTGAGTGGGAAATATTATACGGCCCACAGATATTGCTAACCTAATATGTCGACAATGTCTGAAGCCGAATTGGAAATTTCAGTGGAGAATTCAAAGATACCATACAATACCCACAAATAAATCTTCAATAAGTCACATTGTACTACTAGCTGATCTACAATCTATTTTTAAAGACGTCGTAGTTCGGACGGACCTTCCGCAACTATTTTTTTTTTAGTTGGAAATTATATTCCGTGGCCCCCATCATCGGAACGGGAGAACACGTACACGGAATCCACGTAATTGGGAAAAGATAGCAGCATGGTGGGGGACTGCAAAGTTCAGTGGTCGGACCAGAAATTACGTTGCACTGAAGTCTTACTGTGAACTACAACGCCGGTGAGCAAACTAAGATCGAGTCGATTGGTAAACGAATACTATTGCATCATAATTGACCGATGTAGAAATCAAAACAACAAGAACAAAACATTGCTACTTGGGCCAGCCATCCAGGATATGCCAGCATGTCATTGGCCACTTCTGCACACCGTAATTGGCTTCTCCCTGGTCGTCTTCGCCTGTACTACTGAAACACCCTGCTCTGTACCCTAGTACTTACACCCCAACCTGCGGTATTATTATTTTTGTAACAGTGCGTACCGTGGAAAACTCCGACAGGGTAGTTATTTTGCACTGGTATTGTTTTTACACTAAAGTTGTAACAGGTTGTGGTGGGCAATACCTTACCACCACAACCATACAGTTTGAACAGCTTTTTTCCCTTGCATAACGGGCTCCGGCAAAACTTTTGTTTTTTTCTGTTTGACTAATATCTGACGTGAGCACTCTCAGTGGCTAAGGGGCAGTGGGATCGAGCTAAGTTAGCCGGGGGTGAAATAGGGAAACTAATAACTGCGGTTCAGTGGATGAGGTACGAAATGCATTAGTGAGATTACAAACCAGGATGCTTCGCCAGCGACTCACCACCACTTGTATTGATGGCTTATCTCTTCAACAGCGCCGTTACTCCTCTGTACTCAATCTGGATTTAATAACGGGACCTGCACCCCTAATCAGCAATATCTCAGATTATCAGTATGTAATAGAGTTGGGATAAAATGTCGATAAAAAGTAATCCTGTTTTTGTTAGCTGCAATGCAATGTATGAACCGTAGAAAAATAATTTATTTTTTTCGTCAAATTTCCAGCCGAGACGCTTTTTATAATCCTCCATCTGCCATTCGTAAACTGCATTTACTTTCATTTCCCAACGAAATCACATTTTGGAGCAAGCTTTAATCCTGTTTTATATTCCGTTCGACATTCACTATTGCTGCCTGTGTGTCTATATAGATTCTACCAGATTCTCCATTCCCTGGGCCAAACTCGGTTTTCCAAAACATTCCAGCTGTTAGTACTATCACAACAACCACCAAAACCAAAACCACAAACACAACAACTACAAAGTACAATAACAACAATAAGCTTTCCAATAGTTTTCAGTACACTTTAGTCGACCATGCCCATCAAACGGTCATTGACCAGAAAACTACAAAAACTCACCACCCGAAGTCGGTCAGGGAGTCTGAGTCAGCCAGGAGTGCTGCCCTCTCCTCCTCCGCTCAGCGAACTGGAAGCAGCCCAGGCTGGTTGCGGCGACTATTTCTACTCCATCGCCTTTGAACAGACCACCGACGACCATAATAGCAGTGGCGACGACTCGAGCTCAATCTCGTCAAACATCGACAGTGCTTCGAGCATCAGAGAGCCCGCGACCCCTGGAGGGTCGTCGTCGGCCGAAGACCCCTACAGTGCATTAATCCAAACCTCGCATCGGCTTTTCGCTCAAAATCTAACCACTTCATCCTCTGCATCATCTTCATTCATCACTACTCCTGCATCCACTCCCGGCTTGACCATGAGCTCGAGTGCTAATTCCCCAGTCAGTCGCGGCGACAACATGTATCATTTCAAACGGTCCTCGGACAAGTCGGACGTGATGCAGATGTATCCTCAGGGGATGAACAGCAGCAGCCACCACAAACCGGGCATGAGTATCGCGCCTATTAGCATTGCACAGCATCATTACCACCAACAAAAACCGTCGGTGTCTTCGTCGTGTTACTCACCTACGGTAGCACAGGGCTCACCTACTTTCCACGATGAACCATTTTTCATTGTGGAGGGAGATGGATCGTTTGTACAGTGTGATTCGCAGCTGTTGAAAGAAGACGAGAAACGAACTTTGGAAGAAGATGCCAAGGCTGACGAGATGGCCATGCATATTTTGGAAAAAGTGAGTGCTGATGATTATTTAAGAGAGCTGAGAACTGGTTCTTGGTATATTTAAGGTCTCCAGTAGTACTACGATTGATAACGGTACGGCTGTTCACCTGTAGTGGTAGTTACTGACTACCACTATTAAATTATTTGATTTATTATTGAATTTTGAAATAGATTTTAATTCACAAAAGTTTTTTGCAAGCTGGTACTGACTGCAGTGCTTCGGACCGGGGGCTGGTTATGAAACGTTTCCAGCAGGCTGGGTTTCCTGCTGCTGCGTTGAGCTGTTGTTTTCTATGCTTTCAGGTCTGTTTTGAGGTCTATTTTGAGGTCACGATGCGTATGGACAGCAACCGAGCCGTGCAGTTGATGAATACGCTCATTTGTTTACTTTGATTGCATCGATGCGGAAATCTGTACGACGACAGAACGGTAGCACGGCAAGTGCCGGAGAATAACAGGTGATATCATAAGTTGCCTGAAAATCTTTGCGATAGACTATACAGTAGTACTAATGTAATAACTAATTTACCAATTCACTCTGAGTGAAAAAACAGCCGACTCAAAGTTTTTCATCCCCAACAGTGCTTACTCCTTACCCGTTTTATCCTTACCCGTTTTATCCTTTCTCGTTTCCTCCCCCTTACTCCCCTAACAAAGAAGCTTTTTCACCTCGCATATCTTCTGTGCATTCATGTCGCTGAACCAGCCAACCACATGTCAGGCAAGTCTCTGCACGTATCTACAAGGGAAATCAAAACAATTGATGCAGGCACTGTTACAGGTACAGATAGCTACAGAAATGGTACAAGGCACCCATTGCTACATGGGAGTTTCGAGATACAATGAGATGTCTTTTTGAGATATATTAGATCTAGGATCTTGATTCCTAGATAGAGTTTGACGATCGCGGAGTACAGCAAACTCTAAATTGCTGACAAGGGGTGATTTCACGGGGATTGAGTTTGGGGGATTATGCAGGCTTTAGAGTTCAGAGAACAAAGGATGGTTTTGACCGAAAGGTATAAGTGAACCCCGTGAAAGGAATCACTAAAAGGGTAAAGTGAGACAGGGAGATCCAATCCACTAGAGATCAGAACATTTTATGCATTTTGAATAAGGTTTAGTGTGGCTTTACGGAGCAAACGACGGTTTCTGCCGAACTGTCGGTATAGACCAGTGGCAGCTAAGTGGTAATAGTGAGCATGGTTTCTTCGATACAATTTCTAAGAGGACGACCGTTCAACTAGTCAAATTGAGGAAGTGATCCTTTACGGTTAGAGATGTGTAGCCACTACAATTTCAGATTATAATTATAGAATTAACTAAATCTATGGCTGGGCAGCTAACAATAACTCAATCAAGTTACAGTTTAAACTACTCAATTTTCCGTTAGTTCACACGTCACTTCTATTACCATGGGCAGCATGTTAGCTAGTACATTAGTGAGCTCAACGATCTTGGCCCTGAAATTCTCTATCCCAGTTACCCGGAATTTTCAGATATCATGTTCACGTGATATCAAATTATTACGTATCGTCATTATTGGCAGGCGACTTTGACTTTAGTTTAATTTCAAGCTCGAGCACCGTTCATCCCTCAAAATGCTAGAATATCATGGAAAACTCGTTCTGGCACCAATGGTGCGAGTAGGCGAACTGCCAGTCCGGCTGTTGTCCCTGAAATACGGCGCAGATTTGGTTTGGGGCCCCGAAATCGTCGATAAGAAGATTATCCAATGCCAAAGAGTGTACAACGACCGGTTAAAGACGGTAGATTTCGTTGAAAAAGCAAACAACTCTCGTGTAGTGTTCAGAACATTCCCCGCCTTGGAGAAAAACAAACTGGTTTTCCAGCTAGGCACTGCATCACCCGAACTCGCGGTGGAAGCTGCCAAAGTCGTGGCCAAAGACGTTGACGCCATAGATCTCAACTGTGGTTGCCCAAAACACTTTTCTATTCACTCAGGAATGGGTGCTGCATTATTAAAGACTCCCGACAGGCTCGAGAGCATTTTGAAAGCTCTGGTCAAAGAAGTGGGCCAGCCAAATAACATCTCTATCAGTGTCAAGATTAGACTGTTGGAGACGCATGAAAAGACGTGCGAGTTGGTGCAGAGACTTGTCAAGACCGGAATTAATTTATTGACCATTCACTGTAGAACCACTCCGATGCGTCCTCGTGAGCCTGCCATTAGGAGTTCACTGGCAGAGATTGCCAAAATATGTCGAGAAGCTGGTGTAGCATGTTTTGTCAACGGAGATGTCAACGGTCGTTGGGAGTTGAAGGATATCATGGAGACTTTTAAATTAGATGGTGCGATGATAGCCAGAGGAGCAGAAGCAAACACTAGCTGCTTTGCTCATGATGTTAGTGGGCCAGCTGGGTTGGTTCCCTGGCTGACCGTCTCCAAAGAGTACATTAAGACTTGCCGGCAGTTTGACAACCATTCATCAAATACAAAGTATTGTTTATTGCGCATGATACCGGGCAAGAGTCCGGTATATCAACTGGTGACTAGAGCCAAGACTAATGAGGAGATAGAGGGAGCGTTAGAGAAAGTTGGAGAGGACCAAAGCGAAGGGCCCAGTACCGAGCCCAGTACTGAGCAGCAGCATAAAAAGGAAGAGGAGCATACAAAGGGGAAAGACAAGTTGGTTGTGCCGTCCAAGCGACCATTGGAATACATTGAGAGTGCGATGGATCAAGCTGCCAAACGAGCTATTCTTATATAGCGCTGGCTACCTTCGCACATACCTCTACATGGACGTTGGATCCTTGCAGATCACTGTATCATTCCTGCATACCGTCTATTCATAGCATTATTTACATATGTACATTAAACCATCTTAATCACTTGCGATACCTTAAAACACTGCCTTCTTCACCATACACCAAGCTCCCGCAGCAGTAGTCATTAATCCAGAAGCGATAGCCATCTGCTTCACTCCGCGAGTCACCCGGAATAAAGCTCCCGAAACAGCTCCGGCGGCCAGCGAGTTGAGATAATCATGCTCTCCTCGGACATAGCCAATGCTAGAGTTGATCAAGTTATACGTCAGAGCCAAGACACCAGCAGTATTACCCAAAAACGGGCCACGTCGGGTCATGGCGTTCAAGATACCGTTTATTCGTAATCTAGCCGATGTGGATCCAGATGTCTTTCGCAACCCCTCTGCAAATCCATAGGTTCCTCCAATACCCAAACCAGTAAGATACACAGCACCAGTACCATAACACAGATCATCTGTCCAGTCTTTTATAGGTAGAATACCATGTCCTCCAGGCATGCTTGTGACTCCCTCATCTTCGATGTTTAAATACTCCAGGCCCTGATTCAGCCCGGCGAGAGGATGTAATTTGGAAACATCTACTGGTTGGGTGAGAAATGACGACACAGATTCAGGAGTGATATGAGATGCAGGGTGTTGTTGTTGTTGTTCCTCCGCCAACGTCGATGATTCCTTTTCAGACGACTTTTGAGACTTTCCGAGCAGCCACGACATTTTTGTGGCACTTGATAATTATTTTCGGTGTGGTGTGAAACTTTTATGAACAGGTAACTTTTTTGGATTTCTCGATGAAAAAAAAAGACGTCAATGTGATTCGTCTCGACTATCCTTCTTAATGCAAATAATAACGCTCAGTCGGTGTAAGGAATCCGGTACTGATTATTTTAAAACGATATCGTCTCAGCGATGAAAATGAATTTTTTTTTTTTGTTTTTTTCTGTCACAGTGTTCCTAACCCTGCGGAGGGCTTCGGGCAACGGGACGGAGCGTTGAACACCACCAACGACAGTGAGCATGACACTGAACATGACACTGAACGATTCTGAAGACAACGCTAAATATGGTCAAAGTTGACTTTACATATATTCATAATAATACTATATATACTGGTCGTAATGCTGTAAACATATAATCGTTAGTATCCCGCGGGCCGGCCTCTCTTTCTCCACCAGTCGCTCACCGCATAAAGCGGCCCATCCTTCGGTCTATAGATTCCATTCATAGCTGTCCGGGGATCTCCTACCTCAACTGTATGTCCTTTCTCTTCAAGACTCTTTACCAGCTTGTCATCAACTCCTCGTTCAATGTAAGCTACGTTGGGTAGCAGCTGGTGGTGTACTCGTGGATATGCAATGGTCTCTAGCAACGGAGTATTGTACTGAAAGGTTCGGACAATGGCTTGTAGGACCGACGTGACAATATGCGACCCTCCAGCAGCTCCAATTACCAGTTCGGCTGTTCCGTTTTGAACAATAACTGATGGCACACAGGATGAAAGTGGCCGTTTATGTGGATAGATAAAGTTGTAAGGGGATGCCATCAAATCAAACCCGTTGCTTCGTTTTGGCTGTGAGAAATCATCCATCTCATCGTTCAAAATAATACCCGTTTCTGGGTCGGCAATAACGTTGCCAAAATACTGATTAACAGTGGTGGTCATGGCCACGGCCATTCCATTGACGTCCAAAACCGAAAAATGCGCTGTTCCGTGCTGCCCTCTGTCGTCGTAGAGAGGATCGTAGTCCCTCCATGGCATAGTCTGGGAGTCCGATATGTTCTTGATGGCCAAGTCAACCCACTCTGTACTCATCACTTCAGCTACCTTTACAGGATCAGCCGAATCACCGAGTCTGGTCTTGGCTGACGATAGCCATTTCATAGTCTCTATCAGATGATGAGTGTCCAACTCTCCCAAGTCCTCACGTCCCGACAGAACTTCGAGCATTTCCAGTCCAATCAACAATGCTGGCCCACTTGTCGGGTTTGGTGTAGTCAGCACTTCATGACCTTGGAATTTTCCTCGTAGAGGTTCTGTTACAATGACTTCATAGTTGGCGATATCATCCAAAGTCATGATTCCGCCGTATTCTTTGAGAACACTTATCAAGTTTGGGGCTATTGGCCCCTCTGCATCATAAAATACCGCTGAACTCCCATTCTGGGCAATAAGTTCTAAAGTGTCAGCAAATTTCGGCCGAGTGACGACGTCGCCCAGCTCTGCAAACTCGGGAAACCCATCTTTCATCACCATGAAGAACTTCCACTGTTCCTGATGGAACTGCCAGTACGGTTTGAATAACTGGATAACACTGGCCAACGGCTCCTGAACCTCAAACCCATCTCGATTCAAATCAATCACCGGCTCTATAAGCTCAGCCCAGCTCAAAGCTCCACTGGTATATCTGGTGAATGCTTCGTAGAGACCAGCGAGCTCTCCTGGTACTCCAGCAGCCAGGCCACCTACTCTGGAGTTCAACGGATATTGTTCATACATGTCTTTGAATGCAGCGGCAGGGGCTGCTTCTCTGAAATTGAACGCCAATGACTCGCTTTCGGGATCAAATACAGTCATAAACCCGCCTCCTCCGATTCCTGATGAAAACGAGTTTATCGAACCAATGCACAATGCAACTGTCACGGCTGCGTCCACAGCAGACCCACCTCGTTTAAGAATGTCAGTGCCCATTTCGCTGCACAGCGGGACATCGCATGCCACAGCGCCATTTTCAGCTATGATTTGGTGGTCCAGCGTGGGTTCAGTATCTGCCCTGCCTCCACTGATGTGTACGGGGAGGACAAAGTTGAAATGTGTCCCTCTGAGTGAAACCGAGAGAAAACGGTTCATACTGCAAATCACAAAGTACAGACCTATACACATTACTAAGATTCGTTTGGCTCTTGACCTGGCCGCAGAAGGTTCACTAGAAGCATGAATAGCCGTGTACCCGTTATCGTTAGAACTACTGCTTTTGCTCGCAGTATCTACATCCTTCTTTTCCTCAGCTTTCTCCAGCAAAGACTCTTCGTCCTCGGCTCGTTCTGCCTGTCGGACTGGCGCCTTCCAGAAACTTGCCACTTCCGTCAGCATTATGTCTACGGTATAGCGGTGTGGGTGCAATGTATATATCAGAGTTTTAATCGGCTGCAGTCATAAATGTCGCCCTGTACCAAGTTCACCGCACTGTGGGATCAGACGGCAGCTGTGATTTAATGGTACGCTTATCGGAGTTCGCAGGCAGAGTGATACGCGGCGAAGATCGCCGGGCTGGCACACGACTTATAAGAGTGACAGCAAGGGAGTGGGCGAGAAGCTGTTGGCATTTTGAGTTTGGAAACTAGGTAATTCTTGAATATTGTTCTTCTTTAGAACAGAAACTTATGCTGACCATGGTTTTTGCTTGAGTGATCGGATTATGTGCTCAGTTCTGACTGGTTATGCGGTAGCGGTTGAATGTGGCACAAGCACAGGGAGCGGCATGAGACTTGGAGATAAACAAGTCACGACTGCTATAGCGAGAGCGACTATTATTCTATGGTGCTAAATTATCACAATTATTTCAGGTGGTCCTTAGGGGAAAAGCAGCCGACACCTAAGTGGCTTCTAGATGTCGTGGTATTGACAGATCCATATCTGGGCAATGCGTGTGCCTGTCACGATAGTACGCTGATCAGAGTATTATAACACTGACCCTTACAAACGATGCATCACCATGGTTAATTTAGTTATAAAGTTTATATCTCCACATATCTGAACTAGCTATCAACAATGAGCAGCATTTTTGGACGCCCCAATTGGATTAATCTAGCGTCTTGACAATTGACAAAACTTAACCTCGTCGCTGTCTGCCTTAGCCGGCCGGTTTCGAGTATTGTCTACGGACAATCTATTTGTCAGTATCAAAAGATAACTCTAATGGGTTTCATGAAGGATACAAAATAAAACACTGGGTATAATGTTCATGAATTAGTCCATGTTTCTGGACTAACACGCTTGTACACGCTGCCTCGTGCCCTATCCCTAATACCGTTGTACCTTGCATATATGGCGATGAGGTAAGATAGAACTGCGCGTATAAATATATTCAAAAGATGGTATTTGGGCAGGATGTACTCTATCTGTCTCCACAGAATGGCAGTAGTATGACAAATGTCAAATCAAACTCCAGCATCAGATTGTCGTATAAGCAGGATAGAACCGGCTAAAATAATGCATTAAATCATTCTTACGTAATGCTGATTTCAAGACTGACGTGGAGAGTGAAACTGTCAGCTTCTTACGGGACAGTACGGGGCCAGAGACTTTGCGATTCAAAGGGATATCGAGGGCATTGTTCGTCAGCTTGCTCAAATGGGCTCTGAGCGTCGCGGTTGCTCAACTGCCATGCACCCGTATTTCACCCACATTCGACATTCCGCAAGGGACCAGCGGGAATAGAGTGGAACTATTCTCGAGCAATTGGATCCCAGTATCTTTGATTCTCTGAAATATATTCTAAACTCAAGGAAAGAGAGGGCGACCTTGCTGCTGGGCATGCAGAGCCTGATGTTATACATTATCCCTTTCGCAATAATGTACGCCAGTCGTTCACATCGCTGCTCGGCCCCCTGCTCCTTGGAAATACCAACCAGTCGAAGAATGGAAAGAGCAGGTTCTTCCTCCGTTTTATATCAAAGTGATATATTCTAGCAATAATAACATACATATAATTAATAGATATGGAGCTCTATTTTTTTTCTTGCTCAGATCTCTAATAATACAGGCGATCGCCAGTTCGATGCATGTGCGGCATAACTGTTATGCATGTTTTGCTTATAACATATATCTTGAGGTATACCTGAGCTGAACATTTGAACAGTTGTTGGCTCTCTGCCCAAGCAGAGAGCCGTGTTTTCTCGTCTTTTCTGTTTCCGTGTTCGTGTTTTCCCGTGTCGGATAGAAGAATATGTTGGTTCTTGTATGAACACTACATTGATTACATATGGTATATGTACTCAAATTCTAACAACGAATATTTCAAGCCGCAAGTCACTAATCAGGCAAAAACCTAGAAAATTGAATCAAAAACATCGCAATCTGCTCACAGTGATCTCAAATACAAAAAAATTATCATATTTACAGTTACTTAATAACAGCTACTGTGATTACACTTAAACTCCGAGTTCTCTCATATGTTCAAATATGCATACTAAGATCGACATGCCCCACGTAAACTGATCGCCATCCACCCCAACCCTAACTCCCAACACCACTTGAGATTTTAGCGGCATGAGCGGGAAACACCACGCCAAAAGTGCAAAACGCAAAATTCCCAAGATTTTCGGGTAGATAATTGTAGCAAAACAACAATCGAGCGCCGACCAATCACAACGCACAGATCGCAAGCAGCGGCGGCGCGGTTACCAAAACAACCACAACAACAACCCCAGCGAATAATTGGGACCAAATATAGTGAACATCACAGAACAACATCACAAGGTGGCGGCAACTAACTATGGCCGCGTGTTGATGGGAATTTAATCCATTTCCTATATATAAGGGGAGGTCCACATTTGATGAATTTTTTCTTTCTTTCTTTATTTCTAGTATTCACATTTTAATTTATTAGATATCATTAGAAAACATGTCTGGGTATGTATAAATAATTAAAAAAAAGCGAAGGGTATTACAAATAAATAAAGTGAGAGGATGGAGGATTGACAGACAACCATACAGTCCCTCAAGAAGATATTTATTTATGTCGATGGGGACTCTGGACTGGTTTGTTCTTGTTTCGAAACCATTTTCTGGCCCACGCGTGGTTTTGTTTGTGGTGATGCGGCCCGACGCCGCACATCCCGAGCCGCACTCTCCACACCTTCACATAAAGTTTTTAAAATTTCAATGTAACTAACCAGCCGAGGAAAAGGTGGTAAAGGATTGGGAAAAGGTGGAGCTAAGCGACACAGAAAGATCTTGCGAGATAACATCCAGGGTATTACCAAGCCCGCTATTCGACGTCTTGCCCGAAGAGGTGGTGTCAAGCGAATTTCCGCTTTGATCTACGAAGAGACCCGAGTTGTGCTCAAGTCATTCTTGGAGTCTGTTATTCGAGATGCTGTGACCTACACTGAACACGCCAAGAGAAAGACTGTCACTTCATTGGACGTTGTCTATGCTTTGAAGCGACAAGGACGAACCTTGTACGGTTTCGGAGGTTAAATGGATTAGTGATTCATTTTTTCTTATTTATGTCAAATTAGGGTAATGATGGGGTTATGCGAAACTGATGACTATATTGTAGACAAATGCTATTGTAGAGACGTTTATCGTAAAGTGTACAAGTGGGTTTATCAGTGGCTGCTTAGATGGGTCGCTGCTAAGCTTGGCTACGGTAATGATCGTTACAATTGAGCTGACAATTGAGCTGACGAAATTGTAGGGTTTGCATGGATCGACAGATCGACAGTCATCCGATGCAACAGCGTTGAAAAAATTCATGTCCGAACCGGACATCTCGAGGAAGCTCTAGAGTAAAAGAGATATACACGTACCGTGTTTATAGAGAAACCTGAGAGAGAAACAACGGTGTAAAGTAAAATTAGTAGCATAAATGATTCTGAAAGTGATGTCCAAATGTTCCAATTTTCTTCAGGTTATAGCTCGTTGTGTAGCACTATCAATTAGTCCTTAACTGTTACACCATATAAACATTGATCGACAGGAATTTTTCAGGATCCTCACCACATTCGATTTAAACTCCAGTACTACAAACTTCAGACAAATAACTCATGTTATGTATTTTTTTTAGTTGTAATCCTTATTGTCGTACTATATCACACATAAATTTAAAATTCATCTGAAAATCCCCACCGTAAAACTCATTCAATTGAAACAAATATGTCTCAACTCTCAGGAGGATCCAACCCACCATCACCAAAACTCCCCCAACTACTTGCAATACAGTCCCCCCCTCCAAACCCCTGTAACATCTTACCAACATTTTTGGACAATCTGGACACCATTTAGGCGTAATTAAACCCAACTATACTTGTCACTCAATAGCAACCTTAGGCACCATCGCTGCATCCCGGCTGTAGCTCAGTGTGGTTTTTTATCATTTTTCGATATTGTTGAGAGATACCCAACCTACCCAACGTTCAACAGCAGGGTAATCTGAACCCGGCACGGAACTGATATATACGCGCCAAAATAAATTGATCCAGAGAGAGTCTCGAAGATCATCAACGCTTATTGACGGTGTGGATAATATAGAGAGATTTTTTGAAGTAAGTAGTGACACGGAGGCATTTGTTCTGTGAATACTAACAAGGTCTTGATTATCTGCGTTGGAACTATCTCATTGGATTTCTTTTCCACGAAGCATACCTCTTTAATCAAACTGCGGTTTACTCGTTAATTGCAGATCGAAATTGAAGATTACTTTGAACAGCGGTTCACATAGGGGCTGTTACGACAGAAGAATACAAGAGAACAACTTTGACGTGTTCACTGTACTTTTGAGCGTCAGATCTTTCAGGTACATTTGCGCAAAATTGTAAGTTTGCACATAGGTTCGACCGTCAGAGCCAGGGCTAACGAGATTCTGAAAAACATTCTGATAGACGACTTTTTTATTATTTAATATTTCCAAAAACTACTCAGCCGATACTATGACGGTAAGTATACAACAACAGGACCACCTAATTTCGCGCCGAGCTAACCAGATGACTGAAAAATACAATCATAGTCGATTGGCACCCCATTTCTTGGGCTTGAACTCGATCCAGACGGCCGAGAAGTCGGCTGTCAAGGACTTTGTCCAACAAAACGGAGGCCACACTGTTATCACATCGGTCCTGATCGCCAACAACGGTATTGCCGCCGTCAAAGAGATCAGATCAGTGCGAAAATGGGCCTACGAGACGTTTGGAGACGAACGGGCCATCCAGTTTGTGGTCATGGCTACTCCCGAGGATCTGCAGGCCAACGCTGAATACATCCGAATGGCGGATCAGTACGTCGAAGTCCCCGGCGGAACCAACAACAACAATTATGCCAATGTCGAGCTGATTGTGGACATTGCCGAACGAACAAATGTCCAAGCCGTGTGGGCTGGTTGGGGTCACGCTTCGGAGAACCCTTTGCTGCCAGAATCATTGGCTGCTTCTCCTAAGAAGATTGTGTTTATTGGTCCTCCCGGAGCCGCTATGCGATCTTTGGGTGATAAAATCTCCTCCACCATTGTCGCACAACACGCTCTCGTCCCCTGTATCCCTTGGTCGGGTACCGGAGTTGACGAAGTAGCTCTTGACAAGGACACTGGCCTGGTGAGCGTCCCCGATGACGTCTACCAAAAGGGATGTTGCACCACTCCTGAAGACGGGTTGGCCAAAGCCAAGAAGATTGGGTTCCCTATTATGATCAAGGCTTCCGAAGGTGGTGGTGGTAAGGGTATCCGAAAGGTCGAACGAGGAGAAGATTTCTTGTCCGCTTACAACCAAGTTATGGGTGAAATCCCCGGATCCCCGATCTTCATCATGAAGTTGGCCGGCAATGCTAGACATTTGGAAGTCCAGTTACTGGCTGATCAGTATGGTAACAATATCTCTCTTTTCGGACGAGACTGTTCAGTTCAACGACGACATCAAAAAATTATTGAAGAAGCTCCCGTCACTATTGCTCGACCAGAGACTTTCGGTGCCATGGAGAAGGCAGCTGTTCGACTTGGTCAACTCGTCGGATACGTCAGTGCTGGTACCGTCGAGTACCTTTACTCACATGAGGATGACAAGTTCTACTTTTTGGAATTGAACCCCCGTCTTCAGGTTGAACACCCAACTACTGAAATGGTCACCGGTGTGAACCTCCCCGCTGCCCAGTTGCAGATTGCTATGGGTCTCCCCTTGCATAACATCAGGGACATTCGACTCTTCTATGGAGTTGACCCTCACACTCAGACAGAGATTGATTTCGATTTTTCCACTGAATTGAGCAAGAAATCGCAACGACGACCCGTCCCCAAGGGCCATACCACCGCTTGCCGAATCACATCCGAAGATCCTGGTGAGGGATTCAAGCCCTCCAGTGGTATGATGCATGAGCTCAACTTCAGATCAAGCTCCAATGTTTGGGGTTACTTCTCTGTAGGTAATCAGGGAGGTATCCATTCTTTTTCTGATTCCCAGTTTGGTCATATTTTCGCATTTGGTGAAAACAGACAGACCTCTCGTCAACACATGGTAGTTGCTCTAAAAGAGCTCTCTATTCGAGGTGATTTTAAGACCACTGTCGAGTATCTCATTAAACTCCTCGAGACACCTGCTTTTGAGGAAAATAAAATCACAACTGGATGGTTAGATGAACTAATCACCAAGAAGCTGACGGCTGAGCGACCTGATCAATACTTGGCGGTCATTTGTGGAGCTGTCTCAAAAGCCCACGTCCAGTCCGAAGAAAGCATCAAGGAGTTCCAAACTTCGCTGGAAAAGGGACAATCTCCTAATAGAGACGTTCTCAAGTCCATTTTTGCTATTGACTTTATCTATGAGGGCCAGCGATACAAGTTCACCGCTACCCGATCTGCCGTCGATGCTTATACTTTATTCATCAACGGATCTCGAGCTGACGTAGGTGTCCGAGCTCTCTCTGACGGTGGATTGCTTGTTTCAGTCGGTGGAAAGTCACACAATGTCTATTGGAAAGAGGAAGTAGGAGCCACTCGTCTTTCAGTCGACTCCAAGACTTGTTTGCTTGAAGTTGAGAACGACCCTACCCAGCTTCGAACACCATCTCCCGGTAAACTTGTCAAATTCCTTGTTGAGAATGGCGAGCATGTCAAGGCTGGACAGGCATACGCCGAAGTTGAGGTCATGAAAATGTACATGCCTTTGCTTGCCCAAGAAGACGGTGTTGTGCAACCCATCAAACAGCCTGGGTCTACTCTCGAAGCAGGCGATATCTTGGGTATTCTCGCTCTTGATGATCCTTCCAAGGTCAAACATGCTAAGCCTTTCGAAGGGCAAATGCCTGAATATGGTCCTAGTGTTTTGATCGGTTCGAAGTACTACCAGCGATTCCAGTACTTGCTGAGAGTCGTTGAGAACATCTTGGCAGGATACGACAACCAGGTTGTCATGAATAAGACTCTCAAAGAGCTTATCGAGGTTTTGAGAAACCCCGAACTTCCATTTGGCGAATGGGGAGAACAAGCCTCTGCCTTGCACACTCGTTTGCCTGCTAAGTTATACTCTTCTTTGATAACTATTGTTGACCGCGCCAAACAGAAGAAAGGTGAGTTCCCTGCCAAGCATCTTTTGAAAACTTTCGAGAAATACAGTCCCGAAAAATCTTCAGACATTACCATCTACCGACAAACGATTGAGCCTCTTGTAAAGATCTGCAATAGATATCAAGAGGGTTTGATTGCTCATGAATTGAAGCTCATGGCTAGCTTGATCGATGAGTATTCTACAGTCGAGAGTTACTTTTCGGGCCATCGTTCTAGAGAAGACGACGTCTTACTTCGATTGAGAGATGAGAATAAAGGGGATCTGTCCAAGGTTCTAGCTTTTGCCATGTCTCACAATAGCGTAGGAGCCAAGAATAACTTGTTGCTAGCCATCCTTGCAGAATACAATCCAAACAGTTTCGACGGTTCGTTAGTGGCCCAGTATCTGCGGGACACTTTGAAGAGAGTCGTCAATTTGGAGTCTAGAGGTACTGCCAAGGTGGTTTTGCGAGCGAGAGAAATTTTGATTCAATGCGCTCTTCCCTCGTTGAAGGAGCGAACAGATCAGCTTGAACACATTCTCCGATCCTCAGTCGTTGTGTCTACTTATGGTGAGGTTGGGTTCGAAAGAAAGACTCCTAATTTGGAGATCCTTAGGGAAGTTATTGACTCCAAATATACTGTGTTTGACGTCTTGGCCCAGTTTTTCAGTCACCAAGACCCTTACGTTGTGCTTGCTGCTCTTGAACTCTACGTTCGACGTGCATTTAGAGCTTATCTCATAACTGAGCTCCAATACCAACAGGAAAGTGGTACATTGCCACTCATCAGCTATAAGTTCAAGCTTCCAAATATCACATCGGCCGCTTACAGTGCTGTCGTGCAAGAGACGAAAAATGGAACTGCCGATAAGCCCAATATCTCTCGAGCAGTCTCTGTTTCAGACTTGAGTTTTATGGTTGACAAGTCAGATACCGAGCCTATCAGATTGGGAGTTGTTTCACCCGCTACGGACGTCGATGATATTGATGAGGCTCTTCTTAAAGCCCTTGACATGTTCCCCAAGACTGGTGGAGGCATTGAAATCAAGGCTGCGAATATTGCCAGTCCTCTAGCCCAGCAAAGAGCTCCTAAGATGAATGGAAACTTGCAGCCTAAGGTCCTTTCTAACATCTGCAGTGTCGTCGTTAGTAACTCTGATGTTACCCAAACAGATGATCAATTGCTCGCTCACGTCACTGAGCTTATTGAGGAGTACAGAGAAGAATTATTGGCTTCCAACATTCGTCGGCTGACTTTCTTGTTTGGAAACCGAAATGGTACTTATCCCAAGTACTTCACCTTCAGAGGTCCCGAATATGTTGAAGACAAGACCATTCGACATATTGAGCCTGCTTTAGCTTTCCAGCTTGAACTTGGAAGACTTTCCAACTTTGATATCAAGCCCGTGTTCACGGAAAACCGAAACATTCACGTTTACGAAGCGTTTGCAAAGAACTCTCCCAGTGATCGACGATTCTTCACTCGAGGAATTGTTAGACCGGGAAAGATTCGTGATGATGTGACCACCCAGGCTTACTTGATCTCGGAGGCAAACCGATTGATGTCCGACATCCTGGATGCTTTGGAAGTCATCGATACCACCAACTCCGACCTGAACCATATCTTTATCAACTTCAGCGCCATCTTTGCTCTGGAGCCAAAAGAGGTCGAAGCCGCTTTCGGTGGATTCTTGGAGCGATTTGGCCGACGATTGTGGAGATTGCGAATTACTGGTGCAGAGATCCGAATCATGATCTCTGATCCCAAGACTGGTACCAGTTATCCCTTGAGAGCTATGATTAACAATGTCTCTGGTTACGTTGTTCAAAGTGAGCTATATGCTGAGGTGAAGAACAGTGAGGGTGAATGGGTGTACAAGTCTCTTGGAAAGCCAGGAAGCATGCATCTGCGAGCTGTTAATACTCCATATGCTACGAAGGAATGGCTGCAACCCAAGAGGTACAAGGCTCATCTTATGGGCACTACCTACTGTTACGACTTCCCAGAATTGTTTAGACAAGCTATCACTTCCCAATGGAAGAAACATGCCTCTCACTCGAAGGTGCCTGATGATTTCTTCTCTGCTTCGGAGTTGATCTTGGATGAATCCGGAGAGCTATCTGAAATTGCTAGAGAGCCAGGCGCTAACAAACTGGGAATGGTTGCTTGGAAGGTATCTGCGAAGACTCCTGAATACCCACGGGGCCGAAAGTTCATTGTAGTTGCTAATGATATCACCTACAATATTGGTTCTTTCGGACCGCAGGAGGACAATTTCTTCAATCATGTCACGGAGCTCGCAAGAAAGGAAGGTATTCCCCGTATTTATCTGTCAGCCAACTCTGGTGCCAGAATTGGAGTTGCCGATGAACTGGTTCCATTCTTCCAGGTGGCTTGGAATGATCCTGAGGACCAATCCAAGGGCTTTAGATACTTGTATCTTACACCTGAAGACTATGAGAGTCTGAACAAACCTACCAAAAAGATTGTTCAGGCCGAGAGAATAGTTGAAGATGGTGAGCCCAGATACAAGATTGAGTACATCATTGGTGCTGAGGATGGACTTGGAGTTGAGTGTCTTCGAGGATCAGGTTTGATTGCTGGAGCCACTTCTAGAGCTTATAAGGACATTTTCACCATTACCCTTGTTACTTGTCGATCTGTTGGTATTGGTGCATACCTTGTGCGACTTGGACAGCGAGCTATTCAGATTGAAGGACAGCCTATTATTCTTACTGGTGCTCCCGCTATTAACAAGCTGCTCGGTCGAGAAGTATACAGCTCTAACTTGCAGCTTGGTGGTACTCAAATCATGTACCGAAATGGTGTTTCTCACTTAACTGCCAATGATGACTTGGCCGGTGTCGAGAAGATCATGGAATGGATGTCTTATATTCCAGCCCAGAGAAATCATCCTCTGCCTATTTTAGAATCGGGTGATATTTGGGATCGTGATATCGAGTACGTTCCAACTCGAAACGAAGCCTACGATGTCAGATGGATGATTGCCGGCCGAGAGACTGAGAGTGGATTTGAACGAGGATTGTTTGACAAGGGTTCATTCCAGGAGACCCTCTCTGGTTGGGCTAAGGGTGTTGTGGTTGGCCGAGCCCGGCTGGGTGGTATTCCATTTGGTATTATTGGTGTCGAAACTCGGGCAGTTGAAAATGTTATACCTGCTGATCCAGCAAACCCTGACTCCACCGAGCAGACAATTCAAGAAGCTGGTCAGGTGTGGTATCCCAACTCTGCATTCAAGACTGCTCAGGCTATCAATGACTTCAACTATGGTGAAGAGCTTCCACTGATGATTCTTGCCAACTGGAGAGGATTCTCTGGTGGTCAGCGAGATATGTACAATGAAGTTCTCAAGTATGGATCTTTCATTGTCGATGCATTGGTTGGTTATAAGCAGCCCATTATGATTTACATCCCACCAACTGGAGAACTGCGAGGTGGTTCTTGGGTCGTGGTGGATCCTACGATCAACAACGAGATGATGGAAATGTACGCAGACGTTGAAGCTAGAGCCGGTGTTTTAGAGCCTGAAGGAATGGTTGGCATCAAGTTCCGACGAGAGAAATTGCTGACTACTATGAAGAGATTGGACAAGAGATATGCTGAGTTGTCAAAGGAAGCTGAGCGAAAGGACCTCAGTGCTGATGAAAGCAGTAATATCAAGGTTAAGCTTGCCGAGCGTGAGAAACTGTTGATGCCTATATATCAACAGATTAGTGTTCAGTTTGCTGATTTGCATGACAGGGCTGGAAGAATGAAGGCAAAGGAGACGATTCGACAAATCCTGGAATGGAAAGACGCCAGACGATATTTCTTCTGGAGAATCCGAAGAAGATTGGATGAAGAGTATCTTTTGAACAGAATTGGTGAGGCTGTACCTCATTCCACCAGATTGGAGCGAGTAGCTCGACTGAAATCTTGGTCCACTCCTCATGTTGACTTGGAGGATGATAAGGCTGTGGCTGAATGGCTGGAGGCCAACCAGGACAAGATCTCGGAACAGATTGCTAATTTGCGAAAGGACTTGTCAGTGCAGAGCGTATTGTCGCTGCTGCGATCAAATAAGGAGGCTGCAGTAAGAACTGTGACTGAGGCTTTGAAGTCGCTGTCTCCGGCAGACCGGGAGGCGGTTTTGAAATCGCTTTAAGTATAGAGAGAGATAGATTTTACGATGAAAAAAAGGGGTGAATAAATATAATACATACAGACATAATACGTTAATGTAAGATTGGCAAAAAATTACCAATAATCATCATAGGAATATCAAATACATCTCGCTTCACTGTCCAAGTGCACGCGGTGGGGATTTTCTCTCCAGTAGGGCGTAGTAATGTGCATTCAGTCATTGTTACTCCTCTTGAGTCCCCGAATGCCAGTTTGCTGAAGACATCGAAATATGCAGTGACTGACTTGTCATCCATTAATTCGACAATGAAGGTCGTGTTTGTAATGAGTCTCTCTGCTGGCCAGCCAGTGAGTTGACAAAACTCTTTGCCTACAGCAGCAATCTGGCCGGTCCTTCTCCACACAATAGTGGGAGTTCCTGACGCTGCTATTATTTTGTCAAATTCTAAAAGAGTTCGTTGAAAACATTTCTCCATAAATATTAGATCAGCCTCTTTGAGTCTCTTGGTCGTAGCGATAAAACTGGGCCGATAGGCGGCCATGGCTCTGGCCATGTGTATTAAATGCCTTCTATCAAATCGCGATTTTAAATAGGCGATCAGCGCGTGGAAGCCCTGTGTATAGGGGAAAGGGGTCACCACTTTATCGTATACTTCTTCTGGGTTCTTCCAACCAATGGCAGTAACACTACTCAGATTTTCCTGTTCATCCCTCGCATGGTCATCTATTGCACCCCTTTCAGTCACGTAGTCAGCGATGTCCATACTGGGGAACGTCATGCGTGGGATTTCGTCAAGAGCAAAACGGTGATTACTACTGCCATTACTGCCCACTGAACTCTCGCTCAGCTGCACATCGGTGGATATCGTAGGGCTAATACTGTCAGCTGTGTCGAGCATATTCGAGAGTATCGAGTACTCCAAGTTTGCTGTCTTGGAATCAAAGTCATAAGGCGACAAGTTCAAATTTGGTAGAAAGGGTTTGTCATAATCAAGGTTGAAATCATAGCGGCTGTTTAAAGGAGGTGGAGGAGGAGCCGTCACAGTAACAGGAGCAGGAGCAGCTTCTGTCACGCTCATAACTCCATTATTATCACTATTAACAGCCGCACCCTCTGGAGGAGTTAGAGGTAACGGCAGCGAATACTCTTTGTCGTCATCTTGTGATTGCCTGCCTCTGCGGGGACGAATTTCGTAATCCTCAGTTAGGTACTTTGCCTTTTTGCGGACCCCGTCACGGCAACTGTCAGCCCGGTTTCGCTTGATACACCTCTTGCATGGTCGCCCTTCGTCACATGTGACATGAGATTTTTGACAGTGTATACAGGCCCGTGAAGTTTTCTTCTTCTTGGAATGGGAATAGGCACTGGCTGCCGTTCCAGAAGGCTCAAATATTGTCGTCATTTTTATTCGTAGTAATATTCCCGTCTATAGAATATTAAAAAAGAGAAATTATAACTCAGATAAGTCTCACACTTTTTTCATGGAGGTTGTAATCAAATCGACCATTTAGCTGATATTTGTCTCGATTTTGAACGCGATATTCTCTTACTGTAGTTGTAGGATCACAACTACAATCAATATTGCAACGGCTTCTATGACTGAGGGCCCTAATTATTATTATTTTGTGTGTGTAAAAGGGTGGGGAAAAAGTCCGGGTAAATAAGAAATCGTCGGGGGTTATGATGTGCGTCATATAGATACTTACTATAGTAACATTATCTGCGAGGATGTTTCGAGAGAGAACTGGACTGAGATGGAAATCATATTATTCAAATGGTGGGCATTGTCAGAGAGAGATTCATATGAATAATTTCATGTCCAGTTGATGAAGATAATAGCTCAGTGAAACGCTCGAGCCATCACTTTCAATAAAACTGACTCACTCCTAATCGACTTTACTTTTGGACAAATTTTCCCAATTATCTGTTAAGGTTAAGCACTCACAAGTGCAAAACATTACATCTACATCTTTATCGGGGCAGGTTGGGGTCTTAAAAGGTCCACTCTTTAAATCACCCGATATAAATCCAGCATTGATTAAACGTGGAAGTCTGCATATAGGAAGCATGGATCGCCAGAGAGATCGACAGCATATACACTTCAGGGTAGAAGCGAAGATCTTTCATACAGGAAAAAAAAAAAAAAAAACCGATCACTGTTAGTCCTGTACAATACCTACCTGGTTCAGCTTTCACATACTACAATGGCTGATTCCAGTAACAACCCGGCTCAGGCCTCTGAAAATGGTGTACCCATGGACGTTGACAAGTTGAACTACGCTGAACAACACTACTTCCATTCGTATGATCACTTTTCCATCCACGAAGAGATGCTCAAAGACGAGACTCGAACTCTGTCATATAGAAATGCTATTTATCGAAATAGACACCTGTTTAAAGACAAGGTGGTGCTGGACGTCGGATGCGGTACTGGGATTCTGTCCATGTTTGCTGCCCGATCAGGAGCCAAGCACGTTATTGGCGTGGACATGAGTAATATCATTCACATGGCTGAGAAGATTGTTGAAACCAATGGACTCAGTGACAAAATCACTTTGCTCAAGGGCAAAATGGAGGAAGTCGAGCTTCCTTTCCCCAAAGTTGATATCATCATCAGTGAGTGGATGGGATACTTCCTCTTGTATGAATCTATGCTGGATACTGTCCTGTTAGCCAGAGATAAATATCTTGTCGAAGGAGGGCTGATCTTCCCCGATAAAGCCACTATTTATGTTGCTGGAATAGAAGACGGTGACTATAAGGAAGAGAAGTTTGGGTTCTGGAAAGATGTTTATGGATTTGATTATACTCCTTTCCAAAAAGTGGTTATGTCTGATCCTCTGGTTGACAATGTCGAATTGAGAGCAGTGGTCACTGATCCTTGTAGCGTTTTTGAGCTGGATCTGTACACTGTCACTATTGAGCAACTTGCATATTCGAGAGAATTCACTATCAAGGCCAGGAGAGATGATATCATCCATGCAATTGTGGTCTGGTTTGACATTGAGTTCTCCAAGTGCCATGTGCCCATTCGATTTTCTACCGGTCCTCACGCCAAGTACACTCACTGGAAGCAAACAGTGTTTTACTTGCCTGATGAGCTGCTCATTAATAACGGAGAGACAGTGACTGGTCGACTTTCGAGTAAACCCAACGTCAACAACCCAAGAGACATTGACGTCCAGATATCTTACGACTTGCAAACCCCTGATAGCAACCGAAAGGCCGCGGGTTCTGCTAACTATATTATGAGATGATTTAATTAATGCATATTATGTATATAATGATGGTAGATTTAAAAAAATTCACGTTGCGAAAGGACCTTAGTTGATACGACGTAAGAATTGACCAGCATAAAATCTGATAGTAGCTTCTTGATTAATGACAATCAGAAATAAATTAAAATTAATGCAAAAAATCTAAATGAATGTATGTCAGAGACTTAATCTCAAAGCGCGGTTGTCACAGTCATCGAGTGTGAATGCAGCAGAATGGTAGGTGGAAGTCCATGACATAGCAAATCCAAAGACTCAATATAATCCAGAGAGTCACTTTCACTGCCGTGAGTTCCTAAAGCTGGGGCAGGCAAAGTAGAAAACAACACGACGGAGTCCTTTGAATGCTTCCTCATAAGCTCATTGAGTATGACATGTTGGGCTTTGGCAGGAAGATCGTTGAAAGACAATGGCAGATTGTTGTCATCCGCGCTATCAGTTTCAAGCGCGCCTTCATCGTCATTGCGAGAATCTCGTTCGGTGCTTCGCGGTGGCCTAGGAAGATCGTCAAAAGCAATGGTTCGTGAAACACCTGCTTCTGCGTCATCGAGCAGCTTAGTTGGCGGTGTCATTGTGCCCGCAAAACTCGGCATTAGTTTTTTCGCCCGGGTTTGGTCCTTTAGGTTGCTGGACGAAGATAGAGTCTTCATCAAAGGCGGCCGAGTCGGTAGCAAAAGTGGCGAATTTTGTTGCGAACTCTGTTGCGAGGTCTGCTCCATGCTATCTCCAGCACTTCGCCGTCTCCTGAGAGTCTGAATTCTTCTGAAGCGTTCATCAAGTGTAGAAGCTGAATCTGACTCTGACTCCGATTCTGACTCTCCATCATCTGAGGACTCATCACTTTCGGAGTCGCTAACACCATCTCTGTAACCTGAGACGCGAGAAATCTCCGACTTGCGGAGATTGCTTGTTTGCATGCTGAAAGAAACACCAAGTCTTTGGAGTGAAGAAATGGTGTTCCTCCTCTTTCGTTTTAGAGCCTGCTCGAGTTCTGCACCAGCAATGGCTGTAGGACGGGCACTCAAGCCTCCATTAAACGAACTGTTAGAGACGTCCGATCTAAACTGCTTAATCTCCTGCCACCAGTCATACGAGCCTAGACACCGTTCAACTTCACCCGAACTGTCAGGCTTACCATGTACAAGGGTGTCGTAGGTCTCCAGCCCAGAATTGAGGCAGAGAACCAGAACTTCAGCATTTATTCGCAATTTTTCTAAAAGTGCTTGAATTCTGACCCGTTCGCCCTTGATATCCTCGCGATACTCGACAAAAACAATAACACGAAGAATATGAGACCTTTTCCACATGGGGACCGTGTTCAAAATGGCTCCCATTTGAAGAATTAAAGTGTAAGTGTCAAAGTTCGTTGAAGAAGCGCTAACATCTCCTTTCTCGTCGGTAATCTGAGCAGACATTTGGATGGGGTACAAATCGACATATCCAGCTTTTGGACCTTTGTGTACTTCCGAGGGGAACTGCAACCTGGAAAATCCCTTGGCAATGGCGATGTTGGCGTGCATCGTCAGCAAGTCTTCTATGATGTTTACCCACTCTGTAGCCTTGATACTGGGTTCCTTTCTGCAAGTATCAGTAGGCAAATTCTCCATCTGAATGCTAGTTTGTTCGTAAATACGGTCATTGTCTTCAGAGTCATTATAATGGTTCTTCTTTTCAAAGAATCCCATAACAGTAATGTTAGGTTTCATACCACCCAATCCAGATCCCATATAAACATTACGGGCTCCCCATGCGACAGTCGGACCTGCTGCTACTTGCACAAATCCTTTAATATTTGCATAGTCTCTTAGTTTTGCCCAACTGTCCTGTTGCTTCTTCATTTCCGGGAAGGAGTCATGAAAATCGCCAGTCACCATTACATGTCCAAGGATATACAAACCGCCTTTTTTCAAGTGATTGCAAAAATGAATCAAGTTCCACTGTGTCCTCGGATTATCTACTAAGAGCAATATCTGGGGTCGCCAAAACTTGACATGATCTTGTCTGAGTCGTAAAAGATACTTTCGTACTTGATGGTAGATGAGAGTTTGCGATACATCACCCCATGGTTTGGGGGGAGAGATATAGTGAATGGTAAGGAAAAGCGTTATCAAGACTATTATCATCGCAGATGCAGACACGCCGTCAGCCACGAACATGGCAACAACACATGAAAACGCACCTACACCAGCCGTGGCGGTGCTGAAATAGCGGAACGAGGGTCTGAAATTGGGGGCACTGGCAATTTTCAGCAAGAAGCATGCGACGTTCGTAGCGACAAATGTCATCAAATAAGCCATAGTGATAAAAATAGCAATCTGATTGATGTCGAAGAAGAGCGTGAGCTGCGTTAAAACATAACTCAATGCGATAGCAACGGTAGGATTGTCGCTTTTTTTAGTTCCTGATGCAAGTTTCGAGGTATAAGGGATGAGATTGTCTCTTGATACAGCCTGGAGTAGCTTTGCAGCACCAACGAGACCCATTAGCACTGAGAAAAGGGACGTGGACAGTTCCCCCATGATGATCAAGGTGCTGGAAATGTTAATGTTCTGAATAACGTCCACATCTTTGTGTAATAGCTCCCTTGATACAGTGCATCCGACGGAAAGGATGACTAAAGAGTATACAATAAAAGTACACAAAAGGCCCCATAAGGTGCCTTTGGGTATGCTTTTGCTGGGTTTTCTCAGATCTCCTGACATGCTGGCTCCTGCGAAAATTCCACTTGTAGCGGGGAAGAAGATGCCAAACATATCCTGAAAGTTCTCTTTTCCTTTGGTTTGGCTACCTGCAGCGCCAGATGTGAATTTGGGCAGTAGATTCTGCTTTATCGTAGTCCAAGAGATGCCGGTATAAATGGCTTCAAACCGACTGTCCACATATGGTTGGACGATCAGAGTTGAGATCGGAATAGACAAGGTAGCCACCAGTAAGATGGCAAACAGGAACCGAGAGGATTTAGTGAAGAACGAAGAGCCCATTGCACAGCTGCATGAGCAAATAAATAATAGCACGCTCGAGTATAGAAACTTGTAGCCATAGCCGTCGGGAATAATCTTGGCAATGGTACCCGAAGTCTTTCCAAAGTTTGTGAGAAGTGGCTCACAGAAACCAACCACGTTCATTCCTCTTGTTAGACTCACACATGGCTCCAAAGTTAAGAGTTTTCAACTTACGTATTCAAAACCTGCCCAATGTAAAAGACCACACCAATGCTCCCGCCGAACTCCGGTCCCAGACTACGACTGATCATGTAGTACGCGCCACCACCTCGGACCGTACCGTTGGTGGAAATTGCCGAAATCGATAGCGTGGTCAGCAGATCAATCGTATAACTCAGCAGTAACAAGAACAGCATGCCTAAGATTCCAATTTGGCCCAGAATGAATCCAAATCGCAAGAACATAAGAATGGACAAGACGTTCAGCGTAGTTGGAATAAACACTCCTTCAAACGTCCCTAGCTTGCTCGAATCTCCATTGTTTCCTCCCTTGGACCGTCTTTCTTCCTCGATCATCGTTATACTCCGTTCCAGCGCCAGATTCCGTACTCCAGCGGTCGCTGGCAGAGCTTCTTGCTCCAACGCGCGATAGCTGAAAACCTGTCTGTCTTCGGACATCAGTCTTTCTATAGCACGGTTGCAATGAGTCCTACGACTGGTGCTGCCTGACATGGTTTGAGAACCACAGAATACAATTAACAGGCGAAGTGCGCTTGAGTGGGAAGCAGAGAGATCTGTTAAGTTAAGTTGGGTTTCAGCGCTAATGTGCGCTAATGTATAGATATGGGGATGATCAGGGGGTGGGATGCGGGAAGAAGTACCGAAATAATATTACGTCAATGTGAGTGTCAGGTGGGGATGACCAGGGGTCACTAGGTTCAGTAGTCTTTCTTTTTCTCTTGCCTAGTAGTCGATAGTAGCATCGCGTAATTAAATAATTATAAACAACTATTTATAGGACTTTTTCAAATGCAAAAGCCAGGTATATCCCAGAAGCATCTCGCTGATCTCCTTCAATGCCATAGCTCCCGTCATCTTTGACCACATGCATACGCTGACACAATCCACTGAGACTAGGCTGTTTGGCAAGTTCCTCCTCAAACATTTGGAGAAACGGCTTCTTGTACAACAGCTCCAGGTTATACTCTTGAGCAAGTGCTCTGAAAGCCTCAAATGGAACAACGTATTCAGGCACATTGCCAACGGCATCCTCAAGGTAAAACGTATACTCATAGCCAAAAACATTACGTAGATCCTTTGGAGCCTCTTTTGTAAATGCAATCTTGTACACTGTATTTCCAAATTCCTTTTCACCTTCTTCGAGCGTGCTGACCCTTTCCATTATGGTATCACTGTTTGGGATGGTACCTATGAATCTGCCGCCCCGTTTTAGGGAACGAGAAACGTTCGATAGCAGCATTCTCGCCTGCTCTTCTGATTCAAACGCATAATGCATTGTAAATTGACTGGAAACAATGTCAACCGGGAATGCATCGGGGTGAACGATGTTCTCCACCGTTTCCCTAAACGCATCTCCCACGCAGAAATCTGCCCAGAATGTCTTTCTCCGCAGCGATTCATATCGCTCTCTCGCTTGATCAAGACTCGTGTTAGCCACGTCGACGCCAATGAGTCCTTTGATATCCCGCTTCAGCCATTTCTGAAGGTCCCCTCCTTTGCCCATGCCGATATCTAGCACAACTGCTCGTGGAGTCGCAAACTTTTCTATTAAAACCGACTTGATAAAGTTATTAAACGACCTCAGCTTTATAATCGGTGAACTCTTTCGTTCGTCGACCGAAGTGTTTGGTCGCTGGTTGTAATGTTCTCGAACAGACTCCACATTGTTCCGTCTTTCCATTTTCTCGCGAAGTTCGCGGTTCTTGGCCTCTCTTTGTTCTCTCGACAGGTGAGACGATGCCTTTTTGAATTTTCGTCTCTGTTCATTGCTGTCCGGGCTCGCAACGTTCGGTGGTCTCTTTAGTGTATCGTCTGGCTGTTCATTTGTTGGTTGTGCAAGTTCGCTGCTCTTTCCTTCGTTCTGGGGCTGATCATGGCCGGCCCCAGGCTCGCCAGCATCCGCCTCCTCATTATCTTGGCGACTCGCTAATGTTTGTTCCGTACTCAGGTCTTGAGTCGCTGTTTCTTCTCCATGTCTGGAATTCTCCTGGGCAGCTTCAGATTCATTTATCGATTCAACACTGACGTCACCTTCGTTCGCATCACCAGTATTTTGTTCAGTCGCACTTTCCTCTTTCTCGTTCACGTTCCATGCATCCCTGGCAGGGTCATACATCTTCAGTATTCACAGATTTCAAGAATTACTTAAAAATACTTAATTACGTCTGTCGAGATAGTTTATGTTGGTTGTTATATAGCGAGCATCCATTTAGAGTTATGGACATGTGGATCATTGGTCTGCGGCTCAAAAAATTATGTAAACTGTGGAAATTGACGATTTTTGGTTTTGGCTGTGTACTACGACGAACTTGATCCAGGGTTAAAGAAGAATTTTTAAAGTAAATAAGGACACGAAAAGGGTTTATAGTTTACTACAGATATAGAGTATCACATAGACACACCTTGAGTTTTTGTTGTAGTTTGAAAGATGACCATCATAAACGGATATACTGTTATCCCAGTACTTGTGTCAGACAATGGTCCCATTTATCACATCATATACGCCAGAAAACATCAAACAAATGACAAGTCCGATAAATCTGCAGGAGACAATGTGGTGTTTGTAACGAACCTGCCAAAAGATACGACACATGCAAACATCAAAGAACTGGCACAGGCATTTGGAAACACTATAATACAAGACTTTGAGCATCATGAAAAGGAGAGTAGAGGGCTAATTACGTTTGTCGACAAGGTATCCTGCCAACGATTCCTTTCAAAAGCAAAGAACTACGACCCTAAAGAAACCACAAGTCCTGTGACCTGGACATCTCATGAAAGTACTGGGCTTGCCCGATATCTTGAACTATGTAGAGAAAAGTACATTTCTCGGGATGTATTGCAAGCCAATGTCGACGAGTACATGGAAGAGTTTGTCCAGCTCGAAGAAGAGCGGCTTCAAGAGGTGCAGCAAATGGCTGGTCAGGTAGACGAGGAAGGATTCACGTTAGTGGTTGGCTCTAAGAGAAAGTCAAAAGGAGGTATTGCATCTGCCAAAGCTGTAACCCGAGAGGTCATGTCTGAACAGGAGAAGAAAAAGCGAAAGAAGGAAAAGACAGATTTTTACCGATTCCAGATCCGAGAGCAGAAGAAACTGGAAATGAATGCATTGCTGAAAAAGTTTCAAGACGACAAGGAGAAAATCAAAGAGATGAAGGAGAGAAGGAGATTCAGGCCATATTAAAGCACTATATAAGAAAAGCAGTTTTGCATATTTATGAGATTATGAGATCATGATTGAGGGTGTTTGTGTGGAGCAGCATTGGCAGTGGTTAGCAGAGTTTGTACACTCTAAAACACAGCTTATCAAATGTAGACACCACAATCTTATCGCCAATGAGGCAAACAAGTATATAGGTCAAGGATGGCCCGAAATTGAAGAGACATTACACAGTACTATATTAATAAAATTATCGACGTGAAAAATCACCAAGATCAATTGATTAACTAACTAATGGGCATATATCTATTTCCACATAATGAAATAAAATTCATTATTTCGGAATTGCAAATTATAATGAATTGATAGAGATTAAAGCTGGACTAAATGTGTTAGAAGCTAGTCTACAAGGAAACAGCTAGCAGATAAAGTAAAAGTGGATTCTTAGAATTTTTTAAAACGATCGATCAAGTGGCCAACAGTGGACGTGAATTCGATATGCTAATTGTGACTTGAAAATCTAATCCATATACATTGCCGAACGATTTCGCATTAATTTGGGACAACATATCAAACAACTCAATTTTCCATGAAGTTCATTGATTCCAATCGGTCCGGTACTATACCCGGTAAAGTACCTCGATCAAGACCCGTTTCAACAGAGTGGTCGGCTTTTGTTGCTAATGCACAGACATTACCCGAAACCTTTTTACCGTGTTTCGCCAAATAGCGGCAATGTCTCATGGGGTAATGATCTTCGTACGCCTTGATCGATAACAGTTTTCAAGTTCATGAGAGCCATCCAAATTCAAGATATGTCGGTAATATATTTCACATATAGCTGATATGACCAGGTCACACTTCTATGAACGACTCAAAATGAGGTGTAAAGCAGAATTGTGGCTGTTCCATCAAACGTTCAAATCGGTCAAATATTCTTCCACGGATGATCGATGATCGTCGACATCTCTCACAGGACCCCGCTCTCTAGTTTGCAACCTCTATTGAACCCCGCACAGCGTCCATTGATCCCCGCACAATGTCTTCCGAAGGCATATCTATATATAATGACCATGGCAATTCTTGTTGTTCTCGAGCAAGTTACATATTCCCGCTGAAGTAATCTCACAATGAAGCTCAATATCACGAGAAACGAGGCCATGGCAAAGGACCCTCCTGCCATTTATAACTGGCGTGTTTATTTACTAGCCTGCATCTCATGTATGGGAGGCTTCCTCTATGGTTTCGACACTGGGTTTATTGGTGGAGTCATCACCTTGACCGCTTTTGAAAACTCTTTTCATCTCACTAAGGCCATGTTAGCATCGCAGGAAGGCACGATCGTATCCATGCTCCAGGCTGGTGCTTTCTTCGGGTCCTTATTTGGCTCGTACGTCGGCGACAAAATCGGCAGAAAGCTAGCCATAATACTAGGAGGATCTATATTCATCGTGGGATCTGTGATGCAAACAGCGTCTTCAGGAAAAATGGGACTTTTGCTGGCTGGCAGAGTAGTTGGTGGCTTTGGGGTTGGGCAGTGCTCAACTCTGGCTCCTCTCTACACTAGTGAATGTGCGCCACGAGCTATTCGGGGTCGTCTCACCGGATTTTATCAGTTTTTCATTCAGCTTGGTTTGCTAATTTCTTTCTGGGTCAATTATGGCCTTAACATACATTATCACAGTGCTCCTGCTCAATGGCAAATCCCTATGGCTCTACAAATCTTGCCTGGTTTGATTCTCGTACTGGGGATGTTTTTCATGCAAGAGTCTCCTCGGCACTTGGCAAGAGTTGATCGCTTTGATGAGGCGTACGCCTCCCTGACTATAACACGCCAGCTCCCAATCGACGACCCTTATATTGTTGAAGAAATCAATGATATTCACATGCAGCTGGATAACGAGAGACTGCTTGTGCGCGGAGAACAGAAGTGGAAGCGATTGCTTAAAGAGCTTTTACTGCCATCCAACCGAAAACGGTTACTGATAGTGGTTGGAATGCAGATTTGCTCTCAGCTTACCGGCGTGAATGCTATAAATTATTACAGCCCGGCGATTTTCAGCAATCTCGGGCTCACTGGAGAAAGTAACTCACTGTTTGCAACCGGAATCTATGGTATTGTTAAATGCGTCGCATCGTTGTCGTTTATGTTTTTCTTAGTTGATTCGCTTGGGCGAAGAAAGTCGCTACTGTGGACTTCGGTTCTCACCTCTTGCACCATGTTCTATGTTGGTGCTTATATCTACATTACGAATCCACAGCCCGGAGACAAGGTTATCCCGGCTGGATATGTTGCCCTTGTGTGCATATTTTTGTTTGTGGTAGGTTATGAGATGGGATGGGGTCCAATTACATTCATTTACTCGTCAGAAATCCCTACGGCACAGCTTCGAAGTATTACTCTTGGAATCTCCGTGGCCACTCAATGGCTATTCAACTACGTGGTGTCCAGGGCAACTCCAGCCATGCTTTCCACCCTAGGTCACGATGGCTACGGTACTTTTTTCATCTACGGTTCATTTAATGTTTGTGGCTTTGTGTTTGCATACTTTTTGGTCCCAGAGACTAAAGGTATCTCGCTTGAAAGTATGGATGATTTGTTTGGTCTTCCTCAGTCTAAGGAGGTTCTTCATGACTCCAAGCCTGTGTCTGAAGGCATTGAATCAGGGCAGGTTGAGAGTGTTTGATATACTACTGCTACGATAAACTAAAGTACAAAGAAGTCATGACAGCCAATAAGATGTGTTTACTCTGAAAATAATGAAATATATTTAAGAATATCAATATACTTGAACTGCTCTATAGGATTTCCCTGAGTTGCTGATCGGACACATTCGGATAGATCGACGTGAAGTATGCAGGGGACCTCGACTCAGATGACTCCAGAATCAATTTGTCTGTCAGTGCTTGGTTCCTTGACGAAAAGAGATCCATAACTAACATAGTATTTACCGGTATATGCCACACTCTTCACAGAAAAGACTCATTATTATCATATATATATAACGTCGTCAAGGCGGATATCCATTTCCATGGATCATCTCCTGCCAATTTCGACCCCAACCCATTCGGCCGAGTTTTACCGATTTTCCATTTCTCCAACTTTTTCAACTCCGCTTCCTTTTAGGTCCTCTCCAGTCTTAGTCCAAAAATGTTGACAAGAGTCACTGTTACCAGACAATTGAATCAAATTTCTCGAGCCGCCGTTCGAGCAAATCTTTCTTCTCGGTTCTCATTCTCAACCGCTGCGATCCGTTACGTAAGTATTTTTTAAACTATTTAGCTTCTAGTGCTCTAAGGTTCCCTCCGGTTCTTTGTCGCATATTGTACCATATTTACAGTATAGCGAAAGACAGACCGGAACACCACCACGAATAATATTATTTATCAACAACACACTAATGAAGGCTTCGAGAACTGAAACAGACGCATTTGGAGAAATCAATGTCGATTCCTCCAAATACTGGGGTGCTCAGACCCAACGTTCACTCCAGAACTTTGAGATTGGAGGAGACAGAGAGAAATTACCCGAGCCCTTGATCCGGGCTTTTGGTGTACTGAAGAAGGCCGCAGCTGAAGTAAACCTCACCTATGGTCTGGACAAGTCGGTGGGAGAAGCTATCCGACAGGCTGCTCAAGAGGTCATTGACGGCAAACTGACCGACCATTTCCCTTTGGTTGTGTTCCAGACTGGATCCGGAACTCAGAGTAACATGAACTCCAATGAGGTCATTTCCAACCGAGCTATTGAGATTTTGGGCGGCCAGCTAGGCTCTAAGAAACCTGTGCACCCTAATGACCATGTCAACATGAGCCAGTCTTCCAACGACACTTTCCCCACCGTCATGCACATTGCTGCTGTATTGGAACTCACCCAAAAACTGATTCCCTCCTTGAAAGCTCTGCACGAGGCTGTGGATGCCAAGGCCAGGGAGTTTGACCACATCATCAAAATCGGCCGAACTCACTTGCAGGATGCCACTCCCTTGACTCTTGGCCAGGAATTCTCCGGCTATGCCTATCAGATCAAAAACGGCATTGAGCGAGTCCAAGACACATTGCCCAGACTGCGATTCCTTGCCCAAGGAGGAACTGCCGTTGGTACTGGCTTGAACACCAAAAAGGGATTCGATGTCAAGATCGCCGAGGCTGTAACCAAGATCACCGGCGAACAGTTTTATACTGCTCCCAACAAGTTTGAGGCTCTTGCTGCCCATGATGCTGTCGTTGAGGCTTCGGGTGCTCTCAACACTGTTGCCGCTTCTCTGTTCAAGATTGCCAACGACATCCGATACCTCGGATCCGGTCCTCGATGTGGATACGGCGAGCTTCAACTTCCTGAGAACGAGCCTGGTTCTTCCATCATGCCTGGTAAGGTCAACCCCACACAGAACGAGGCTTTGACCATGGTTTGCACCCAGGTTTTCGGTAATCACTCTGCCATTACTTTTGCTGGTGCTTCTGGCCAGTTTGAACTCAACGTCTTCAAGCCTGTCATGATCAGCAACCTGCTCAGCTCGATCCGACTCCTGGCCGACGGAGCTCGATCGTTCCGAATTCACTGTGTTGAAGGAATTGTTGCCAATGAGAAGCGAATTGGACAGCTGATGAAAGAATCCCTCATGTTGGTGACCGCTCTTAACCCTAAGATTGGATACGACTCTGCGTCTAAGGTTGCCAAGAATGCTCACAAAAAGGGAATCACCTTGAAAGAGTCTGCTCTTGAATTGGGAGTTTTGAATTCAGAGGAGTTTGATGAATGGGTCCGACCTGAGAAGATGATTGGTCCTTCTGATGCTTAAGTAGAGTAAAAACTGTAGACAGTCAGACATCACCAATCCTAACATATACATCTACAGTTCATGTGTCTCACTCTCGAATTTCCACTATATTTTTTCATCTACTAATTATGTACCAATTTTTATACTTATGCTCAAGCCAAACCCAACACAAGAGCAGTCCGACTGGGAATGTAGACCTGAATGTAATTTCTTCGCTCATTCCAGACCATAGGAGTTGTATGACATCTAGTCTGTTGGTGGTCTACGCGACCAAAGCCACCGAATTTCTTGTCATCGGTGTCCAAAAAGATTTTATACACGCCGGGCTCGTCAACTCCAATTCGATAATCGGAAAAGGATTCGGTTGGGTGGAAGTTGAAAATGAACAACGCGCCAGCTCGTTCAAAAGCAATGACCTTGTCGGTTTCGTGTTTCAGCGAAACATACGCCTGAGGGGCTCGCAACCACTTGAAGTGCTCTTCCGTGGTTTGCATGCCCGAGTCAAACTCGTTGAGGTATTGGTACTTCAGCAAATGATCATCTATCAAGTTGAACTGTCGTCGAGCATAGTGATACGAGTCATTGTTTCCCGCTCTAGGAAAATCGAGCCATTCAGGATGGCCAAACTCGTTTCCTTCAAAATTGAGATATCCTTCTCCTCCAAGTCCGTGGGTGATGAGACGGATCATCTTGTGCAAGGCAATTCCCCGGTCAATGACAGGGGATGGGTCAGACAGTGTGGACATGTGGGTGTACATTTCCTTGTCCATGAGCCAGAATGCCAAAGTTTTATCGCCTACTAGAGCTTGGTCGTGGGACTCAGCATAGGCAATGGTCAACTCTCCGTGTCGTCGATTGGTCAGAGTGAAGACGATATTGCCCAAATCCCACTCATCGTCTGATTTTTCTTTGAGAAGTTTAATCCACATGTCAGGGATCGCCATGGCTAATCGGTAGTCGAACCCAACTCCACCAATAGAGGTGGGCAAGCAGAGAGTAGGCATACCAGACACATCTTCAGCAATGGTGATAATGTCTGGGTTAAGCTGTCGCAGCATATTGTTCGCTAGGATGAGGTAGTTAACACCTTCTTCGTCGACTGCTGGACCAAAGTACTCGTGATAGCCCCCAGAGAATCCGGTTCCAATTCCGTGATGAGTGTAGAGCATGGAGGTGACTCCGTCGAACCGGAAACCGTCAAAGTGGTACTCCTCAATATAGTATCTTAAGTTGGAGAGTAAGAACCGCAGAACTTCGTGCTTGCCGTAGTTGAACAGTCGAGAGCCCCAGAGGTCATGGCTACCCTTTGCTCCAGAGTGGAAGTACTGATAGTCGGTACCGTCAAACTGATTGATGCCGTCCAAGACGTTCTTGGAAGCATGGGAATGGACAATGTCTAGAAGAACAGTGATGCCCATACCGTGGGCGGTGTCAATAAGCTCTTTAAGCTCTTCGGGAGTACCATATCGAGAAGATGCGGCAAAGAAGGAAGTCACTTGGTAGCCGAAGGACGCATAGTAGGCATGTTCCATGATAGCCATCAACTGGATAGTGTTGTAGCCCAGTTTAGCAATTCGAGGGAGAACATTTCGGGTGAACTCCTTGTAACTACCAACTTTTGGTTCGGGGGTAGAAATACCCACGTGGGCTTCGTAGACCTTAATACCATGGGGTTTTGGCGGGGATTTGTTCTTCCACTGATACGGTTGAGGTGGGTTCCAGAACACAGCGTCATACACAGGGGACACTTTCAGGTCTTGAGTAACTCGGGTGATCCAAGCAGGCAGCCGTTCAATTCGGTCACCTCCTGGGATGACTATTGAGATCTTGACCTTTGAGCCATGAGGAATAGCGACCTTACCGTCGTGGGTGGGGGGAATGGTGATGGACCACACTCCATACGCATTGGCAGTCATTTTGTGAGAGTTCCGGTCCCAATTGTTGAAGTCTCCTATCAAAGAAGCTTCAATGGCATTAGGAGCCCATTCTCGATATACCACTTCTCCAGTGCTGTGGTTGACCTGGAAGCCATAGTACTTGTATCCCTCTGAGAATTTAACCAGGCCACCTTCGTCTTGGTTCAGCAGGTCATTCCATTGATGAGCGACCTTGTACCGTCTCAAGATATCATCTTTATTGGGGGTTAACCACGGGTCGATTTTGAGAATTTCATCGACTACGGACATGCTGCAAACTTGTAGTGTGATTTATATATAGTTGCGGGTAAAGCTGAGCAGATAAGGTTTATGAGCAATTGGTGTTATAAGGACGGACAATTGAAACAGACTGATAAAAAAACTTAAGTGGTAAATATAGCAAAATATATTAGGTTGACTTTTTTTTTTTTCGTTGACCACAACAATACAACTTCTAACTTGGTTGAGCAGAGTTTGGCTCTTATATAGAAATAAGATGGCTTGTCATAGATCGCCAATGCAGCAAAGGTGTGAGGTGAGAAGCGTGTTGTTACCCTGGTGGAAGACAGAGTTAGAAACAGACATGGGGTGACGAAATTTCAATGGGGGGAGACGCCTCGGGAAACAAAAAAAAACTTTGGAGACCAAAAAATAGAAGGAATTACTAACTGTAAATTGGACAGTGAAATTGCCATTACGCGCTGGCTTACGGTGGGGTTTCCCAGTATATATTATCGGTCCGTTTTTTGAAACTTCATCATGCACAATGTCGTTGATCTACATGCGGCTGCACTGATTATGCATATCAGGTTGCATTTGCGTGCGCCGGAGTGGAGATCGCCTGACTACATAAACCCCGCTGGAGAGTAGATCTCTACATACGATGTACATGATGTCTTGGAGATTTACTATACTATTTTTGAATTTCTCACGAAAAACAATTGCATTATAACTAATGTTAGATAAGGATGTGAAGAGTCGTATTCGTGAGGCATGGAATTGTTGGCTGACACTGTTGACCCTGCCTTAGATGACACACTCACAGTAGTACCAGGAAAGTCTTTTGAGCGCACATGGACAACACCGGTGCACCAGACAGACTTGATGCATATGGCTTACTCATGATACGAGCGTAGAGAAGTTACACCAGTTTGTCTCGTTTCGTGGAAACCTGGTGTCTCATTTCGTAGGAAAAGTGTCGCTAAACACTGCTCTAGTGGCGGAAGCTACTATGCGAAAAAGTTTTGTCAAAGTCGTCAAGCGAATCATTCGAGCATGCGCTGGGCAAGGTCCTGTAACACTCGATCGCAATGAGCCACTTCTTTGGTAGCGAGTCGGGAATTGTAGGAGATTTTGAATGTCAATGAATCCTAGAGGTCATCATTTGTCTCTATCATTTTCATGAGCTGGGTTTGGACAAGAGGGGAGCAATCCCTGACATGCTAGAAGAAGGAATGAGGGAAATGGCAATATATGCGACGTTAAAAGATCTTCAAGGTCTCGTCATTCCCAAGTGCTATCACTTTGGAATAATGGTCGAGTGGGTTGAGTTACCATGGGACGGTGATGTTGGACCATATATATTCTTGCAGGATATTGGAGATTCCCGCCCAGCTTGGGATGATGTGGAGCATTTCAAGAAAGCAATCAAGGCGTTAAGCGTATTCACTCTAAGGAAGTGGCATACGGTGATATTTGTGAGGAAAAGGTCAGACTATTCAATGACGAGATTTTTTTCGTCGGTTTTGGAATGGGTGGAGAATGAACAGGTTCGAGCCAAGAGCAGGATGTCAAGTCACTTATTGAATTATTCGGCCGCACTCGCTACGAATATCACCAATTTAACATATAGTTGGGAGCTAGATTCCATGTGAAAGATATGTTCGTAAAGATGTCGAGTCTTCATCCGGATGCGACGAATCGACTGGGTTGCGAAACCCGCTACAGCGAGATCTCCGAGATACCTCGCGTGCAAGGAAGTTATGATCACCATATAACTAAATTATAATAGCGTATTTTGCCCCTTCAATAATCGATCAGTTCATGCAGAGGGCCCAGTGAGCCATTTTAGCAAGCGTTTCACTAATTGGGTTATTTTCTCACTCAATTCTCATTTCTTTCTTTCGTCTCTCGCGTGCTCTCTCTCTTTCTCTTTGTGCTTTTAAATTGCGAAGCCATCTTCAGTTTCCTTAAATACCGACCTAGTCGTTGCAGTGAAAAGCTGTGGATTTAGTACCACATCCCTGTTTTTGGAACGGATAACGAATTCCAGAGTAGAAGAATTTTGATACACTTGCGAAACGGCAGCACCCCGGCCCACTTGACTCGATAGTAGTATTAGTCCAGGTCTACCAGAAATTCTCCCCCGTAATTTTTCTCAGGATTGACTAAAAAAAGAGGAATCAAATTCGTTCTTCAACTTCCCATAGAATATGCAGGGGAACTGCAAATGATCGCCTATGATCGTCGATGACCTTTGATTCAACGATATAACGGTGCTTACATCAGTAGTGACCTAATGGGTTATCTGGTGAAAGCTGTGGTGTGCCAAGAAAGAAAGTATATTGAACACCTCGAGTATGAGAATTTTAGGGGAATACTTTATGCACATTGGAATCGCAGAGTTTTTTTTTTTATTGAATGATTTTAACAGTCTGGAAGTACCCAGTAAAAGATATTTCGCTTCTAATGAGTTATAATCCGAAAGCAAACCGGTGTTTAGGTTGAATTACCTTAGTCCTCAACTCTCGTAGCCAGGTGTGGTGGTTAAAAGTTGTTAAAGTGTGGTATACATAAACACGTCTAGGGCTACACCCTCCCTGCACGGCACTGAAATTTCCAGTTTTCACTGTCTCCTAAAAAATCCCGGACATCATCTTCGACAAACTTTCAAAAGTTCAATCAACAACAAAAAAACCCACAGCAATGTCCATTGCCAGACCCCAAGTTTCCGTCTACTCCGCTACTGGAGAGGCTACCTCTGCCAACGTGGCTCTCCCCGCTGTCTTCAAGACTCCCATTCGACCTGATATCGTCCACAGCGTTTACACTCGAGTCGCTAAGAACAAGCGACAGGCTTACGCCGTTGCTTCCAACGCCGGTGAACAGACTTCTGCTGAGTCCTGGGGTACTGGACGAGCTGTTGCCCGAATTCCCCGTGTCGGAGGATCTGGTACTCACCGATCTGGCCAGGCTGCTTTCGGAAACATGTGCCGAGGAGGACGAATGTTTGCTCCTACCAAGACCTGGAGAAGATGGCACGTAAAGGTTAACCACAACCAGAAGCGATATGCCACTGCTTCTGCCATTGCTGCCTCTTCTGTTGCTCCTCTTGTTTTAGCTCGAGGACACCGAGTCGAGACCATTAGCGAAGTGCCCTTGGTTGTTGCCAACGACGTTGAGGGAGTCAAGAAGACCAGAGAGGCTGTTGCCCTTCTCAAGGCTCTTGGTGCCCACCGAGACGTTGCCAAGGTTGTCAAGTCCAAGAAACTGAGAGCCGGAAAGGGTAAGCTCAGAGGCCGACGACACACTCAGCGACGAGGACCCCTGATCATCTACGGACAAGACAATGGATTGGTCAAGGCTTTCAGAAACATTCCTGGTGTTGAGACCAGCAACGTGCGATCGCTCAACCTGCTGCAGTTGGCTCCCGGTGCTCACTTGGGCCGATTTGTCATCTGGACCGAGTCTGCTTTCAAGGCTCTTGATGAGGTTTACGGACCTGAGGGCAAATCAGGATTCACTCTGCCTAATAACATCATTTCCAACTCTGACGTGACTCGATTGATCAACAGTGCTGAAATCCAGGCTGTTGTCCGACCTGCCGGAGACAGGCACCAGAAGCGAAGCCACGTTCTCAAGAAGAACCCTCTTAAGAACAAGCAGGTTCTGTTGCGACTTAACCCTTATGCCAAGGCTTTCTCCCAGCAAAAGTTGGGTCAACAGAAGGTTGAAGGAACTGCTTCCAAGACTTCTAGTGAGTTCAAGAAGCTTTTGCATGAGGATTAAGTGAAAACGACAATAAAACATAGAAAAAATGGTGTATTGTATTTACTTAATGTGTAACGGGAAAACAGCAATGAAGACTGCGTAGAGCGTAATTAAAGAATGCACAATGAGTATCTATATGCACAGCTGGTCTATTTATCAGCTACTAGAATTGTGAGTGAATATTATCAAAAAACGAGTGCATTGATTACTTATTACTGAACAGATCATAAAGACAATTTACTAGGAATAATTTAAATACTTTTCTACTTCAACTGCTTTACAGCTGGAAGATATGAGTTAACAATCTTGGATTCTCTTCAATCTCAGCCTTTCGTGCCTTGAGTTCTTCAACATCCCAGTTGGCCCACACAGTTCGTCCCTTCAAGAATGCAGCATCATTGGAAGCAAGCCAGACAATAAAGTCAGCAGGCAATTCAGCAGTGTCCTTAGGACTCATGTCGTAGGTAGTCTCAACAGAGTTGGCCTTCTTGTTCATAGACGAGTCGACGACACCAGGGTGGACACCAACAACTCGATACTGCTGATTCTCAGCCTGGAAAAAGTCAAACAGGTTCTGAGAAGCCAACTTGGACCCAACGTAAGCGGAAAAGTTGGGCAGAGGCGGGAAATGAGTGGCATTAGTAGCCAAGTGGACCAGAACAGCGTCCTTGTTGGCATACTTGGCAAACGACTGGGCAACATGTAAGCTTCCCTTGACGTTAATGTCAAATCCTCTGTACCACTCATCGATGCTAGCCTTGGTCAATTCACCACCAGTAGGCAAATAGGCAGCATTGTGGACCAAGATATCAACACCATTGCTCTTGGCAAAGGCAGAATCGACAGCAGCAGCGTCGACAACATCAGCTACGCCGTATTCAACAGTGGTTCCAGGGAACTCCTTCTCGACCACAGCTTTTGTCTCTTTCAAGCTCTTCTCGGTTCGACCGGTGATCACAATCGAGGCAGCACCAGCTTGAGCAAAGGATCTTGTAATGGCTTGACCAATACCAGCTCCACCGCCAGTAACAACGACGTGCTTACCTTTGACGGAAAGCTCGGGAAGCGAGGGGTTGATGGCAGCATAAGTGTCATTGTGATGAGTTTTGGTGAAAGTCATTTGGGATTTGAGTGTAGAAGACAATTAAGTGGTTTGTTTAGTGAATTGATAGAGAATCTACAACTGAGGAACGACTCATATTTATAGTTTTTTTTCAACCACTCCTTTATCTGGGATAACATATATCCAGTTACAAATAACTTTAGCCAACTTTTTAGCGTTTTAGTTTGAAAGCAACTGATCGCCCGCAGATACCTACCAATATGGACATATTTCTTGCATATGCATGCAGCCGACCAACATATGACGGAATGCCCGCGGTAGCCGTATTGTTCTGAATTGCAGGCCTGAACCTGTCAAAGATGGCACGGGACTGGTGGACACGCCCCCATTTTCAGGTGCTATATACTCTGCAATTTTGTTGGTAATAAAGCTCAATAATCCTGAACCCCGCCGCCAGCCGATCACCGTTGTACATACTCCTGATCATCCGCGGAGATGCATCCTTTAAGTCAAGGGTCCTGCAGGCTATTATAAATCACAAAGTTGATCTTCGATATCTAATGATTTCACACGCAATTTACGAGGCTCAGAGCCACTACTTTGGAGGCGGATTGGAGGGATTCGTTCTCACTTGATATGCATAAACGGAGATTGCTTATTTGTAATGACTTTTTGTTTTAACCTCACTGGCCGCTGTTTGCCCACCGCGGAATAGCTGAACTATTTGCTGATCTGGCCGTATAATATATATCCGAAGCATCCATACGACCTAAGCAGGTCGCTGTAAACGGGCTGCTGCAGGGCCCCCTATTGTAGTATATAACATTCATGATTTTAATTAAACCTACATTAGCTACAACAGTTAGCACTGCACATCAGGGTATATATTATTTCGCCGATCATTTTTGAACAAACACCGATAGTCCGAACTGCTCTCTAACTACTGCGACAACTTCCAAATCTCTCTTCTTGTTCTTATGCTTTACCCAAGTCTCCTTTAGCGTTTTGAAGCAAAAAGTGCTTGGACTTGGCTTGCGCAACCAGGAAACTGGGGAGGGACCAGCCAAATACCAATCCCACTCCTCCCTTGGACGAGATAGGAACAACTGCCGTCATAGACTTGGAAACACTGTAGGTCTTTGAAACCTTGGCTCCAGTCAGAATATGTTTCATGGTGCTAATGGCGACTGCCTTTTGGTCAAAGGCGTAATCAAGCACTGTGCAGGGAGAGCCTGACAAAAGGTCGCCGACTACCAGCACATTCTTAGTGCCTTTGGCTAGCAGGGTGTTGCCGACCACAACGAAACCGTCCTTGTCAAGGAACTCCTTGTCGATATACTCGGTGTTGGGGATCACTCCCACGGCCGGGAAGTAAAAGTCCACGGTCTTGGTTTGGCCATTGGAAAGCACCAGCTTGGTCTTGCCATTGCTCGTTACCTCATGAGAACTGACTCGCACATTGTTGACGATTTTGACGCCGAGCTTGGTCAACTTCTTGGTAGCAGCGTCGATCTTGTTCATGTATTCGAGCGGTCCATTGGATCCAGTGTAGAGAATGACCTCAGTATTGGGGTAAGTCTGCTTGAACTCACCGACAGTCTCAACACCGGTGGGGCCACCACCAGCAACCGCAATCGTCTTTGCAGCTTTGGCTCTGACTGCGGCATCTTTGAGCTCCTTCAGAGTCTCTTCATGGCTGTCCAGCATTTTGAGAGCTTTGTTCTCGGATCGTGTACCAGTTGCAAGTATGAGCAGGTCGTACTTCACAACGCTCTCTTGGCCATTGGACACATAAGTGATCTCGTTGGCACTGAAGTTGGACTGGACGGCTTTCCCCTGGATAAGGGACAACCTTCCTTCGGCAATTTCAGCACTGAAAGTCTCGTTCAGGGCGAAAGCCAGCTGAGATGGATACTCGGAGTTCACCAAAGCTCGAGGAACGGCCAGGTTGAAAAAGGCATGAGTCGAGGGACTGATAACTGTCAAATGGGCGGTCTTATCCACCTGGAGAGCTTCTCGGATAGTGGCTATACCAGTAAAGTTGGCTCCTAATACCACAATTTCTTTGGCCATTTTCAGTTTATTCAGAGTCTAGATGGGTGTGACAAGTTTAACAAGTGGGTTTACGCGCTCTCTTTATCAGTGCCTCTCGTATATTCCTTCAGGATCCTTCTTTTCGTACTCACATGCCTTGCATATTTTTCAGGCACATCATTGCCAGAATTGGATGGAGATTGCCCAATTACAAATGCTAGGCGGTTAATCTTACCGAACTTCACTCAGTCTTAAAGTAATGTGGTAAGAAAAATGAGGGCCCTAAACCCGGAAAGTCTTAGTTCCGTGGAGCCGAGAGGGACTTGACTGCATAAGCTTACACTATCGAGAGTAATCAAGTAAAAATCAACTGCGAGGTCGTGGAATGACGAAATCATGGAGAGAAAATAGCAGGGGTAAAGAGATTCACGAGACTCAAAGACAATACTGTGACTTTTACCAATTTTTAGAAACGATGAGGCTACTTACAAATCATAAAAGTTTGTGTTACCCCTATTTGAGAGGTTTCGTATGTACGTTACACATTATTAGTAATTAGTTGACATAAACTTACCTTATCTTTATCCTCGGCTATACTCTCAAATCCTCGCATGTACACCGGTGTAACTCATGTAGAGCTATAAGTACAAGCTGGCTATATATCTGTATACACAGATGCGCTACAATTTATAAAGTTGGTGATCACCGCCTAACTAGATACATGCATGATTATGCACCCTCCCGAAATATAACGCCGCATCATGAAATTTTCCGACTCCGTTAACTGTCGTTCAACTTGATCACTTCGATATCACCCTACACTATGGAGGAGCACGTTTTTTATACCTCCTGCAGTACAACAAACCAGCTGTCCACTGGTAGTGGCACTGGAGTTGGTGATCTAATCATTTCCCAAGTGGACCTTCATACCGGAGCTCAGATATCGTCATTCAAGCACAGCTCTAGTCCTAAACATGGCTTGCAGGTTACACAAGGCCATATTTTCGCAAACCAATCTCAAAAAACTCTATTGCATATCTACTCGCACGATAAAGAAGGGGTCGAACAGAAAATAGTGCTCCCAGAGAAATTGGCGTGTATCAAAGTATCTCCTAAAGGAACATGGCTCGCCGGCGGAGGATTCTCAGGAAGATTGTTACTGTGGGAATTGAAATCGGGGAATCTGTTGTACGCGCGAAGCACACACTATCAGGAAATCACCTGCATTGAGTTTACTCAGGACGAATCGTGTATCATCACTGGTTCTAAAGACAGCCGAGTTCAGGTATGGAATATCGTAGATCTGGTAGATTTGATGTCCGACATGTCTGAAGTCAAGCCAGTCGTTACATGGTCACAGCATACGCTAGAGATCACGGGGTTATATGTAGGATATGGCAATTCATATGACTGTAGAATCTTTACTTCATCTGCCGATTCTACCGTCAGGAGCTATGATCTGAGAACAAAGTCATTACTGACTACTTACTCTCTGCCAGAGCCAGTTGCTGCATTAACAGTTGATCCTTTAGAACGAGTCATCTATGCGGGTTTGGCCAGCGGTGCAATTCGCTTAGTGTCTCTGTATGAAGTCAGTGCCCACTCTGGTCACATTGAAGTTCAGGGAGGAGCACAACGCATCATTACTGTTCCCGCTGAAAGTGACGCTTTTCTTCGTCAGCATGAAGCACCAATCACCTGCATGCAAATCTCCCTCGATGGTAACATCCTCGTTTCTGGTGACGCCAATGGCCATGTATTTTCTTGGGACGTTTTGACAAAACAGGTTCTACGAAAATTTAGACCCCATAGAGGAAGCATAAGCGGGATCTCAGTAATTCCTCGTCTGAAACCAGCCATTGAATCAAAGAAGCAAACCATTCACATTCCAGTATTGAAGCGGGTTCTGGAACCGCAAGAAGCGGTACAGCACGACCTATGGATGCAAATCAGCCCAGCTGCAGAGCCTACTACAGCCTCGCGAGATACCAACACAGACCTCGAGTTGCTACGATTGCAATCAGCCCAACTATTAGGCGAATCTAATGACTCTCTTCAACTCAGAGTCAACGAGCTAGAAGGTGAATTACAGTCATTACATACAAACTATCTGAAACTAAAGACAGTGCACGAGGACTTGTGGAGAGTGCATGTTGCGAGGGGCTGATTCTGGGATGGCTCACTGCTTCGACTCATCAGCAATTAGGACCCCTGGATCTGTCAAGATAGGGATTCCATGAATAATCTCGGCATAGCCTTGTCGCAGCCGATCAAACCAGATTGACAGTACTTCAGACGGATTCATGAGAAGATTTTCAAACACTTCTCTTCTAAATGACAATGTATCTTTATCTCGGATCCCCTCATGCGACAAAAGAGTATCCATGACTCTCGGCCAGTGCTGAAGAAAATCTGCTGTGCCCCACGGAGTAGAGGTAATTGCACCTAGAATAAACATAAGTTCAAGGTACGGTAATGCCAGGAGCTGATCCGATGTCGGTTTGGTTAGTTCATATGCTTGCTGTGACTTGTATATATTCCGCAACGGTACCAGAGTGCGAGCTCGGAAAGGGATCTTTTGAATTATATCCGGATGAGCTTGCACAAGGTAGTTGGGATCTAATGTAGCAAGCGTTGTTAACGCGTGATCGTTGTTGTAGTTAGTTAGGAGTCCCGAAGATGCCAGGTCGATGTGATTATCTACATCGCTGAACGCAGCGGGGTAAGCTCGACTTAATGCACCGAAAAAGTTAATGATTTCATTCAACAAGAACATTTTAACCTCTTCGTTTGTCTCTCTCTGTAGAAAAAGCTCGCATATAGCTTTCACTTGCTCAGATATGGTTTCTATCAGTCGTGGAGGATGAGGCCCTGTCAATAATTCTTTGTACATCTGGATCTTGTTCATCACCAGCAGCACGTCATTGTCTTGTGATATGCTCTGCGGAGGGAACTGAATCAGAGTCTGTGGAATATACAACGATGTGTCGTATGGAACCAGTCCCTCAATCAAGACCATCAGACGACCTTGCTGAGTTCCATTCCCATCATGCAAGCTTGTGAGGATTGCTAAGCAGTCCCCCGTAGAGAGCCTCTTTCGAGTCATATCGCCAACTTCGCCGAGACTAACAATTGTCTTGGCTAATTCACTGACAATAGCACTCTCTGTCTCACCACTGCCATAGAGCTGTAGCATAGCAGGTATAAGCTGTGTATTTGCCAACATATCAGGAGGACTTCGTTTGATCTGACTGAGGCATAGTTTCTGCAAGTGGTCGTTGCCACTATTTAGAGCCTCCAACAGGTCATTCTCAGTGATCAATTGAATGATCTCTTCGAAGCTCCTCTTTTCCAAGATACATTGCAACAGTCTAAGAATGACCTCGTAGTCTATGTCAAGAGGCGTCCGAAGACATTGCAGTAACAAAGGAACAAGCTGACCGAACAGGGCCGGGTCATTGACCTCCAAAGAAGTATCCAGACTTAGTTTCACAGTCAAATTATCATTGAGCGCTTTGTCTAGTGGACTACGGCCCTGAAGGACTTTTTCCAGATTCTCCTGGACCGATTTCACGAGTTGGTTTGTCATGTTGGAGTGAAGGTCAGTTTTGATGCTGTCGAACATAGTATGGGATTATGCAAAGCGCCGATCATCGGATTAGAAATTGTTTGGCCGCGCCCAACGGCCATTTTGTGCCATAGGAATAATGGGTTTTACATTTCTAAATGGCTGGTCCAATTTATTGAAACAACTGGCTTCTAGTAGTTTGATCGTGTGTGTGGTAGCGGGATCCTCAGCCTATGGGAAAGGCTTCAGCCTATGGAAGGGCAGCCTATGGGAAAGGACCGTAAATGCCCTAATTGTGGAAACAGAAGGATGTAGAGATAACCCAAGAGCAGTTTGTGGTGTTTGGAACTCAGATTAGAAAGAACTCGGTCATATCACTGAGTAGTGTAATAAATAGTGAACTGAAGTGTTGCTGCCCTGAAGAATAGCACTGTATCTTGGTTTTGCACATATTATAGCTGTGACAGTCAAGCATGCTACTTATTTGGTCACAACTTAGAGTCAGTTTTTAAAATGAACTAAATTTTACTATGATGTTGCGAGCATGAATAGATCTATGCTCAATTTGATCTCATTTGACACATCTATTGGGTGAAAGCGTGTCCTTTCGTTTAATAGTTCCCATCACCTCTTATGCAATATTTATCTGCAAAATGCAGGGGAACACCGACGATCAGAATATTCCGAATACCAGAAAAAATGCGGGTATTCTCATCTTCCATAGTAATACGTTCCGTACACGTCTTATATATCTCATTAATGTTACATAATTTATGCTAAATCTGCAAAAGTGCTTTTATGTGGTTATGGCGCCTGATAGCATAGTCTCGTCAGTGTCCCAAATGCAAACATTACCATAATGCCAGATTTGTTATATATATATATAACCCAATGAAGCATTTTGAAAAAACTTGCTCAGCACCATGCTTTTGACCAGCCTCGTATTTCCTATCGTACTAGCTCATGCTCTGCCTGTGGCAGAGCCTAGAGCAGATGAAGAAACTTTGCAAGCACGCCAGTTCACCGAATATTTGCCATCTTGGTTGCAACCTGACGAAACTGATGATATCATGGGTCTCGTGAACACGTATGTCAGCAACCCCGCTGGTGATATTACCTCGATGATTATGGATTATACAACGTCGTTGTATGATGGTACCATTGCTAGTCAGGAACTGCTCCAGGCTGCCAATTTAGTCGCCACAAGACTGCAATCTGAATTTGGAATCCCAATTCAAATCATCACCCAGTCGGAGATCGAAGAGGAAGAGCCTAAGAAGTCTAACCTTACAGTAAACCAAGCTCGTGCAGCACCAGTCGATAAGACGGCGACTTTGGTTGCCCCCCAAGATGCTATGAGCCAAGATAAGCAGATGGCGAACGTTCAACCGAATGACATGATGAAAGGAACCGAGCAAAAGTCTTTGCAGAATCCAAAGGAGCCTCTACTCAAAGATACTCTACTTATGGACAACCCTCAATTCAAAGAGTCGTTGTCCACTGAAAACAACCAGCCAAAAATCGGATCGGTTATGCTAAAAGACGAAGTGGTTTCAAAAAACGAGTTGGGGGCTCTACCGGAAGAGCCCACAAGCGAAAAAAACACACCGGAAAGAACAAACGAAAGAGGCCCCGAAAACAAGGAAACCTTAGATCTCAGTGAGGAGTCGGAAGTAGAAGAAGAGCTCGAAGAGGAGGAGTCAGAAGCAGATCTTAACGGACCTACCGAGGTCGAGGACAAACCTTCTGCCTCATTGTTCGCACCTGTTCCAGTCACTTCGGGTAAGGCAACCATCATAACTGTCATACCCGGTTCCGGTTCCAGTGGTGCTCCCCACCCTACTGGACCACCACCACTTGCCCCTGAACCACCCAAGGCACCTGAACCACCCAAGGCCCTCGAACCACCCAAGGCACCCGAAGCTCCAAAAGCACCCGAAGCTCCAAAAGCACCTGAGCCCCCCAAAATTGCAGAGACTCTCAAAGTCGATGAGCCTGCAAGAAGTGCTGTGCCCAGAACTAGACCTGCGCAAATCGCTTCAGAGCCTCCCAAGGTTACAGTGGCTCCCGATCACCCAACCCTGACAGTGAAGCCTCCTACAGTTAGCAAGAGTCCTCTACCAGATCCAATTCCTCATTTGTCCAAAAGCGAAGAGCCAAAGCCAATTGCTGAGCCTCCCAAGACCGCTGAGCCCCCAAAAGCCCCGGAGCCTTCGAAGGAGCCTGAGCCAAAGCCTGAGCCAAAGCCTGGGCCAAAAGTTGAGCCGAAGCCAATAGCTGAGTCTCCAAAGAGTCAGGAGCCAGAGGAGTCTGGTCCAGAGCCTGCGCTCGGAGAAGAGCCCTTTTTCACAAAGACTCCAGTGGAACATCGAACTCCAACCCATGGGTTGAGACATCGGGGGAATTTTAAACGATCTCAAAAGTCAATTTTTGGTCGCTCACAGGCTGTTTTGGCTTTTTAGCTGAGCAAAGTATAAAAGTAAATGAGTAATAGGAATAATAAATATAAAATCAGAGTTTTTGGTTAATTGTTGCATGCAGGGATTAGTCTGTTGATCTTATCAATCCTCTGCCGGAGGAGACAACTCTCGATTGAAGCCACCACTTCGGTTCATGTATTGGCGATAGGTTGAGTTTTTAGCTCGGGATACGCCTCCTACGTTGGTACCTAGGACTTTTTTGCCTTTGGAAGATCCAAACCCGGCGAAACCCATCATTTGTTGAAGGAGTAGAGGATCGGGATCATCAGAGGCAACCTCAGCACCTGTCTCTGTTTTCGAGATGCCTTCGAGAGTAACTTTGAGTTTAGAAGTTTGTTCAGTTTTAAAGATCTTACGCTCAGATCTATCTCGACTAGATGCAGATTCTCTTTCACGGCTGGTTGAGCTAGTTTTTTCAGCGTTTTCTCTACCTTTGCTGTCGTTTTTTGAGTCCCCTTCTTTGTACCGGTCCTCTCTGTATCTATCTTCTTTGTGTCTATCACTTTGTCTATCGTGGCGGCGGTCATCGCGGTCATAGTCACGCCGATGTTGGTCCCTGCCGTACGCATCCCGGGACCGGTCATCTCTCTCTCGGTCATAACTCCTTTCACCTCTGTGTCTTTCACCTCTGTGTCTTCCATCTCTGTGTCTTTCATCTCTGTGTCTTTCATCTCTGTACCTGTCATTTTTGTACCTATCATCTCTGTACTTGTCATCTCTGTACTTGTCATCTCTGTTTTCATCTTCTCCGCCCTTAGGATACTTCCGATCTCGACTCGGTGATCTTGATCTTCTCCGGCTAGAACCTGAAGAATTATGACCGGGCGGCGGAGAATCATATCGTTTCAATCGCCTTGACTCCATTGCCAGAACAAAATGTCAATATTTATATCAAAACATACTTCTCAAAGAAATATCGCTGTGAGCCGCGCTCTTATCTCTCAAGCCTCTCGCGGCGCACTGCCGATAAGCATCTATGCATACATATCAAGGCTAGCCAAAAGTATACTTTTATCCCGTTGAATCTTCATCCAATATATATTCGCTCGGCATGACCGAATATCATTCCAAGATCATACAGAACCTCGTCAAAGAAAACAGTTTGTTCTCTGAACGACGAAAAATATCTTTATACTCTGATTTCCGCCGCCTCAAGGATATCAATCCCGAAGGGTTCAAAGCCAATGTCTCTGCTTGGCGATCTGTGCTGGTAGACGCCACGGCCAGAAATGGTTTCCCAGACAAAACCCTGTTGCTTGCCAATGGGCAGTTACTGGACGAGCTGTATGATGCCAAGCATGGTATACCGTTGGCATTGGACGTGGTCATCGACGAAATGGTGGTAGAGGAAGCTCTGATGCCCTTGACGGCGTTCATGGCCCGACCCACCAGCATTTACTACAAACCGTGGATCAATATAAACCTGTCGGGCATAGCCAAATGGGCATTGAGCAAGACTGGTCTGTATGATCCGTCATTCAAGTCTGGCAGCGCTGGTACGCTACGTCAGGAGAAGTACGTTGTCATCAAGCAGTTGGATGCTTATGCTACAAGGGTTTTGGAGTGCTTGCGAAAGATGCCGGGAGTAGGTTCCATCTATTCCAAGTCTGTATTCACTCGAGAACTGTTTGAGTCGCTTGTTGGTGCTGCTATAAAGCAAAGCTATGGGGACGATGCCGTCTTGTCTCAAGCAGATCATGATTGCATTATCCGATATCTCAGTAGAGACAAAAGGTACATGTCGATCAGCGATGAGGGTATTTTGAAGATAATTGATCTATCCACGCCAGACAGGATATCGGAAATTACTGAACGTGATAGGGCAGTTGCCAGTCTACGGTCTACTATTTCCCAGGTCTCTGATCGAGTTGATCGGCTGACTGATAGCATTCAATCCAGCAGGGCCAAAGCCAGTAGGGCTCTAGAAACGAAAAACAAAACTCTGGCTAAATATGCATTACGATCTGCCAAGATGGAGGAACATGCTCAGGAAAAGGCTCTGGAGATGTTGCAGAATCTGGAAACGGTACTGTCTAAAATTGACGAGGCGTCCGATCAGATTGATGTGGTCAATGCCCTGCAATCTGGTGTGCAGTTACTGGGTACGCTGAATGAAACAGTTGGAGGTGCTGAGAGAGTTGGAGACCTTATGGATCAGGTCAAAGAAAAGATGGAGGTCACTGATGAGATCAGTCGGGAGCTCAGCCAGCTTACTACACCGGTTGATGACGACGAGTTGGATGAACAGCTTCATTTTATGTTAGAGGAGGAACTCACCAAGCTGAAAGCTCCTTCCAAGGCTCCCGAGTCCCCTACAAAAGTCGTTCAGTCTCCTTCGAAGCAGCAGTCTACAGACTTCACAATAAAAGACGACGATATTGACAGCTTAACCGCTGCACTACAAGACAGCTCTCTAGAAGAACCAGAACAGCAACCAAAGTCACGAATACCATTACCTAATTAAATGCCTAGACGCATCATCTTAAATATATATATATATATATATATATATCTCTGCTAGTCTTCCTTGGAGATTAATGACTAGAGGTTGCATCAATGTCTGAGTCGTCGGTCAGGCTCAATTGATTTCCATTATATGTGACCCTTTCACGTTTACTATTATCTGACTGTTGTTGCAGAGGTGATGAGGGTTTTGAATTATTCAAAGTGTGTCCTCCGTCGGGCGGGTTGGCGGGTTTAAAGCCAATCCCCAAAAATGTATATACAGCGTCGGCAACAGCTTGAGTTGCGCTATTTAACCACCCAGTAGTACTATATGCATTGGCAACGACGGCAGCCGGTTTGAGAATCAACGTAGTGGAAGGTACCAGGTCGAGCTCTTTGAGAGATTCATTCTCCTCGAAAGGTCCAAACTTCTTGGTGGGAAACGTTTGGACTAATGAATAAGGTTCGTCACCATCTGTTCTGTTCTCATCGATCCACTGTCGCACCGAGGCCAAAGTTTCTGTAGCTTCAAAAACATGCTTTAGTGCTGACCCGTCAAACAGACGGATCACCATACGACATTCGGTTTGGGAGTTCGACATGGCTCGTGGTTTGGAGGTGTGCTGCTGTGGTTCGAGGCTCATCCTCCGTTGCCGATATTCATGGTTCGCTCGCTGTTCTTGTCGGTCGGCCTGTGCTAGTCGCAGGATTCTCTTTCGTTCTTCCGAGTCTTGAACTCGTTGCTTACGCAGTCGCTGTTGATAAGAAGTATCCGATTCCGGCTGCGGGGACGCTGAACGACCGGGAGAAGCTGATTTGGACGTTGCTGTGGGCGTTGCTGCTGCCGGCTGTATAGTCGAGGGTCGGTTATGCGATGCAGAGGATGTCGAGGTCGACGACGTATTTACATGATTACTAGATGCTTTTGACTCTTCTTCACTTGGCTGTTCTTCCGGCTGTTTGGCTGATGACGAATCCGTTGCTTCAGCCGTACGTGCCTTGGGATCATCCTCCGGGCTTTGCTGGCTCGTGGTCTCCAGCACCTTTGTAAACCTTTCCAAAGCAGCATCCACGTCTACTGATTCGTCTACCATGTCCAGCACTGCTCCCCGATTTATCACAAATATACTAGGGACATGAGCCACTGGCCAAACTTGGGTGAAAAAGCTGAAATCCTGACTTCCTTGCTTTAGGTGTATTCCCACCGTGCATTTGCTTATTAAGTTTGAAAACTGTTTAGTTAGTAAAGAGTTGTTGATGAAATTCACACTACAGGAAAACTCACCTTTTCATTGCTAATAATATCTTGGCTCCACTGAGTTATGGTTCCTGGTTAATGTTCGGGGTTTTCTATGGAGGCAATCTTTCGGGAGAAGGTGGCCGAGCAATCGCAAAACTTTCTACGTACCCTCGGAGTTTGAGACTAAAACTAATAGTGGCTTTTGGCCAGTCAATGACTCCTGAATAGCCTGCTGAACCGAGCTATGGAAATACGTGTTGAGAGCTTTAGGAATCATTTGATCTGGAAATAAGACCGGGCAGTGGAGTGCGGGGTTGATATATGGTGGACAGAATTACCCGAGAGTCGCGATTAAAGTGATCGACTGAAGATAGCTGACAGAAGTCACGATGGGTGGTTTTTCCAGCCTATGCAACATTAATGCGCTTTACATGTGCTTCGCTTTACATGTGTTATTTGCGCAACTACATGCTATACGTTTATTGTACACTTGCCAACTTCAATTTTACAAACTTTATTATACTACATACTCATCTATTTATATTTTCTGTATAGCATCAGTTAGCTGTATAAATATATGTATATTTATGCTCTGCTGCAATATTGTGCTGCTACCCAAGTTCTATTTTGCTCAGCAGCTTCGCATTGCTTCTTCACCTGTATATATTTTTTTACTCTTTACTCCGCATCTGCATTGGTTTTGGCGGTGATTTCGGCCTGCTTGACCAAATTCTGTGGGGCGTCCATCCTGTCCAACATCAGTTCTATCAATCTAATTTTTGAAGGCGAGGAGAAATCCTTGTTGTCAAGCAGGTTGTTCAATTCACCCACAGTCTTGACAGTAGGAGACTCGTAATCCTTTGCATTAAATAGCTCCAAAAGCTTATTGTACTTCCACATGTGAACATCATTGTAAGTAGCGGTTTCACCGTGAATAAGTCGCTCAATGGTGTAGCCATCGTTGTTGAGGACAAATAAATATGGCTTGAGACCCCATCGGACCATGGTGGAGATTTCAGTCACAGTAAGCTGCAGAGAACCGTCTCCCACAAACAGAATGACTCGTCGCGAGGGATCAAGTTCGGCAGCAGCAAGACTAGCTCCACAAGCAGCCCCGACAGAGTATCCAATTGAACCCCACAACACTTGAGAGATACCAACAGAGTTCTTGGGGAACTTGGTCTGGATAATACCGAACGAGGAGGTACCAGTTTCACTAACAATGATATCTCCAGGTCGGAGCCACTGCCCAATTCGAGTCCACAGCCATTGCTGTTTGATAGGAGTGCTGGGTGGAACAGGAGTGAGAGAGGTCTTGACTGATGTGACAGGGATCAGATCCTTCTTGATGGGCTTTTGCTCTAGCTGCTTTGCCAGTTTCTCCAATACAAACTTCATCTGGATACCCGGGTAGAAGGCTCGTCGGATCTTGGTGTGGTCGGAATGCAGCTCCACTACGTCCTTGGTGGACAAGTGGTAAGAGAACGAACCGGTGTTGAAATCAGACATTAGTCCTCCGATAGAGATCACCAGGTCGGAACTTTCCACTGTTTCAGCCACCTCAGGCTCGGTTAAAGATCCCACATAGACACCACCAAATCGAGGGTTATGCTCATCAACAACACTCTTACCCATGGGAGTGACAAAGATAGGGAATTGAGTGACTCGGGCAAGCTCCACAGTCTCTTTAATGACATCGTGTCTAGAAGCACAGGCGTCAACCAACAGAATAGGCTCCTTGGCCTTGCCAATCATCTCAAGGATAGAATCAAGTACCTCGTCCTCAGCGTCCTTTTCGTTGGGACTCAATTTCAAATCCAGAGGGATTTTGAGACTGCTGGGATCGCACTCAGCAGATGCAATGTTAGTGGGCAGAGCAATATAAACTGGTCGCTGGTATAAGTAAGCAGTCTTAATTACATCGTCAATCTGTTTAGGTGCAGTGGCTGGGTCCAGCAAGGTAATGGCAGTATGGACAATCTTCTCCGACATCTTCTTAAAAGCAGTAAAGTCACCGTTACCCAGGGTGTGGTGAAGCAGCAAATGCTGGTTCTGAGAAGCAGTGGACGGAACTCCCACAAGATGAACAAGTCCTACATGTTCAGCGTAAGCACCAGCAACAGCATTCACGGTAGACAGTTCACCGACTCCAAAAGTGGTAACCAGACAAGCCAGTTTCTTAATTCGAGAGTACCCGTCGGCCGCGTATCCGGCATTGAGCTCATTGGTGTTTCCGACCCATCTCAAGCCCTTGACGTTGCCAATGTAATCCAACAAGGCGAGGTTGAAATCTCCCGGCACTCCGAAGATCGAGTCAACGTGCAATTGCTTCAATCGCTCAAACACGTACTGTCCAACTGTAATGGTCATGATGATACTATTATTAAGTTTGGATTTTTTTCAAGTGTAGCAAAGTACTTGTCTGAAACTCTCGGAAGGTTCTTTTCATTCCTTTATATATTTTGGTTGGAACCTCCTTTGTTGCTCAAACTCAATTAGCGGGCTTACTCCATATGGGATATGATTTACTGTGATCGACCCGCAGATCATGCAGGTTCCATGCAACTGCATGACGATCGGCAACAGGCCATATATCTAATGGAGGACTGAAAGTAGTAGCCGTTTGAGAGACTGAACACGGGAGGCACAGAGGTGGATATGGAGGACTTAGAGTGGACTCGATAAAACCAGTGTGTATAGTTATATTATTATTTTCTACAACAACTTACGTATCTGTTCCGCCCTGGAAAATTTTATAACGGCCGGAACAACTCCAAACGTTAATTAGCCTCGCCACAGGCCACATTTTTCTACTAAAAGAATTAATAGGGTGACTATTACTTGTATCGGAGACATCGGGTCGAATCCACTCGGAAAAACTTGGGACTAAGTTTTTTGGTGGGCTTACGTGTGTACTAATAATGTTGAGTTTTGTATACAGTTTATCAAAGTGGGCTGATGTCCTGCGTCATGATGATGATGATATACTACGTAGGTTATGGTCGGTCAGGTCCGAATTGTATGGTCTCTGATTGATGTAGTACCTACATATTAGACTGAGTTAAACTCAAATCTGAGGATCAATTTGTGGCATTTAAGAATAGTGACAACTGAAGAACAGTTCGGACCACTTCAGTACGATGCCCGACTCCCGTTGATGATCCCTGTATGGAAATGTATAGTATGCATGATTGACGTAATGTTGATGTTGAACTGAATTGATGAGGTTTGATTTAACGTTAATTTAGTTGGAAGTATTGTACAATTGAGAGTATATCGATCGATACGAACAAAAAATATGGTTTGAACCATGGTCAATTGTTAGAGATTTGGCCAACAACACAATGACAACCGATACAATATTCTTATTATGTTGTGGACACATTTCGCAGCGTAGCACGGGCCGATGACTTTTGGGCCGTCTTGAAAAACAAACCAAATCCATCATCCAGCTGCATATGTTTCTTAAATCCTCCGAATTCTCCGACTCCTCTTACGGCAAATATCGGAACCGCTACCGTAAGTTCCCGATAGATACATATTCATGCATCCTCCAGTAGTAATGTCACATTAATCTACATAGCACAATAAAATAGGAGCCTCTCCGTTTGCTGCTCCCCGAAGGTCACTGGCACCCCAAAATAAGATATGTATGGACGACTGTGTCGAAAGGTGACAAAACATTTGGCAACTACGCCCGCGAGCCGACTCTAGTCGGTGGGAGGGGGGCCACTTGATCACCCAATGAAGCGATATCTTTTCAAGATATACCCGTCCAAGTGCGAGGAGCTTTACAGTCTCTCCAAACGGAATTGCGTCAGGCAGCGCTACAGCAGTGAATTCATACCATCAAACTTGATTGGCAAAAGTGCTCGACTACGGATACATGGAGCTGTGTTGATGCATAGTTGGTGACCCCAGGTCCTATAATTAAGGTTTAACCATAAGGAAGTCACAAACCATTAACCCCTTCATGTCGCGATAGAATTGTTATCAATGCATAATTGTAGGCCATCACCAGAAACTTGTCGTCTCCTAAGAGTTGAATCAGAAGATCAAGTATATAAGTTTACATCATAGTCAATAATATGCACATTCCCGCACCATGCATACAAGCCTCACACGCCGCTGAAAGATCGGCATAATGCCTGATAAATTCGTGCATGTCGATATCATTACTCAACTACCAGCCGAGTACACCTCTATCTGTCAATGTCCTTTTGCAGTAAAAGACTTCTGTCGACCCTGACAGACAGTCCATTGACTGCTCTACATGTAGTGAAAAACTCCTCCGACATCCCCATATCATCATTGACGTCATTCGGCGTCCTGGGAACCGGATCGCTACTCAAAGTCTCATTGGCTCCTTCAACACCGCTGTATACTAGACGAAACAGTTTTGTGGCTAGCTTTGGACAGCTGGATTCAATCGTGTCGACGCTACACTTCCCTCGCTTTCTAGCTCGCTTGGTTTCCTGGCAACGGCCGTTCGGATTCCAAAAATTCATATCATCGTCGCACGTCTCGACTCTGATTTCATGTTCACGGTCAAGTTTCTCTATCTTGAGCCTTGATGGAACTATTGACTGGATCATTCCTTCATCAGACGCTTTGCATACATATAGTGGTGAGTCTCTCATTGTGTCTCCACGATCCAAATGGAGAGCTCGAAGGGGCAGTCCTTCGTTCAATCACACATTTTTGACGGGCCGAGGAACCATCGCTCTTGCCTCGGGCGGACATACGTATAGAGTTGTTCTGCAGCCTCAGGAGAGTCTTCTAGTGAACAAAAACAACCTGCTGGCTTATTCAGTGGATGCCAACAACCTGAATGCTTCTATGCCGAGTCCAGTCTCTCTATTATATTCATTCGGAGAGGTTTCTGGAGTTTCCCGGTGGGCTCGATTCAAGAATTGGGTCTCTCAGCTGGTTCGGGCAGATCCAAACAAATATTACAAGGTCAAGGGACCAACTACGTTATTATTACAGTCACAGACTGGGGGTCTAGAGTTGGCCGAATCAATAAAGAATACTTTAGCCGGCCCCACCTCAGAACATGCTCCAACAAAACTAGAAACGGCAGTTCACAAATATGCAGCGCAGATTATCGCAAAAGAAGAACAGGACATTGTCGATGCTCGAACGTCGGGATTGGCTGGTCTGCCAAGAGATCATTTCAAGATAGCTACAGTGGGTCCCAATGGGAAGGTTAGTTTCGAGACTACCGAGAATTTTAACGACTTTAAGTAAAATGCATTGCACCATTTGGTGTCTTCGAGGATACTCCCCTGGATATATCTTAGTCTCTATAGACACCGTCCTCGTTGGACTTTTTGTACACTTTCTACGCCTACGCTTCACTGTCTGACAAATATTTCTGACATATGGATAAAGCTATATTAATTACATAGATAATGTAACTTCGCCGCATTTCAAACCGTAACACTCATTTTCAATTTCAAATAACTTAACGTCCTACCCCTTATTTCTTGGAAGCAGCCATCTTGTTGAGAGCACTACCATGCTTGAACCACTCCAGCTGTTCAGCATTGTAGGTGTGACTCAAGGGAGCTTCCCAGCTGGAACCTTCCTGAGGGTGGATGACAAGAGTAACGTTCTTACCAGGAGCCAACTCAGACAATCCAACCAAGTCAACTCGGTCTTCAGGGTTGATCTTGTCGTAATCTTCAGGGTTGACAAAGTTCAAGGGCAGCAAACCTTGCTTCTTCAAGTTGGTCTCATGAATTCGGGCAAACGACTTGGTGATGATGGCAAATCCACCCAAGAATCGAGGCTCCAAGGCAGCGTGTTCTCGAGAAGATCCCTCACCAAAGTTATCACCTCCAATAACAACCCATCTGATATTGTGGTCTCGGTAGTAAGCAGCAACCTGAGGAACACCGTCGTATTCACCAGTGATCTGGTTCTTGACGTTGTTGGCCTCTCCGTTCTCGGCGTTGATGGCGCCAATCATGTAGTTGTTAGAAATGTTCTCCAAGTGACCTCGGTACTTGAGCCAAGGACCCGCCTGAGAGATGTGATCGGTGGTGGTCTTACCAAGAGACTTGATAAGGATAGGCATGTCCTTGCCATCTTTGCCGTCCCAAGCTTTGAAGGGCTTGAGCAACTGAAGTCGGTCGGAAGTAGGGGAGACCTTGACCTCGACGGCAGATCGGTCGGCGGGAGGAGCAGTGTAAGTGTCTTGACCAGGGTCGTATCCACCAGCAGGCAGAGCCTCTCCGTGAGGTGCAGCCAACTTGAATTCCTTTCCGTCCTTGTCCTTCAAGCTGTCGGTGAGAGGGTTGAATCGCAAGTCACCGGCAATGGCGAAAGCTGTGACGAGATCGGGAGAGGTCACAAAGGCGTGAGTGGCAGGGTTGGAGTCGTTTCGTCCAGTGAAGTTTCGGTTGTAGGAAGAGACAATGGTGTTCTTTTCACCTCGCTTGATGTCTCGTCGGTCCCACTGTCCGATACAAGGGCCACAGGCATTGGCCAAGACAACACCACCGAAGTCGGTGAAGGTCTGGAGCTGACCGTCTCGCTCAATGGTAGCTCGGACCTGTTCAGAACCGGGGGTGACAGTGAAGATAGACTTGGTCTTGAGACCGTGAGCCATGGCGTCCTTGGCGATGTTGGCAGATCGGGTCATATCCTCGTAAGAAGAGTTGGTGCAGGATCCGATAAGACCGACCTTGATCTCGGTGGGCCATCCTTGCTCAACGGCAACTTCCTTGAGTTTGGAGATAGGAGTGGCCAAATCGGGGGTGAAGGGACCATTGACGTGGGGCTCCAAGGTGTCGAGATCAATCTCAATCATCTGGTCGTATTCAGCACCCTTGTCAGCAGACAAAAAGTCAGGGTACAGTTTGGCAAACTGGGCGATTGGCGATCGGCCGGTGGCATTCAAGTAGTCGACCATTCGCTCGTTGAAGGGGAAGACAGAGGTGGTAGCACCGATTTCAGCACCCATGTTGCAAATGGTTCCCATACCAGTACAAGAAAGAGCCTCGACACCAGGTCCAAAGTACTCGACAATAGCACCAGTACCTCCCTTGACGGTGAGGATACCGGCAACCTTGAGGATGACGTCCTTGGGGGAGGTCCATCCGTTGAGTTTACCAGTGAGCTTGACACCAATGATCTTGGGGGCTTTGAGTTCCCAGGGCAAGTCGGCCATGACATCGACGGCGTCAGCACCACCAACACCAATGGCCAACATACCGAGACCACCGGCGTTGGGAGTGTGTGAGTCGGTTCCGATCAACAAAGCACCGGGGAAAGCATAGTTTTCAAGGATGATCTGATGGATGATACCAGATCCGGGGCCCCAGAAACCAATGTTGTATTTGGCAGTGGCAGTCTGCAAGAAGTCGTAGACCTCCTTGTTGATGTCAATGGCTCGAGCCAAATCCTGAGGGCCTCCGACCTGGGCCTGGATCAAATGATCACAATGGACGGTAGAAGGAGTTGCGACCTGGGGCAAGCCAGCAGACATGAACTGCAGGATGGCCATCTGGGCAGTAGCGTCCTGGCAGGCGACTCGGTCGGGTCGCAACTTCAAGTACGAGACACCTCGCTCGATTTCTTGTTCATGAGGATTGTCGAGATGTCCGTAGAGGATCTTCTCGGCGTAAGTCAATGGCCGGTTGAGCCGGTTCTGGACGATTTTGACGTTTTCGGCGTGTTTTTTGTAGTTGATGAAGTTGTCAGACTCCCAGTTGTTCATCTTGACTTTGGCATCTCGGGACAGAGATGCGTAGCCTCGACAGGCCAGCCGAGTTTGCTGGTTAGTTTTGCGTGGTTCATCACTTTGCGTGGGTCAGTTGCGTGGAGGTTCACTTCGTGGAGAGAGCAAACAAAGAGAGGTGGGGACTAAGACAGATTGAAAATCAATAGGTGAAAATCAATTAGGTGAAATCAATTAGGGGGTCATCCTGTTCTGTCCATTCCATTAATTCTCTCTCAATCACTCCCAATGCTTCATTCTCCTCTCCGAACCACTTTTCATCCGAGTGGTGAAAAAGCTTCGTTCTTCCAACTTACACTTCTAATCACTGCAGTTCTAAGCATTGTTTAATAATATTATAGACACTGACAATGAAACAAAAAAATCCCAATTACGGCAAATAATTGAAATCTTTGTCGTTTTTATTCAGTTAACTGTTGACAGTGAAACGAAATTGAAAATTTTTGACAGAGAGTAGCAGCAGATTTCAAGTTTTTTATTTTATAAAAGCTTGTGCGCTGATCGGCTGCCAAACAAACCGGAGTTGGCCAATCACCGATGGATTATTAGTACTGAGGTCGATTCCGGTAGTCGGCCGAATGGGGTGCGGGTTCGGTTACGTATGCCGGTGATCCCAAGTCGGGTCCGAGTCGGTATGTCATAGAGTATAAGAAAATGTGGAGATTATACGGCATGTGAAATAGACTACTAATTAAGTGCTACAGTGTTGAAAAGTAATTTAATTTGCGTTGTATCAGTCTATTATCGTAACTTGTATGAATACATTCCCCGGTCAATCGGATGGTCTCTAATGGAGATGGAGCTGATCGCAATGTTACGTTGTGGTAACGCAGGGTGACGTTAATCTATGTCTGAAAGTATAGATTTCAGCCGTGTACGGGCTATCATCTTATATATCAATTGCCAATTGCCAGGTATGTTAGATATCGTGGGTGATGTCTATGCAGATAGCCGTATATATATCTGTTGCCAGGTAAGAGATATCGTGGTTAATGTCTATACAGATAGCCGTATATATATCTGTTGCCAGGTAAGTTAGATATCGTGGTTAACTTCTATACAGATATACATCAACGTCATTCCTGCCAAGTTAACCTGACAACTTAGCATGACAGCTACGTAGGTATACCTAGACTGTTCCTCCATTCAATTGACTGTTAAACCTTGATAGTTACTTCTTTGCACTACATCAATTGACTGTTAAACCTTGATAGTTCTTTGCACCACACCAATCGACTACATCAACTGTAATACTTGGGAAAGTACTGTCACTGACTACGTACTTCTGGCTGGTCACAGACTGCTATCTACTCCTCTAGCCCAATGAGTGTACAATTTCTTCCGCTCTCATACCATAGTAATATATGTGCACACCTTCGAAACCGATCAATAAACTACCCGGCAATAGACAATCTCATGACAGCTTCTATTCACGCAATGGACATCTCATTTCTTATGCTCGGGCCGAGGTCAGGCATTATTCAGATATTTCACCTAAAGTTGGGGTAACCGAGGCAGTCTCCAGCAACTTAAGATAATCAAAGCTGGTCTGCCGTCTCTTTGCAGCTACAACTTTACGACTAGTTTGTATACGTACATTGCCAACTCTCCGGTCAATGCTTTAAATGATCTCAATGCTGCTCTAGTAGCCGCACTATGACTAGCATCTTCAACTTCCAGATCAATATAATAGCCCGAAACTTGACAGATGATGGTAAATCATTCCAGAATACCAGCTATTATAACAATTTTTGAACGATTTAATGAAAATGGTATCACCGAATTTTGGACTCTACATTGACAAACACTGGATAATCTCACATCACTCATCTATTGACCCAATTACCCCTGCAGAAATATACCCCACCTCCCCCACTCTTCACTTATAAACTACAATACACAAATAAACAAAAACTTCTAAACATCCATGGCTCGCAGAGCACCAATGGATTCCTCTAATACATGCTTGGCCGGCCCACCTGGGTTGTGGTCCGGCTGTAATCTGCCGAGTACTTGCCAATAATCTTTTGAAGCGCATGACCCAGCTTCTTCCATGGAAACACTTTGACGTCCTTTTCAATGTTTCGTGGTTTGGGCGCAGAGAATGACATAATGAGTCTGAAAAATGACCCGCTGTCTGCTTTACCTTTCGAAACTGTCAATGGACGATATCCCTCGAGGTTGCGGCGAATTCTATTCTTCTCCTCGACACTGAACTTGGCGTTTATCAGCTGTTCGAGAAGGAAAATACAATCGACGCTCGTCACAAACGCCTCGCCACGCTCTTCCCAATGTATACAGCTGATACATGGGGTATTGGAATTGTACTTCTCTGGATCAAGAGGCAGGAACTGCACTGTGATGACTGGCCCTCTCTGAACCCGTCGGAATTGGACCAGCCGTCGTCGGGCCTGCCACTCCTGCATGGTCCAGCCATGTGCCATGGAATCGAGGTCCCCGATTATCTCGAGTTCTGCCTGAAATGGATATGGCACCTCTGTACCGTCCTCCCCAGCGGCAGCTGATACATTGTTGGATCCTAGGCTCGATGCTGCTTGTGAAAGAGCAGTCGTTCGCACCAGCTGAGGCACGGGGTTGCTTGGTGGTGGTTCTTCTATGGTGAATCCTCGAAACACTGAGGATTGAGGCTGAAATTGGCTATAACTGCCGGTTCGAGTAGCAGCAACTAATGAGCTTCCAGGTATGCCACCGGCCTGAAATTCGAACGGAGCTGCTCCACTCTGCCAACCGCCGCCTTGAACGGACTGCTGAAAAGTTGGAACTTGCTGGCTCGTCCAGTCTTGCTGACCTTGGTCTTGTTGACTGCTTCCTTGGTCAAAGTAAGCCGGGTTGAACTCGTACGGATGGCTGTTACTCGAGGAAGCCGCCGTGGCACTATAATAATATACAGGGTGTTGAGTCATTGCTGGCTGATGATAGCCAGACTGGGCCATTTGCTGTTGCTGTTGTTGCTGTTGCTGAGTCCGAGGAGTCAACATGTTATCATAGAATCCAGCTTGTGTTGCTAGTGATGATCCAGTAAGATAAGCAGCGGAAGTGCTCCCGCTTCCCAAGGCCCCCGATCCGCTTATAGGAGATTGGGGCCGATTCTGTCGATATCCATACGACGAAGGGGTACCAGTTGCTGTTGCACCGGCAGCCCTGGAGTCCTCATCGAGTTTTCTAGAGCTACTGCTACTCACCGGAGGAGGTAGAAACAACGGAGATGAAGATTCAGCCGTGTATCCTTTCACTGCAATGTTGGTACCCGCAGCAGCAGCAGGATTCAAGTACGCAAACTCACAAACAAATAAGCTACCGACATCTTCGTTTGTTTGAGGATCAGACACAACCAGATAGACATGCACGCGGCCCTGCTGCTGTGTACCTTGCTCTGCAAACTGCCGGGGAGGAACATCTACCGATATTGAGTATTCATTATGGTTAAACGTCGGTAGCGCAACGCAAGGCTGGATCCTGTGTGAACCAAAGACAACGGCAAATCGTCTTTGTTCGATCGTTGAAGTTGAGACATTGGGAGACAAAGTAATGTATATGGTAAAGTAGGACTTTTCGAATCCTGCATTTTTGGAGTGACTATTCACTGTAAAATCTAAAGAATGAGATGCCATCGACTCGGAATCGGATATTGTCGAATCCGCAGATATGCTGCTCTTCAAGCTAAAGGTACTTTCGAAAGAGGAGCGACTGGATTGGTCAAGATCAAGTGCTTCTGGTTAGTTTCACCTTTGGCTTTATAAACTGCTTTAAGTTTCAGTAAGATCCCATCTAGTCTGAGACTTCACTTACCTGAAGAAACTTTATGGCCGATAGGAAGATTAAAAGACTGGATTGTGGTTCCGAAATGATCAAGAGCCATTGCGAGAGAAGCTGAAACAAGAAACAAAGACCACAGAAAGATGGAGGTCGTGAAGTGAGGGAGATGTAGAGGACTGATACTGCAAGGGCTCGCTTTACCTCCTTTGAGCTTGATACGGTAACGACTATTAGATAGGGAAACTATGGGTTGATTCTATTTCGATTTACGATATGGTTTCTCCAATCTGTTCGATTCGGCTTTCGGCTTTTAGGCAGTGTATCAGATAAATGAAGAGAAGGAGAACTCATCATATATATGTATGTTAGTTTCCGGGCCTATTCAACTTGAGACAAGTGCAAGGAGTCGTGTTTTATTACATGCAGACATCTTACGCAGCTTGAAGGCTGACCGTGTTTTAAGTGTATTACCTTAAAACGAGGTCAGTACATAATTAAGAACTTTATTGGATCCTAATTTCTGTGCCTGAATCCGTGTAAGGGAGACTAGTAGTCCAGGATCCGGAACTGTGGTACAGGTACTTGGTATAGAGAAAATCGCACTGTTTTATTACCGATGATAGACCTGATCCGGGATACACAGGCCTACGACCAGTCGTCTGCCGTACTGTCGAGAACTTTCAAAATCTGCGGCAGGTACACGTACTTAAGCAAGTTCTAGACTGAAATCCGAACCTTAATAAGGTTTCTCGTGCTGTCCGTGTATACAACGATCCAAATTCCTTTTTGGACTGGTTACTTTTGCTTGCAGCGGTTCCTGAATATCTATCTCCGCGAAACGAAAGCTTCACCCAAAAAGGATAGCGGAGCTTAGACATTTATAGGTTTATGAGATAAGCAGGAGGATCCTGCAACCAAGAAGACGATCCTACAGGAGATGTCCTCAGTCAGCACGGGAACCCACATGTATGGCCTTGTTATTGAGATACTAGGGCGTCCAAATGGGGTGACGCCTAAGCAGTGGTTGAACTCTCAGTTGTTGAAATTGCCAAGCAGTGGCTAACTTCAATTGGCTCAAAACCGGTAAGTCAGTGCGATAGGGCTTACTGAAAGATGTTCCATTAAATAAAAAAAGATCACAGGGCTATAGAAAAATATCCAAGCGATTATTAGCTTGGTATAGCTGTGATGCTGAACAGTTTTATTAATATCGATAATTGCTACTGATTTTAATCCAAAGACTTAATTATAGATCCCAGATAAGATTAGCGGGTCGTCGCATCAATTTGCATAACGGTTATCGAAATGGGCATAGTGCCAACCTTAATTCGAATTTGATATAAATATAAATAAAGAGGAAAAAGGCAATTTGGTATCGGCATAAGTTATATTGTTCGAATCTGGCATAGCTGTCAATGGCTCCTGATAACTCACGCAGCCTGTAGCAGATCGCACAGCTTCAGTTGTCCATTGAACAGTTGAACTGCCATATATGCAAGACTGCAGATCCGGTGATATCTGAAACCTGGGGAAATGATTGCAGTTTTGTGAGCTGATGCTCCGTAAATTTCAAAACCTTGGCCTGGGCAAGAGCTCAAAAACTGTGGAATTCTAAATTTCGGTGTAGTAAGTACAATACTATGAATTAAATGCTGCGTAGGCAGTCAGGTCCAACTTTGAAGCACAGAGCTGTCACAGGGAGAGCATACGTATGCTTTCCGTGACAGCCCATGTCTGTCTAAGAATATTCTATGGCTCGAATGTATAACTGTTAATATTATATCAGGTGATTTTTGTTGAGCTGGACCTCGTGCTTCTTCTGTGCTACGTAAGTCGTCGTTTAGTCGGGCTTTACCAACATTTTACCAACTTTTCATCATACACTTATTGGTATACTCGTCTATAGCTTTTGCTGCAGTCAACTAAAACAAGGCGATAGCAGCTTTCATTATACGGGCATGTGGTATCTTACATCAAAATCGTTATGTTGCATGCCAATGAAAACGGAGGACGCTATTAAATAAAAATCAAACCAGATGTGTGGTTGTCTTGATCTGTGGATGTGCATGGGGCAGCCAGATCTAATCGTACCGGTTGCAGCAGCCATTGATGCCCATTTCTAAACGGCCTATCTAAACGGCCTACATTTTGACAGAAATTAATTTGTGTGCAGACCTTCAGGTACTTAGCCGTTATTATCGGTAAGTGGAGGATCAGACCGTTGGTAGTAAGAGAGTGTCATATCGATAGTTAGCCAGCTTTGTTAAATGAATGAAAGCTGATTGAGAGGACACAGAACGTAAAGAACGAAAAAGCTCTTTGTCAGGTTGTGCAAGTCAACAATGACTGTGTACGTCTGCACCCGCCAACTACTTTAAAGCGGCATTAACTAGTGACTTCTGCACGGTCTATAATATTAAAATCCCGTCGATCCTGCTGCTGTCATGGATGATCCCAGAGAGCTATAGATAATCTACATATATATGTGAGATCCAGGCTTGCATAATCGCCGATCATTTATCGGTGTAAAGCGAAAGTAATAAGATCAACGACTGACTACCACGCACGCCCCGCAAGTATTATTCTATAGGTTTATACAGCTGGGATGGGTAAGTTATACATATATTTTGGTTGTTATAGATAATTAAGCAAGGTGCGTGTGAGCCGTTGATTTGAGTCTCTTAGACCTCGCACGGCTGTAGCGTCTGTTATAGTTAGCCGTTATACGTCAGTCGAAATAATATTCCACGTCGACAAGAATAATTGTTGGTCATATATTGAGAAAACTCTTAGAGAAGCCAACTATACATTTACGACCACTCTTGAAACATTTAGGCATTTAATTAAATAGTATAAATAAAATCTATAGCAAAAAAAAAACAAAAAAAAACCCGCCGTTAGAGCACAGAAGCAATAGTTTGTAGCTCAATGCATTACTACTATTGGGTTTAAGTCTGGTTACGTAGTACAGGACAATGCGTTTCTGTACAAAACAGAAGTATACAGTACACACGCGTGGGAGGAAGGGAAGGGGCGAAAGTGAAACAAACTGTTGGCGACTAACATGTATACATTCTACATGAGGATACATACTTTATAGTAAAGCAATATAGAAGCTAACATTATCAGAGACAGCAAAAAGCTGCTTAGGCTATAGCTTCCGTGGCAATGGGTAGTGCATCATCATCAACTGACCCCGGACATGACATGAAGTAGTTGTTATTAATAGTAGTTACATTTTATATCAATGCCAGCTGTACATCTCAGAGCTCTTCTCCTGCCAACTCGAAACAAGAACGTCATCCTTTGAGAGCTAGTTGGTCGTCGATCATATCGGTCGATCACAACCTCAATCCGGCCCTTGGCGATCCTTTTGACCTCAGGGCTATTATATGGTCAGTGCTTATACTACCGGTTGCAATGATCCTAGTAGTGAACCTGCAGAGTTTGAGGTTTGCAGCTTTGTGGAGTTGAAGAGTTAGTTTAAATAATAATAGGGCACGGTGTTCTATCTACGACTTGATGAACTCTTTTTTTTTCACTTTGTGGATGTTAGCCTGTGCAATTCAATTTTTCAATCTTCTTGAACCCCCTGAAATCTTCGAATTTTCAGTGGGTGTTTTCCCACCTCCAAGGCTTTTTCTTCTGCGACGATCCCCCTTAACTCTCGTTTATTAACTGACAGCAGTCGTCCCCACCGCTACTTACCGCCAGGCAGACCTAATTACTACAGCAGCGGCATAATTGCTTGGAAGATCGCAGCCGAGTTTAAGGACCGGGCCAGCTATAACATGCACTGTACTAGGCTAGAGTACAGCCGATCCCTGCATATTGATATTCAAAAGAAATACCAATAATTCACCCCCTGTGCTCTGCTGTAGCTGCGGTGTGTCAGGCTCAACATGGCATTAATGGATTATAGAAAGTTGCGTTGGCTAAAAGTGGTTGATAAATATATAAAAGGATCGATGGCAACCAACCTAACAATATCTCTTCTCCACACCACACCTACATAACAGGATCAACTTCTCAAAAGTTTGTTATAATTCTGCTCCCTCTTAGAGACCCATATCCAATTTGAACAAAAAATAACAAAAAGGCTTTATTGATCTGTTTGTTATATATACTTCATCTAATAACTCTTGTTCGCCCATCCGCATACACAGACTCAGAATGACCAAAGACAACCGAATTCAAGCCCTCATCGAGGCCGTCGAGCCCTACAAACAAAAACTCGTGGACCACTCCGTCTATGGAACCGTCAACTCGGTCGACGAGCTGATTCTGTTCATGCAATCCCACATTTACGCCGTGTGGGATTTCATGTCTCTTCTCAAATACCTCCAGATCCAATTGACCTGCGTGTCTGTGCCCTGGATCCCCGTCGGAAATCCCCACACCCGATACTTGATTAATGAAATTGTCACTGATGAGGAGTCTGACGTGGACGAACAAGGAGTCCGAATGTCTCACTTCGAGCTCTACCTCAAGGGGATGCAGAACGCTGGATCCAAGACGGACCAGGTTGAAAAATTCATCGAGCTGATCAAGTCCGGCAAAGTCGAGCCCTTGAAAGCTCTGGCCGAGGTGGGGGCCCCTGATCATGTCCAAAAGTTTGTCGAGAGCACTTTTGACGTCATCAACCTGAACAAGCCTCATGTGGCTGCTGCCGTGTTCACATTTGGCCGAGAGGACCTGATCCCCGGTATGTTCATCTCGTTTGTGCGACAATTGCACAAGGACGAGCCCGAGAAGTTCTCAATCTTCAAGTATTACTTGGAGCGACACATTGAAGTTGACGGAGACCACCATGCTCACTTGGCTCATGAGATGACCAGTGTTTTGTGTGGAGATGATGATGCCAAATGGGCTGAGGCCACTGAGGCTTGCAAGGCTGCTCTGCAGGCTCGAATTGATCTGTGGAATGGTATTGAGACCTCTCTGCAGACTTTTGGAGTTGACAAGCTCAAGACTGAGTAAGTTTTTTTACACGTTCGTTGGTCTTGCTCTTACGCAACACTAAGAGTTTCCTTTTGCCTACCAAAACAGTCTGTACACTATCTTTTTGCGAAATCAAAAAAAGGTCTATTATCCACACTACCCTTTTTTGTTTTCCTTTTTGTTTACGATTCAACTATGACTGTAGCTTTATGTCGATATGTATCCTATGTTCAATGATATCTTTTTTACGATAACATTAATAATTTACAATACAACAGAGTGAAGGTTGGGGCCAATAGGGTGAACAGCAGCTAAATTATTGTCCTAGATGTCCTTCTCCTCCTCAAACTTCCTGAAACCGAAAAAGTCAACCAATCCAACCGCAGCTACTCCAAGAGTCGTCAACACAGCCACCGGCCAAGTTAGCTTTCCTGTCTTATGCTTGTCCATCAAATAAAAACTTGCTCCAGTGCCGGCAACAATAGTAGCCAATAAACTAGTGGCTGTAGCCGGATCTAGATTGTATTGGTTGAGCACCCTCGTCAGTTTACTGTATGACGTTTCATATTTCTTTTCGTCGTCTTCGTTTCGCTCAATGGGGAACTTGTCTTCTCCATCTTCGAGTTGGGCACCTTTGGCAGCTGCTTCGGCGTATCTTGTTAGTACAACACTGTTCGAGATCGGCGAAAGCCGGCGAGATATAGTGTTGGCTCCAGTTCTAGGCTGTTGGTTGGCTCCAGTTCTGGGTTCAGATGGTTGACTCCTATTCCTATGTCTCAGCACATCTATGCAGTCTAAACTCAATACAATCGAGTCATCTCTGATCTCTGGTTTTCAATTCGTCAATTCGTCAAGTCATCACTTTGTCTATTTGCCAAATTGTCAATATTACCATCAAGTCCACCACTGAATCTACCGTTGACGTAACGTTACGTCAATTATGCGATACGTTGATGCATCGTGCCGCACAGGTCCCTGCGTCAAACAGGTTTTTCGCACCCTTGTTGTGTACAGTTGCCATTGTTGCTCAAGATTTTGCTATTTGCCCGGACTTTTGATTTGAGGGAATCTCGCCGAGGATAAATTGATTACAAGCGAGAAGGGCAATGGTCAAGTATTTGTACAAGAACACTGAGACAACATCAAGTAGAACAACAAGTAGAACAACAGGACTAAGCCAAGAACATGTCGGCGTCACAGCACAAATAAACACGTATACTGCTATCCCAAAGCAACAATCAATCATCAAACACTGACTGGTTCGTGATCCGATCCCATATTACAGAATTTCGTTTAATCTAGTTCGTCAATCTAAACAAACACCCATAACCATAACCAACACTTTTGCTTAGCGGATAATGTGCACCCAGTTCCAGTGTACTTACGACATGATTGGAATTTGAATCAAGTAATTAAAATATTCAAGAATCAAATAACTTTAGTTAATGATAGCAAGTAAAAGGAAGAGCCATGGCGCCACTTATAGGCCTATTTCGGGCAAGTAGGACCCTAACCTGATGATAAGAAGATCGGCGAGATAATGCAGGTTGATGCAGAACACATATGGGTTAAGTTTGTGGGTTCTATGCTGACCAGGCATAATTTGTAGTTGTCAGATATAAATCAGGTATGTAATTGATTGTTCGTAGGTTGCTTTGTGCGTCATGGCTTTCGCTCGTGTGGTTTCGATGAATGCTGAACTGATAGATGCTGTTGATGGTTTGACTCTGTTACGAAAGGATGTGATAACAAATGTGAAAAAAAACTACCGTAAACTCCGGCCGTTGTTTGACAGTTTGGGTTATGCAGTAGATGCATTGTTTCGAGTGATATATGCTGCTGACCAAGACATCAGCGACGACGAGCATGATAAGCTCTCGTTGATCATTTCGGTTGTAGCGACGTTGAACGATAAACGTCTCGAATTACAAGAGCATTATAAGCGAGATGAGCTTATAGGTTACTTAACAGCTTTGTACCAGAGTATCGAATTAGTTGTACATAACGGACTTCTCGGAAGTCGTTGGCTTTATCAACATGAAAAGAAGCAAGAAGACTACGATTTCAATTTGACTCATTCCCTGCTCAAGGCTGCTCTACGTGAGACTGAAGAGATGAAATACTTGTCGAGAATTGGTGAACAGCTTGAGCAGCTAGTTGATATTGCTGATCAATTGAGGGTTCTTGAGGCTGAAAACGTCCGTAAGAAGTGTAAGAGAAAGAAGGGGTGGGGTTTGATGTTTGTAATATGAGAGTGCAGTACAATAGCTAAATTCACAAATTCCACTAACAAACTAAATAACTGCGTGCTGATAGATCCACATGCTCATCAGTGTGTTGTTTAACAGTTTAGTTATTTCAATCAACCCCAACCCACACGTCTTTTACCCAACCTCACAGCTCCTTCCTAATCTGGTTTTTTCACAGTCACCCCCCACTCCAAACTATCACGATTCTTGCAACTGAATTTCAATCGATAATCGACAAACTATCGACAACCCAACACACAGATAAAATCGAACAATATGTCTGAACAAGCTCAATCTAGAGGTGGATTCGGAAGAGGCGGTGCTGCCGGCGGACGAGGAGGACGTGGAGGTCGAGGTGGCCGAGGTGGTGCCCGACGAGGAGGACGACGAGACGAGGAAAAATCGTGGCAGCCAGTCACCAAGCTTGGTCGACTTGTCAAGGCCGGAAAGATCAAGTCTATTGAGGAGATTTACTTGCACTCTTTGCCCATCAAGGAGTTCCAGATCGTTGACCTGTTTTTGCCCGCTCTTAAGGACGAGGTCATGAAGATCAAGCCCGTCCAGAAACAGACCCGAGCTGGTCAGCGAACCCGATTCAAGGCTGTTGTCATTATTGGAGACAACAACGGACACGTTGGTCTTGGAATCAAGACCTCTAAGGAAGTCGCCACTGCTATCCGAGCTGCTATCATTATTGCCAAGCTTTCCATCATCCCTGTCCGACGAGGATACTGGGGCTCTCACATTGGTCAACCCCACTCGTTGGCTTCCAAGGTCACTGGTAAGTGTGGTTCCGTCACTGTGCGATTGATTCCTGCTCCCCGAGGATCTGGTGTCGTTGCCTCTCCTGTGGTTAAGAAGTTGTTGGAGTTGGGAGGAATCCAGGACGCTTACACCTCGTCTGCTGGCTCTACCAAGACCACTGAGAACACTCTTAAAGCTGCATTTGCTGCCATTGGTAACACCTATGGTTTCTTGACTCCTAATCTGTGGAAGGAGACTCCTATTGAGGCTTCTCCCTTGGATCTGCACCACGACATTGCCGTCAACTCAAAAGCTAGATATTAGGATAAAATGATGTAATGTAATGAGCACATGTGCAAAGACAGTATCTGTAGTGTTTTGTCTCGGGAGACTTAACATCGTGGACAATTCAGTGACAACTTCTATTAGATTAATTAACACCTACCATTCTATATTAAATTTGATTAATTAACCACCTACTACCCACGATCCTAACAAGCTTCTCTTTGAATAATTGACCACCCTACCAACCTAACATCAACTGGCTACAGTGCCACAGCATTTTACCCTCTGCACTTTACTCATCACAGTAATCTCCCACCAACCAACGGCCTCTTATTTATCGTGCAGCTACTGTCGTAACAACTCCTGTACTAAACTGTCAAACTCCCCACCCCCGTTCACATGCTGATTTAACTGCGTAAAAAATTACCTAACCATTCAACAACCCCCCATCGGAAATCGTCTATAAACTTAAATTTCATCTTCTCCATCTTCAATAAGAAATCCAAGTTCTACTATCTTCTATTTAGAAATCGAACACTTTTTGACTTGTATATCGACATCTAAGTCTTCTTTTGAAAAGTGTGAAAAATATAGAAATAAAAGAGAATACCATCAAATCAATTTAGGGATAATAATTTCACATCATTCGGTGTTCAAAATCCTCCGAATTCCCCGTATTCTATCATACGGCCCTTGATAGTAGTACTACTGTCAGCATCAGTTCGACAGACAGACACATACGTCATACAACGGGGTTGGCACGACGCCTTTAGCGTTTAACAACGTCCTTTTAAACAATGACTCCCAAAAAGAATAACTCCAAGGTGGTGGCCAAACCGTCTTCACCGACGACCACAAAGGAAATGCCGAATGGAGTGGTCTCCAGCCAACCTACAAAAAGACAGGTCTTCATCGTACGAACTGTCTGGACCCTAGTCATGATCATAGCATTCTTCTTCGTGTTAGGCGCAGGCCATGTTTGGATCATTGCCCTCGTGGCTGCGCTCCAGGTAATGGCATTCAAAGAAGTCATCAATTTGGCCAGTGAACCGGCTCGGGAAAAGAAACTGCCCTGGGGCAGGAAACTGAACTGGTACTTTCTGGCCACCACAATCTATTTCTTAGAAGGAGAAAGTCTGATCTACTACTTCAAGAACATAGTGCTGGTCGACACACTGCTCATGCCCCTGGCCATTCACCATAGATTTCTCTCCTACTGCCTATACATCCTGGGCTTTGTGTATTTTGTGTCTTCGCTGGAAAAAGGACATTATAGATTCCAGTTCACGCAATTCTGTGTAACTCACATGGCTCTTCTTTTGGTGGTGCTCCAGGCCCATTTCATTGTCACCAACATCTTTTCTGGCTTGTTTTGGTTCTTCATCCCTTGTGCCTTGGTCATCACCAACGACATCTTTGCATATCTCTGCGGAATCACTTTCGGCAAAACCCAGCTCATCAAGATCTCTCCCAAAAAAACTGTAGAGGGATTCGTCGGTGCCTGGATCTGTACCATGGCCATGGGCTTTTTCCTGAGTACTGTTCTGTCACGATACAAGTACTTCATCTGTCCCATGGGAAGTCTTGGTGCCAACATTCTTACCGGCCTCGAGTGTGAACCCAATCCTGTGTTCCTACCTCATTCGTACCATGTGCCCAGTGCCATTCAGCCATATGTGCATAGAGAGTCTTTCAGCATAGCTCCCGTTCACTTCCACGTCATGGTCCTCGCTTCGTTTGCGTCACTTATTGCCCCCTTTGGAGGTTTCTTCGCTTCCGGGCTGAAACGAACTTTCCAAGTCAAGGATTTTGGTGACACTATTCCTGGGCATGGAGGAATCACTGACCGAGTGGACTGTCAATTCATTATGGGCTTTTTCTCATATCTGTACTATGAGTCGTTCATCTCAACCCATCACATGTCGGTGGGAACCATTCTCCAGGGTATAATCACCAACCTGAGTCCTGAGGACCAGTACAAGCTGTTTATTACTCTACAAAAATATCTGCAAGATCATGGGGTCATAGATGGCTCTTTGCACTTCATTGCCCACAATTAAAAAGTAAATTAGACTCATGTGTATATATGTGTAGGTTATAGTACAAGAAGTAGTGTACAGGTATTTAGGTGTTCTACGGGTCAAAAGAGTAGATTTTCGTAAATATTATTGTGTTAAATGCAAGTATGCAGAATAAATAGAGTACTGTGCTTGTCTTGTATCAAGTCCTTTGTAGAGTCTTGCCGTCTAAACATTAGACTCATCACTGTTGGTGGAATGCACCTTTTTGACCGACATGCCCATTGAACTGATTTCTTTCTGGGCCTGCATGAACACGGAATCGTGAAAGATTCCATGGTAGACAGTACCACAGCCACATATAATCACGTTAATTACCACCAAAACGCCAAACATAGCCCCCAATACTTTGAATGCAAACAGATCAGTAAAGTATGCTAGCCGGTACCACCCTAGGACATAGGTTCCGATCGGGAAAGTAAGTCCCCACCAGCCCATCGAAAACACCTTTGGATAATTGTATCCCACAGCCATAATAGCCATGACCATCCAAAAAGTAGCAAACCCCATCAAACCAAATCCTACAAAGATTCCAATGAATTTCAGAGCATTGAGGGTCTCGGGAGCCACGCCAGCCCTCTGCAGCATGTCACAGCCAAGAATGGTGATGTTGAGAATTGAAAACGTTCCCTGGCCAAGTGGTCCAACTGGCAGGAAAAAACTGATTGATAGAGCTCTGTCTGGCAGTTTACTGAACAGTAATCGGTTAATAAATGCCACTGTGAATGCAAATGCCAAAAATTCTCCGTTTGCCAGCATCAGCAAACTCACAATAATCGAGCTTGGTTGCAGCGCAACTGGTTGTACTTCAGCAATAAGACCCCCAGTAGCGGAAGCAACCACCAAAGAAACCACTGGCAGCAAGATAGTCGCATTCAGAGTTTCTACAGACCGGTTTTGTTTGGCAAACATGATAAACACAACAACCCACGCGCAGTACAGCGACATGGCTACGTCTATCCACCACATAGTGTACGTGACAACCCACGCTTCTTCTCCCCAGATGTTGTGAATCATGTTTATTATAGTACCAAATCCCATTGGAATGCATCCGCAGAACACGCTCTGAGCAGGGTTTAACATGATCTTGGTGAACTGGCCCGGGAACAGGACCACTCGCAGTATAATAGCAATAGAGGAGATGCTAAACACACCCATGGTGATTCCCCAGACCACCAGGCCTACTATCTTGAGCCACTGAGCTTCAAACGGAAACGTGTAGAGGATGCCAGCCGATATTCCGATACCCATGACGGCTCCGAACCATGCTGGCGAGAAGTTCTCTATCCGCACTAGTAGATAGTTTTTTGCTCTGTGAAACATTGTGAAAACACTCTATTTGCAAATTAATTCAGTCTGAGTCTTTAAGATTAGCTTTGACTTTTTCCTTTGATTCTGCACCGCCACATTGGAGCTGAGCAATGGCTCTTATAGAGCGAGCCGTGTGTCGATCCTGTGGCTGAAAATTTGTGCCGCGCTGTGGCTAGTGGGGGGTTCAGGTGCTTTGATTGGTCCAGTCGGAAGAGTTTGCCGGGTGAGTTGGGGCTTTAAAACAAGCCACAACTTGGGGTAATGACAAGCGAGCTTGGTGAATCAGTCAGAGTCGCATACTGCGGTAAATTCATTCGGGCTCTCAAGTGTTCACTGAAATGAAGATAATTAAGTCAATTAATTCACTCAAATCTTCAATCTCATATTCCAAATGACCTTTGATTGTGCTTACACCGCTCTTAGTTACTGTTACCGTTGAGATCCTCGTGGCGTACATGAACGTTTATCGTTCTTTAGGGATGAATCGGGGTCAACGCGACATTTAGAACCGAGCTTTGCATTAGTTTGTTACACGGCACCGCATTCCAACAAGGCAAGGACACTGGTCGCATTTCGCACTTGACCGTTCCCCTTGAATTCTGAAATATTATTAGATGACTGGATAGTCCGCCATATTGCCGTGAATTCATACTTAATTTGACATGAATTTATATCCTGTTAAGATCATCTTCTATATTATTACCAAACCGTAAAGTCCTCTATTGGCAGTCGGCGAAATTGCCGTATATATCAGTTTGGTGGGTTTCACATCCGTTCCGACTGTCGCGACTGTCGCTATCACTCAATACCACAACTCAACTAATATTTATATTTTAAAAGATGTGAAATGTAATAAATAGTCAAAATTCAGGGTACGTCCAAATACCAGTCAGGTGTGATTAGGTGATTGAGCCTTCGCTAGATAGACATACACAATCAGTGCATTAGGTTGCATTAGCCTGTTCGATAAGAATCGAGTTATAAGTAAACTTAAACTATCAATAAAATTGTCAACATCAATAATGACAACAATGTCTGTATATTTAATTTATCAATACTGATATAGCAATGCCTTGTGGAACTCTAATCTCGTTGAATCAATCAATATTTACTCTTCTACCCTCTGCCAATCCCACAAAACACCCACCATTTCCTGTGTCCCTACGACTACCATTTAACTTCCACATATATCGCATCACTCATAGCTAAAAAATCATTTCTCATTAACACATAACTAATATACAAATCATATACATATCTAATTTAAACAAAAACAATAACACTACAATAGTCTAGAATACAAAAAGAAAAAAATTATCGTGCAGCGGGCTTTTTCCAGTAATACTGCTTGTGGGTCTTTCGGCACGCTCGCAAACCTCCATGACCACGGGATTGCTCAACCATTGTTCGTCGGTGAACATCCTCATCCTGCTCGGGGATGTAATAATATTCCTCCTCTAATGGTTTGCCCGAGGCGTCCTTTCCTTGCCGGTGAATGACTCCAAGGCACCGCACCTCTTCAAGAGCTTCTCGGAGCTGGTTCTTGGAAACATTTCCTAGGATTGGGCTGGTTTTTTGAATGACAGAGAGAGGGGTCGACGAGAGTCGAGAAAATGCTAAATGATTGGTTGCCAGATGCTTGATTTTTGTAATGTCTTCCGGGGTTACAACAGCATCCGGTTCGGGGGTTTCAGATCGTAAGGTGGCTTGTCCCAGATTTTCAAGGTGAGGAGTCGACTGTGGGGATTTCTGTTTGATGGGATGGTTACGGATGTTTTCTTTCTGGTCGTCGGACGATGGCTCGAATTTTCTCTTCTTCGAAGACAAATCCACAGATACTGGTTCAGCTTTCTCAGACAGTGCGCTCGCGTTATCGGTCTGAGTATGTGGGTTCACCTCTTTTTCGCGGTTATGTTTGTCGCTTTCATTCAACACATTATCCCCCTTTACAGTGTTCTTTTCCTCAACAATAGGTGCAGGCACTTCGACTTTGGTCGGTGCAGACACTTCTTCTTTGCCGGGTTCAGCCAATTGAACTTTAGCTGGTTCAGGCTCTGCCAACTTTGGCATTGGATAGTTGACGGCCGACAAGCTCTGTGTTCGCTGATGTAAATTGACCCTCTCTTCAGAGCGTAGAGACACTGCATCTGATCTCTCCATAGCAATGCTAGTTACTGTATCGGTCATACCCCGTGTTGGTTCGTCACTCTTACGGCTGGACTGGTCCGGTACCGGCCCGAGTTGATCCAATTCAAGTCTGGGCTCGTCCGATACAGGTCTGGGGTCATCTGATACACGCCTAGGCTCCTCATCTTCCGTATCCTCACTTAGTGGTCCCGTCTCTGCCAATTCAAGCAATGCTCGTTCTCCTACAATATCTATTGAGATACCAGCAACGTACTCAATCAAAATAGTTTGCTTTTTGATGACAGGATACTCAGTCTGGCTGATAACTTTCTGTTCTCCCGACGGACTCGCCGGTTCTTTGTACTCTGGCACATGAACAATAATTCCATTGTCACCCAGACAGTCAATAACGACCAGCTCAGCCTGCTGGTCATATCGGACACGAAGATGGGCTCGCGACACTTTGCGATTCGACTTGTCTACCGTGACATCACATCTTTTCGACGACCGCCCAATGGTTATGGGTCGGCCGGATTTAGGTACGCGGACCAAAGTCACGGTAGAAAGAGGTGATCTAATGTCAAAACCGCGAACTTCAAATGTGCCCAACGCGGGCTTACTATTGTGCTCCGCTGGGTAGTAGGGACCCGGGGAAGAAGACGCGTTACCAAGAGACGAGGACGGAGCTGGAGTAGGATAAAACACGCTCATGGCCGGATGGACCTTTGAGTTCGCCGACAACATAGGCGAAGAAGGAGGGTCTTCGTGAATTTTAAGCGGTTCATCTTTGGCTCGCATGGGCTCAAAAGCCGGGAGTAATGAGCCCGGGGTACTCAGACCGTGGTGAAGCCCAATGCTATGTGCTTTTTGGGCATATTCAGGTGTCCGGTTTTCATTCTGGCGCGCAACTCGTGATCTCTGAGGAGACGAGAACATGCTTGGATTGTGTTGAATGGTTCCGACGCGAGGGATGACTAAAACCCCAGTATAGTAGTAAACAGAATACGGGCAGTTATTTATATATGGCTACTATTAAATTAGTGGGAAGTAGTGTTTGATGGATATTAAGTTGACACACAGTCAAGTGGAAAATACAGTAAAATGTAAAAAGTATGCGTGCTGGACGTGTGTTGGAGGTGAGACGTGTAGGCGCAGGTGTGTTATAAACCTGGTGAGCCGAACTGGTATGAGGAACGCGACATCGACGCGATATGCGATCATGCGTTACGCGGTCGCGTAGTATATTACGTGACGGAATTAGATATAATTACGGAAGCAAGGCACTGTACACTTAAACATATATTAACATACAGCGACATATATGTATAATTTAGCGGACTGATTATAGGAGTAGAGTAACTACAGTGGAACACCAAAAAATATATAGAGCTAAAAGTAAAACAATCACTAAATATAAAAGATTTTAAATATAAAATAATCACTAAATATATATCAATCTCACTATCTCAACTTCTTCTCATTCTTCCTCTCAGCGCTCACAGTACTTTATTCTATGCTGTAATGTATTCTATGCTTAGGTGCGCCCTAGGGTATACCCCATTACCCAATCCAGTAAAAGCTCAAATTTTTACTCCCCCTTCTCATTACGGCAACCAACCCCAACCCCCACTGCCATCACCGTGTTCCAAGCCATTGAAGAATTTCAACAAACCAAATCACTTCGACATATATTAATCCATAAAACATGACCAAGGGAACCTCAAGTTTCGGTAAACGACACAACAAATCGCACACCTTGTGCAACCGATGTGGTCGACGATCGTTCCACGTCCAAAAGAAGACCTGTTCCAGCTGTGGATATCCCGCTGCTAAGACTCGATCTTGTAAGTAACGAAGTCATGAACTGCGAAGTACTCTCATTCGACAACTAGTAGCTGTTGAGAGACGTACTACGCAGCCACGCTGTCCCGTAGTACCGTACTAACCAGACAACTGGGGAGCCAAGTCCAAGAGAAGAAGAACCACCGGAACTGGCCGAGAGCGATACCTGAAGACCGTTTCCCGAAAGTTCAAGAACGGATTCCAAACTGGAACCGCCAAGCCTCAGTCGGAGTAAATGTATTATGTCATAGTTAATGCCAAATCCAAAGTGCGGTGAACTGTGATGTCGTCGTACTTTTACACATGAAAAATATACATCGAAAGCAGTGAAAGAAGTGTATCGTTCCCCCCATTATATATAGAACTGTAGCATTGTAGACAAAAGTCTGTGGAATGGCTGTTCAAAAGTATATGCTCTGTAGCTTTGTGCAGCGTAGGCAGGTAGTGTATGCCCACAGATGCTTACTATAATTCTCCAAGAGTGCCATGAGCTTCGTATATTGAATAGTATTGCGGTCTCTACGTCCCATTCATACCCATATATATCTCGTCTGCCTCGGACAGCGTCGTGCACTGTTCAAGAACATCTCGCGCTTTATCTACAATATCATTAGAGAACCGTACAGTGGTTGTGTCGCTCACTCCTCCATTCACTTCCTCACTTTCCCGTTGGTCTTCCACTACTGAACGTGTTCCCTCCGTAGTATGTCTTCCTCTAGCAAAAGCTACCCTCGCCAACGCCAGCACATAATCATGGTACTCTCCTACGCTCATACTGCCCATCAAGGATCGAGCATTCGAGTCCACTGTCCAAACACCATGAATGAAATAAATACACTCACTTATGAGCCCTAGTCGTACATTCAGTTCATGACGACTGCCATACACTATCTCCAGTTCATTGGACAGTACTCGGGAAACATTAGCCAACAAGGTGTCCGGAAACAATTCTGCTGTGACACTTTTGCTGACACCTCCACTCAGACTTCTGCTCGACACCATCTCAACCAAAAACCGGACAATGACTCTCCGCAGCGCTATATGGGCCCTTTCATTATAGTCGACTAGTTCATACTGAAACCAATCCCGGTCTCTGTCCTTGTCGTCCAAGAGTAGCAACCCGTCTAGACTGTCAAGTGGGACGGTCTCTAACAAAATGTTGGGAATGTATTGAGCTGCAAGTATTGGTTCCAATCCACTAACCATCAAGTAGTCCCCGGCAGTTATGGTGGATCCGGAGAGTCGTTGCTGTACCATATCTATAATCGCTGCATCGTCTATCGGAGCAACATGAGAAGCAGCAGGAGTAACCATCAGCATTCCCCGCAGGATTATACTGACGGGCAGCCTATGGTCGACGACCAAACTGATAAACTCCGTGGTTATCAGGTTCCACAATTTTCGATGCAAATTCCTATCATGATAGCAACAACAGGCAATCACCTCTAATAAATCCAACGACGACAAAATCGCAGTCATCAGCCGACACTGGTGGACATCAATTCTCACCCGTTTATCGAAATCGGGCATTTCTCTCTTGTTCTTCGGGTCATTGAAACTAGCCAGTTCAAGGCACCGTTTGATCAGTTCCATAGCTGTTATGACAAAATCATCAATAACAACGGGGAGGACGGCCAGAGGGTCAAACTCAATAGCCAGTTGTGCAAATCGTAAAATCAGCCAGCAAGGTGAGTAGTATTCCAGTCGCATACACTCGTGCAGTAAGCCTAAACATTCTTTGCAATAGGGGACCAGAACCGACTCAACCTCAGCACCTTCCGATACATTGTACAAAGTATGCTGGATAGCTGCAAAAAGCTTGCCTCCTCCAAAATCTTTTTTAAAGTATCTGTCAGTGGACAACACTTCAAGCGCCATGTCGTCTGCTCCCGGGACAGTGAGGTTGAACACCAGGCTGTAAAAGTCAAGTATGCGAGAAGAACCAGATCTCTCAACTTGCTGGTGTTCAGACTCAGCTGTCTGTGGTCGTTCACTGATTACTTCGCTGTGATGCTTATCATCATCAATTGATGGACTCTGGCTTCTATGAGCAGCAGGCAGACTCTCTCTTGCTTTCTTCCTCTTGGGCGACAAAGCACTGTCGAATCCATCCCGAAACCCAGCTTCCAGATCTCGTTTAGGGTTCTTTTTGCGAGGACTAGTAGTTGGAGTGGTGGGAGCACTGTGGTCTCCAGCTGTCTGTGCCGCTGCAGTAACCCCACCTCGTCTCCGCTGAAACGTGATGTCTTGCACCTCATTGACCAGAAACTTTCGTTCAGTCTTGAGCCGCTCAATCTCACTTCTCAGGCCCTGAATGTTCTCGTGCTGTTCCTGCTTCAAGCGGCTCTGGCCATCGATCAGATCACGAACTTCAGACTGATGCTGTTTGCTTTTGGACGCCAGGTTCGACCTCAGGATGGAGTTTTCGCCTTTTGCAATTTGGAGGTTCTTCACCAACTCCTCGTTTTGCTTTTTGAGTTCTTCTATCAACCGTTGCGCGTCGGTCGGTACATCTGTCGCGACATTTGCCGGTACGTTCACATTACGTCTTGGAACATTTCGCTGAGCATTGATGTCGACACTTTTCCTTGGTTGAGGCTGTGACGCCCGCTTGGCAACTTCAAACGCTCGATCTATCTCATCTAGATCAATGCCATCACTAGAAAAGTCCATGTCATCTTCACGTTTTTCTCGTTTTGTGGCTCAAATCGAAAAAAGACCCCACGTTCCAGCGCACGCTTAACTTCAACCTGACGAACTACGTAAACTCAGGGTACGGGCCAGACCTGCAATATGCAAAGCCTTTTTTTTTTTGTTGATCCAAAGGTACAGTGAAAAATTCAATATATTTTTTCCCCTCCAAAGAAGCACTTGGGACAAAACCTGATTCTTCCAATAAACCCTCAAAACTTGTAACAAAAGATTGGTTTTTTTCTCTCCCTTTGGTTCCCGTTCTCTTCATATATCTTTTTTATAAAATGCCCGAAAATAAAGCCCCGGCCCCTACTCCAATCAAAAAGGAGGAATCCATTGATTTAGTCCCACAAGCTCCCAAACCTCTGAGTTCTAGAGATAAAAACACCCAGAGACTCATTGTGGTTCTGTCAAATGCTTGTTTAGAGACTCATAAGATTTCTTCTAGCGGAGGAGATCGATACGCTCTCTTAAACTGCGACGACCACCAGGGACTGCTGAAGAAAATGAATCGAGATATCGCTGACACAAGACCTGATATTACTCATCAGTGTCTACTCACGCTGCTTGATTCGCCTATAAATAAAGCAGGCAAGTTGCAAGTTTACATTCATACCACCAGGGGAGTGCTCATCGAAGTGAACCCCTCGGTTCGTATCCCTCGGACTTTCAAACGATTCTCAGGACTGATGGTCCAGCTGCTGCATAAACTGGTGATTCGGTCAGTCAACTCCGAAGAGAAGTTACTCAAAGTCATCAAGAATCCTATAACTGACCATCTGCCTACAAAATGTCGAAAGATTACTCTGAGTTTTGATGCAAAGATCCAGAAAGTCCAGGATTATGTCGAGACGTTAGACTCTGACGAGAGTATTTGTGTTTTCGTCGGAGCCATGGCCAAGGGAAAGGACAGTTTTGCTGATGAGTTTGTCGATGAGAAGATTGCTGTTTCCAATTACTCGTTATCGGCTTCAGTGGCATGCAGTAAGTTTTGCCATGGTTGTGAAGATGCCTGGAGTATTATGTAAGGACTGAAACACACCCACAAACTCATACTGGCAAATGATGACGAAGATTTTGAGTGTGGCTCAAGTCCAATGATTCAATTGGTTTTAACTGGGTGGTATACCTATGTCTCCAGTGAAACCACCAAGTGACCTTCAACAGTGTTCACCGCCAAACAACCAAGAGATTCCTTTGGCATCAAAGAGCGGCATGACTTTAAAACGTCGTAACCCAATGATGTCTCAACCCAAAGTCAATTGATTTATTTATTCAACTAAAGCTGAGGTTCGGCTCCAGATTCCAAGAGTCAACTCAGAAAGAAACCATGGATCTACGCATTTTAGACATTTCTACGATTTGTCAATTACGATTTGTCAATTACGATTTGTCATCTACATATGTACATTTAAACATTATTTGTTTGAAACGGTGATGGACAAAACCATTCTGGGACGCCTAACAACCGACAGAATTGATATGGCCATCATCGTGGTCGCGTCTCGAGTCTTTCAACTGCAGTGTCAATTTACACCGTTGATCGACGCTGTACTGACTTGTTCTGCTCATACATCTTACCCTCTTGTAATTCTACACTGCCCCTTCTCGATCCCTTCCTTGCCAGGGCACGGGCATTTCTCATAAATATACTCAACCCCTTCCCACCTACTTCTTCCCTACCACTCTTTTCTTGCCTAACAACAAAATAACAAGTGGTTGCCACCCCAAACGCATACAAACAGAAAAAGCCCAAGCCAACAACCACCACATAAATAAATTTTTATTGGTTGTTTGTCATAAAGGACTTTTGTTGGTATTTTGAAAAGCAACTGGAGAAAAAAAATAATAAAGGCACAGAATATTAAAGCAGACGAGCTTTAGAAAAAACACAGGTCCTCCTATCTTTTCTCTCTGACTCTTTTTTTTGCCTCCTTGTCTTTTTTACTTTCAAAGCCTCTTTTTCTTAGCTTTCTCGCTCTCTGATTGGCCACCTGCGACCCCCTCTAGTTTGCGCCTCCGTGTCCATAGAAGGTTGTGGAATTTTGCTCCTTTGTTTGTATAACAACTTCCGGGCAACTTCATTTGCGGCTAACTTTCCTTTTCCGGTTCCGACATCTTGACTGATTGATCGGATACTAAAAATAACACCCGAGGCTTTACAACAAGTTATATAACAACTTAAGTAAGCCACACCTACCCTATTCACTATGCAAGTAGTTTCTCCGACCTCATCTCTTCATCAAAGAGATGATGTCAAAAGAAAGAGAAACCCTGTTGACCATGCTTCCAGTGTGAAGAAGCCAAGACTTTCCTTGGACCGCATGATCAATGCTCCTCCCTCTCCTCCCCACTCTGCGTCTGTCTCTGGCGGACGATACTCTTCAGACAGTAACACTGATGAGGATCGATCGGCAGTCTCTGTTGCTCGTATGCGACGCAACAGCAGCCGCAAACAAATGCTGGGCCAGCATCCGGCCCTTGCCCATCGCCGCCGCAAAAGCTGCGTCGTCCCAGAATGCGACTTGGTCGCTAGGCAGCGATGCGTTGATTACTTGGTAACTGCCATCGACGAAGTTTGGGCCCGATATTGCTGTCAAACTTCAGATGCCGAATCTGAGCGATACAATGAAGGCAATTCTTCACAATTTGTTGAGATTGAACTGCCTTCTTCGCCGTTGAGTCTCTGCGAAGACGACGACTACTTGAGCGGTGAAGGCTCCGGATCAGAGTCTGCTGTTATTAGCAGCAAGTCTCATCGATCCATGTCCCTTCACCAACCTCGCTCCGGTCGATTGGAGTCGATCTCCGAAGACCCTAGCTCGAGAGCATTAATGGCGCTGCGACAGCGACTGTTGAATGCAAAATATTTTTTTCTAGAGTTGATTGATAACAACGATGCCTCCAGCTGTGCTGCGTTTTGGCATCGATGGGATCTGGTCAAGTACGCTGCCATTGAACTAGTTGAAGAGGACGGTGACGACGACGACGTGGTCGAGTCTGTCACTGAAACCTTGGAAGAGGGTCGATTTTACGGTAGTCGTGTTTAAAAAAAATCGACTCAAACAACTGTAGTCTAGTCCAAGTTGGCGGACAAAAAGTTTTTGAGTTTGATCGGGTTTGGGAATTATACACAACAGAAAAAGTTTACGATGATTTGATTTTTTAAAAAAAAAACCTGGAAAACCGGAGAAAAAAACGGATTTATGAACTCCACTTATTTAATTGCACTAATGAAAAACTTTGGGAAAGAAATGACTGATGAAGTATGAATTTATTATAGGTGAATAGATAATTATGAAGGATGGATTGTTGGAAAATGACCACGACTAGTAGTTGACTATGAATCAAATGTGGCATTGAGCTAATACGCTGTAACAGAAGTGATGTGCACTCTCGGAACATCCGAGATCCACGATGCCACATTTGCCTGTCTTACCCCATGTTTTCAAAAGTGCTTATAAATGGCCCATATATAGCGGGGTGCGATGTCAAACTAACTCAATTGATCAAACATTGAGATGACTGGCCCTGCTACTCAAGAACCTCCTCCACCTCCATCCAAAGAATCCGTGGATCATTGGAACCAGCGCATGAAATGGTGGAAGGACGCCAAATTCGGAATGTTCATTCACTACGGGCTCTATTCCGGCCTGGAAGGTGACTACAAGGGCCAACCTGTTAAGGGAAACGCTGAATGGTATCAAGAAATTACTGGCATTGACTCAGTTACCTATGAAGGCATGGCTCTACCAAAGTTCAAACCATCCAAAGATGCAACTGCAACTTGGACTGATCTAGCCGTTAAAGCAGGATGTCAGTACGTTGTAATGACCAGCAAGCACCATGAGGGCTTTGGTCTGTTTGAGTCAAAGTTGGGAGACTTCAACTCTCAATCTAGGATTGGGCGAGATCTCGTTCAGGAATATGTGGAAAATTGCCGGAAGCGAGATCTGAGAGTAGGACTGTATCATTCCCTCATTGACTGGAAACACCCTGACTATGATTCTTCGAGTAAACCGTCAATGCCATTCCCGAAGGACGAATGGGAAAGAACCAAAGATAAAGTCCGAGATCATTCGAAATATCTAGAGTACTTGAACGGCCAGGTCGAGGAGATTCTTACAAACTACGGTACTCTCGATATTCTGTGGTTTGACTTTAGCCATTTTGGATTTGATGGAGAAAAGGCATGGAAAGCCAGTTCTCTGCTCGGGAATGTAAGAAAACTGCAGCCTGACATTGCTGTCAATAACCGATTGTACCGTCGAGTAGAAGCAGGATCCTCTGGAGATGGCACAGATGCAATTTCTCCTCAATTGGACAGAAGGTATGGAGACTTTATTACTCCGGAACAGTATGTCCCTCCGGAGGGAATTGATGTTAATTGGGAATCGTGCATGACACTCAATGACACCTGGGGATATTCGAGATATGACAAAGACTACAAATCCACCAATTCTCTTATATGGAGCTTGGTGAGTGTAGTTTCTCGAGGAGGTAATTTTCTGCTGAACATTGGGCCAAAGGTTGACGGTTCACTAAGCGAGGAAACAATTGACCGTATGGAGGGAATTGGGAAGTGGATGTCTGTGAACAAAGAGTCAATTCTGGAATGTGGTTCTTCGCCATTCGGAGAACTAGCTTGGGGTGCGGCGACCAGTAAAGATGATTACTTGTATCTGCATGTAAACCGCGAATTGTGGGAGCAATGTGGAAGGAAGGTGGTCATTAATGAGTCACTGAAAGGAGAGGTGATAGGGGCAGCGTTCCTTGGCAGTACAGAGCCTGTACAGGTTAAGCATTCCCGAGACTCATTGACTGTCATATTTGACAATCTGCCTGCTGAGATTGCAGTTATCAAACTAACACTAAAGTAACTACTAAAACTACGCTATAAATATAAGAAAAAATATACACAGTCGTTTACAATTTACTGATGATGATACCGCCCTTCTTCCAATTCAGTAAGTTTCGCTTCAAGATTAACATTCTGTCCGTCAACCGCCTCCACTACCTGTTCCCTAATCTTGTCCCAGTACACCCAGAAACTGTTTGCCGAGTGCGTTCCATACGAACCCTTTGGAGATCTCTCCAGCTCAATTATCTCATCAATCAACTTCTTCTGCCTTTGCAGGTTTGAGCCTTCATCTTCTCCATCGGGAGTACCTGGTTCTACGGGAGGAGCGGGAGGAGCAGCGTGAATCTTTTCTTGCAATATCTTGGATGCATCCTCAAGATACTGGAAGCATCGTTTCTGTGCTTTGACATCTCCTGGTGGGACGAGTCCCACGGAATAGCTTGCTTTCTTCAAAAAGTCCATTAATAAAGTATCGGTAAAAGTGATAAGCGAAAGATGAAAATTCCAAACAACGAGTTTTCGGGTATCTGCAAGTTAGCTCATCTCTAGATAAGGTGGGGCTCAGGTGACTACTACACAAAGGATTTGCGGAGTGCAACAAGTCTAAGTTAGTCAGCGGGGTTGAAGCTGGGTGTATCATCGTAGTACTAGTCTGGACGTATGTATATATATATGAAGTTTGTGACGGAAGCATTGTGTAGCTCAGTAGAGTGTGGATGTATTCGAAATGAAGGCTTGTAATATTGCTGGTTCGCAGCGGAAGAGCTATCATTGAATCCTTTTGTCCGGACACCAAATACGGATGCGGATATTTAGTGAGACAAAATGTAAGCTGACATCATTAGAAGCTTGTCAAACAGTCTCTCATCGCATGATGACATGTGTCACTACCAATCAATCAACCATATGTCTGACAGCTAGCTTTTATTTTTCTCGGCAACGTGCATGTTGCCCCTGACGGGCCGCACATAGATCTTCGTTGGTCACATTAGCGTCATGAGCACGAGCCCGCCAAAATTAATTATAAGAATATTCTCTAACACCTTCAATTCTTTTTTGAATCATCATTTATATCTTGTAGTGTCAAAGTTATAATTTCAATTTAAATTACTGACAGGATTTTGGGCCACTCCTCGGCCAACAGATTTTACACCCCGCGCTCCACCCCACCACCAATTCTCCGTGTTTACATATCACGTCATACAAAATCAGCTTCATACTTCCCCAGCCTAAATTAGTTAGGACCGCCAGACGCGAGATCCCCAAACGCGAGATCCCCAAACTCGCGAGTCCTCTTCAATATCATGGACCCGTCTGGCTCAAGCTCCAGTAGCGAATCATCGCACGTCCAGTCCTTTAGCAGGTCTCGCGATAATACAGACCGCGATCCTGTCACACTCTTATCAGCCAGCAGACCCCCTTTTCAGAGATCGTTGACTTATGGCGGGGAGTTGAGCCCAAAAACATTTGATTCGGAATCAACACATGAGAGTCAAGACGGCGGATATACTCCTGAGATATTTAAAAGCCGGCTGGCTCGCGCTTCGTCTGCCGGAGTCCCCTCTGCTCGTAAAGCCGTGGTGGTGGCTGGCGAGTCCAACTCAAAACTGGAATCCATACTGGTGCGAGCCAAGTCTAGCACTGCTAGCTTCCTTCTACCGCGAAGTTCTCATGAGACACATACTAACCTACGCACCATACGTCCCGTTTCTGGCGAAGAATCTGATGTTGGTGGTGTGGAATCTATGTACGGCAGCACGGCATCGCTGGGGACAACTGATAAGAGAAGCTTTTACGATGATTTCACTACTGTCGACTGGGTCCATGACACAATTAATGAGTCTTCCAGACGTAAACACCTGCAGTCTCTAGCAGGGATACGCGGCAAAGTCGTTCGTGCCATGGACGGGATTCAAGGATGGGTCCTTATCGTAATCGTTGCATTTGTGTTTTCTCTTATTGCATACTTCATTGACGTTTTTGAAGCCAAGTTCTCCGACCTGAAGACAGGTTACTGCTCGACTAATCCTCTGAATGGCCTCCAAAGCTGTTGTCCAGGGGGGGATTCCATAACCGAATGTGGAGCCTGGGTGACGTGGTCGGAAATTTTCAAACCTAACGAAGGCTCTGACGTTGTAGTGGTGGACTTTATTGCATACATATCTCTCAGTCTACTGTTTGCCTACGTAGCAGTGACTCTGACTCTCATGACAAGGACAGTCAATCCACTTCATGAAGAGCAGGAGACCCAATCGAAGACAACCCTTGAAGGTGACAATCTGGTAAACAGGGAAAAGAGAGTCATCTATTCAGGCTATGGCAGTGGAGTTCCAGAAGTTAAAACTATCTTATCCGGTTTTATTATCAGAAAGTTTCTTGGAACGCGGACTCTTATTATCAAGACGATAGCCCTGATTTTCTCCATTTCCTCTGGACTCAGCATTGGTAAAGAAGGACCTTATGTGCATTTGGCGACTTGTGTTGGAAATATTTCCTGCCGTCTGTTCCCGAAATTTACTGAGAATGACATCAAACGTCGTCAGATCTTGGCTGCTGCTGCTGCTGCAGGAGTAGCTCTCGCTTTTGGCAGTCCACTAGGTGGAGTCCTTTTCAGCCTTGAAGAGGTGGCATATCATTTTCTACCCCAGCATTTATTTCGCATATTTTTTTGTGCCATGATTTCTGCCCTGTTTTTGAAATTCTGGGATCCGTATGGCACTGGCAAAATTGTCTTGTTTGAGGTCTCATATCCGCAAGAGTGGCAATTTTGGGAGCTCGGACCTTATATTTTTCTTGGAATCTGTGGAGGAATCTATGGAGCACTGTTTTGCAAATTCACGATCTGGTGGCCCACAGTTTTCAGATCGTGGAGACCCATTAAAAACAGTGCCACGTTGGAGGTGATTCTAATCACGACTATCACTGCTACCGTGAGCTTCTTCAATCCCTATACCAAAAAATCTGTTACCGAGCTTTTGCTTAATCTCGCATCTCCTTGTACCAAAGACAGCCCTAGTCTCGAACTGTGTCCTGCTGATGTCGAAGGAATACCAAGGCTAATGCTTATTTTAGGCTCTGCGCTCGTTATCAAAGCAGTTTTAACTGCCATTACTTTTGGTATCAAAGTTCCGTCCGGCATATACGTACCGTCTATGGTAGTGGGTGCCCTATTTGGACGGTTGCTGGCTCTGAGTATTCAGTATTTTAACTATACAACTTTGATGATATCGGAGAGTTACGAACCAGGCAACCCGGTCACTGCCGGAACCTATGCCATGGCCGGAGCGGGAGCATTTCTTGCCGGTATAACTCGAATGAACATAACCTTGGCAGTCATTCTCTTTGAGATTACTGGCTCTCTCGGTCATGTATTGCCGTTTTCCATCGCTATTCTGTTCGCAAATTGGATTGCGAATGCAATTGAACCTCATAGCATTTACGAACTTGTCATTCACAAAAATAATTTTCCCTTTCTTGATAATCGTCGAATCAAGGCATTTGATAACTCGCTCGCGGATCTGGTCACCAAAATTTCTGCCAGTGAGAAGATTGATTTGAGCCAGTCAAACTATGTGAGCTCGGCTCAACTACGAAACATGGTTATGACTTTACAAAGAAGGGGGGATTTCGACGGTTGTATTCCTCTCGTGAGGGGGGACATACTGGTTGGTGCTATTTCGACTCCAGAGTTGGAGTACGCACTGGACAAATTACAACGGGCATGTCATAAACTCGGATATACCGAACAGCCAGTGTGCATGATTTCCGTGAGAGATTCCGATATCAACAAATTTCACAAATACTTTGGAGGAGATGATGAGGAAAACCAAGAGGATGATCCGGGCGTATCTTTTCAAGTACCAAGAAACACACGAAACTCTGCTGGCTTTCTAGCTTTATATGATGATGGATTGGATGGCGCTAGCTCCCTGTTGAAGTCTGACTCTGATACCCTACAGGCTGCCAGTGATCTCACACGCTACATAGATAGAGCGCCCATTACCTTGGAATTCCACTCGCCAATGTCTCTTGTACACATGGTATTTTCGAAATTGGGAGCACGTATCATCTTTGTGGTGAAAGATGGAAAGTTTGTCGGGGTGCTTCATAGAAAGAAGTACATAGACTTTTGTCACAATAATTAGCATTTGCATAGTTCTAGTTTTAGTTTATCTATCATTACACATTACGTCTGATTGTCAACTCGTAGACCGAGCTTTGTCTTCATCCATTTAAACCTGCCTAACATGTAGAGCGTCCGACGTTAAAAAAATTTAACGCGTACTACTATCCCATCTAAAGCTGCTTAACCTTGCAAGACCATCCAGATCCCTGATCTAACAAAGGTAAGGAAGCCCCAAGACACCATCCGAGCTCGTTATCCTTAATCTTCTTGGCAATTCGAACCTCTCGATGACCGGGGATGTCGTATCCGGTATGCAGCAATGCAATCATGTAGTTCAATTCCAGACACCATTCAGGGTTCTTTTCGAGATCTTCGGCTGCGCCGGGGAATGCAGAAAATGAATCATACGCATCAGCTCCTCTGCAAACCTTGGCAGTAAGGTCTTTGAGTTCATCGAGTGAAAACGACGAGGGCATACCCAGAGGGAAAGTCCTATCATAGAAATATGAGAAAATGTAAATTTGGCCGTCTCGTAAAAAGTTCGAGACAAGCGAAGGCTGATGCACTCCGTTAAATGAGCAAGGTTCTTTGACACACTCGCTTTCCTTGTTGAGGATCTGCTCCGCCAGAGTTCTGCACTGCAACTCAGAGTGCATCTTTGGAGCCACCATGTTGACCTTGTACTTCTTCTTCCCAGGACCGTCGGGGGTGGTGGTGCCATCGTTGGCCAGGACTTCAAGATTGTCAACAGTTGCTCCAGGAGGCAGGCATGGGTTGACAATCGTAGGTGGCTGGTATTGGTCGACAGGTCCATGTTGCTTGATGTGACTGGCAACAATGGCCTCATTTATCTTCTTTCTAGCCTCGTTCAGTCCATACATGAGATGAGAATGCTGATAAAGAGAAAAGTGTCTGCCACCAAAGTCCAAATCGTACTTGTGATCGCCCTCGACCATTTTCTTAGATGCGTCATCGAATGAAGGTTCAAACACAATCTGGGTAGAACCTCCGCCAAGATCAAATACAGCAGCGGTAGAGGTCTTGTCGGCATTACCGATGTTGCCCAGCAAGTAGTTAGCGGTGATCCAAGCATACACACCTTCGTCCTTTCCATCCATAATAGACACTCCGTCTCCCTCCACCACTGGGAAGGGATACTTTGTGGTTAATCGCTGCTTAACAGCATTCAAGATCTTCTGCGACTTCTCTTCTCCAAGAATTCGGAGCCCTGCAGTAGCCTTTACAGCGACTGGACTACATCCTCTATATTCTTCAGGGACAGCCTCAAGAGCCACGTCAAGCAGCGGATCGAGAGAAGCAGCCGCTGCCTCTGAATCACTGTCAAAGCTCGAAAGTCCCGGCTCCAACATCTGAAACGTTTCGTTCACCAGATATGGCGTGCTCTGGCAGTTGTTGAACTCGTAGACATGAACCCGCGATCCTGACGAGCCAGCATCTACCATGACAACGTACTGTGTCACCGGCCGAACGCCGTCATATGATTTTGAACATTTATACGGATCTTCAGTTGTTCCGAGGTTGTCGTTCTTATTACTGGACGACGGAGACGTAACTCGTCTAGTCGAAACAGAGTCTGAGCCTGTCAACAGGAATACAGAGATCACTAGGAACAAGGCGATGGCCGCCATGACCCGAACTCCTCGAGCAGACATTATTTTAGGTGGGCCTCGAGCGGACAACCAACGCTGGCTATTATTGTATCTTTCGGAACGACGGGGGATAAAAGGAAGGACTCCGGTCAGTTCGCGATCTTTCACGTCACTAGGCAGCTTGGTGGATTTTCAACAGCAAAGCGGGCCCTAGATAGGCTCTCTTCTATTTGGTATATGGTTTGCGTGTTGGCAAAATCCCGTAAAATTAAAAGTAACACGTTTTAAAGTTTGAAATAACTTTATTTTTAAAGATGCGTTGTTGGCTGCAGCAGAGAATTTCAGCCGTACCTACGTATTCAGTACAGAACCTTGTCGATCGCTCTAGATAGGAGTCTAGGAGTCGTGTGAGTCGGAATGACCGAAAACGAGTAGAAACAATGTGCCTCCAACTACTTTCTATACTGTCTGTAGCAGCAGCCTAGTAATGAATATGCCGTATTGGAATGCAGTCTAGTAAAATAAATATTTGTGCCATCAGTTTTAGCCACAATCCACAAGCCAAGCCCGTACTCGCACTATCGCCTCGATTTCCTTCACAAATTCTCGTAGTATTATAATATTGCCAAATAGTTGAGACAAAGATATTCGCGGCGCATCTGTAGACTCTGGGTCGACAAGCCTGGCACTCACAGGAACTGAAATTTCGTCTGTTAGGCTGGGGATTAGTTGCACTTTTGAAGCGATTCTGGCAAGCAATGTTTCGGATATAAATGGATCAGAGTGTTGACGCCTAGTGTGGTCCTCAGAGCCGCTGCCGTCTGCCTGTCTGAATAGAACGGCAGCTGGTGAATCAACGTTGTTGTCAGTTTGGCTCACTGACCGGCCACTTAGTGCCTTGGAAACTAGTCTTCGAGGAAGTGTACCAAACTGATCTGTTATCTTCGGAGAGTTCTTTGGCCTCGAAGCTGATCGCGACTTAATAGGGGTTATAGTCAGTCTTGACAGAGACCGGCGAATCGATCGAGTAGGTGTGACCAATAGCTCCCTTTCATTGTCATCATCCGAATCAGCATCGTTGTTGCCTTGCGTAGTCCCATCCTCAGAATCATCTTCATCTGAAGAAGATCCGTTCTTTTCAATGTATAGATACCCATCTTCCGGGCCAATATTCAGCGCATCATTAATGTCGTGTCCCACCTTCAAGTTCTGTTCAAACTCCAACAGTCCAGAGTCAAATCGATCCACGATAACACTGTAATGTTGATATTGGTCAGCGAGATCTTCAAGGATCCTAAGAAACTTAGAACGCTCTAGTATGCTTTTGTCGCTCAATTTAGTGCCATCGTAAGGCCCACTGCTCAATGCCCATCCTCTCAAAGATGTCCAGCCAAATGAACCCAGGTCGACGAGGAAACCTGTCAATGCTAAGTTAACTTCTGTTGCGTTTTCGTAATATTTACAAAGCAACTGAAAAATTCTATCCATCAACTTGTCATCAGGCCGAACTCTGTGCCTTCGTAGCGAAATGCCCACTCGATCCAGCAACCTACTATTGGTGGCGTCCAGCCGTTGCAGTTCGTCCGGTAACAGAGAAGTAGACTGCCCGGGGAGTAAAAATGGAACGGTCAGTATCTTAATTTCCATATCCGACTCGTATTCTCCAATTGGCATATGCTCATTCTGCTCCAAATCCGCTTGGATTGTTCGTAGGATCTTTAACTCACGCGATGGCACTAGGTGCGGAACAGATTTTTGATGATCTATAGTTGTGGTCAGAAGAGTTCCTTGAAAATAAGGGTAGTACTTTCTTGCCAAACAGCTTAGGAGTTGTAACGTTGCAGTTATCATTTGCGGATTGGATGATTCTAGTCCACTGAATACCACGTCTTTCAACGTAAGCAATGGTTTGCCGTCTTCACCGCTGAGAAGAGCGTCAACAGACCCTTGGGAAGACCGAATCGCTCCGGCATAGTCTTTGGATAAAGGCACGCCAAGAAAGTAACAGATTATTAGCTGACTCAGTTGATTATGTTCCAGAGTTTGCAATATGAATCTAAGGACAGTCAACAACGAGACAGAGTATCCCCCTTCATTATCCGTACTTTGAATAAGTGACGGATAGAGTAACTGGCGAAGGAAAAGAATGTCGAAATGTCCCAATAGACAGATTGTGAGTTTTTCTGACCGGCAGTGAGTGATCATATCCTGCCAAAACTCGAGGTAGGACAAGAACGTATTCAGATTGTGCTTTGACTCGGGGTCCATTTCCATCAGAGAAGAAATATCCGGCAGTGAAGTCTGCGAGGCTGAAATATCTAGTTCATGTTTCATTCTGGTGTCGTTACTTAAAGCGATTATTGGCGGTTCCTCCACCAACAAGTGAGACGACTTGCTGACCCCTCGGTTTAGCTGACTATAGAGGGCACCTAGTCCAGAGGCCATTAGGGTACTAAGGTCACTTTTTACCATCCAGTCTTCTAGCTCTTCTGAGGAAGACACTACTTCTATTAGGTACAAGAGTCCAGTTCGAGCGTACTCGCCGACTTTGCTCTCGTGGTACACGTAGTCCAACAGCAGGTAGAATAGAGGATAGTCTACTGGTTTAGATTGCTCTTGTCCTAGAATTCCAAGCAATTGGAACCATCTGACCAATCCTTGTGGCTCAGCTTTGAGCCGAGACGCAATCACAAATAAAAGTTCGCTGAAAGTTTCTTCGCAGCTGCGGTCGATCCGATACGAGATCATTGACCGCAGGAAAGCTGTCACCACCAGCACAAAGTTCTTGTCCCGTGACACAATTCCTGTCTGGTCGCTCTCCATGATATTCCGAATCAGCGCACACATTCGGGGCAAAATTGAGCTCGGGAGTTCTTTGAACCTCGCGCCCAGTAATTGCCAGCATTCCTGCGATATAAAATAACGTATGCACACATTTTCTCCAGTCACGTTGGCCTCTTCTTTAAAAACGTCTATCAGCGTCTGCAGAGATTGAATGATTAAATCATATTGGCGCGTTTCCGCTTTAATTTGTTTCAGCAGTTCGCTGCACGCGTCCTTTGTGAGATCAAATCGGATTTTTGGATCATTCAGTTCGCCAATTGACGGTTTAAGGTTCTTTTTCGGACTACCTTTGATCCTGTTCCACATTGACTGTGTCTAATTATTCCCCGCACCATTAAAAGTATTAGAGCTCCATTCTCCGGGGAAGACGGGATTAGTCCTTTAGGGTGGGTTACTTCCTTGCCCTCTTGTCAAAGGCTCACGAGTGCTCAAACTGTCTCACATGAATATTCTAGTTGAAAATTTAAATCTAATTACAATAATAATAGTATTTTAGGTGATTCATGTATTATAGAATCATTGTCATTCAGTTGAGTCTAAACTACATATCAGTTGTCTGGGTTGTAAACATCCCCTTTCAACACTCTCCAAATTGGTAAAATCATATCCGTAAGTCTACAAAGTTCTGATGACATCTCCAAAAACACCCATTGATCTAGTAGAATCGTAAATTCGACTCCAGAACCAGTCGTGAGACACTTTTTTCCAAACAAATCAATATCCAATTATACCAAGACTCTTGCTAATTAGGTCAGTTCAATCTGAGCACAGCTCAATATCACGGAATAATTCATGCGATAGGCTGATGAAAGCGAACTACAATCAGACTGATTCTGGTCTTCAGATCACCTTTTATCTATCCAGTCATTTCAGTGAACCAGTCTTAGCTACCAAATCCATCAAGCAGACTGAAAAAGGAAGAGATTTCTGCGAAATCAGCAGGGCCAATCTCAAATTCTTCAAAAGAACTTAAATCAGTTCCATTAATACCACTGAAACTAGGAATATCAGCCAAAGCCCCGGCGCCTCCAACCAAATTTGGTGCTTGTAAATCTTGCTGCTCGTACTTCCGTAATATCTCATAGCAATAATTTAGGCAGCTTTGAACAGTCTCTAGCATTGGTCGTTCACACGGTATGCTCTCCTGTATACACTCGATTTGTGTTATTATTGCACACATAAATGCGTATGCTTTGACGTTTAACTCAAACCCCATCTCAACGCGTTGTTTCATGGACTCTACATATCCCTTAGAAGAATTGTACAATTCATCCCTGATATTTACTGCGTATGATACAGGGTCAACCTCTGTATTTCCGATGCAGGCAAATAGCTCGATGACATTGACGGCAAAACCGTGAAGAAAAGTCGCCCGATACAAGCCACTAGCATGAATCATCAAGCAGCGAAAATCAATGTCCTGAGATTTGTTGCCAAATCTAGAAACTACAGTTTCGTTGCAATTTTCAAAGTTCACAAGTTGACGCGAAATATCGAGGCTCAACTTTCTGGAGAAGCTGTAGAAATGCTCTTTCCTGAAAGCTGACAGGAATTTTTCATGTAGGATAAGTATAAACCGGTAGTTGAGCACATCGAACATTCTCCATTGGAACATCGAGGGCTCCAGTTGCGCATCATGTTTCTTGAAGTCTTTTAATTGCTGAGTTATTTTTGAGCACAACTGCATCAATTTGTCTGTGAATCGCAGGGTAGACTCATAGTTATGGTCCGATTTTGTCCCATTCACCAGCTTAACAATCGAAAGACGTATGCCCAGTGTCTCCCGCAGGTATATCTGTAGTGTGGTAGCAGTAAATCCTTTTTCGGTTGTTGAATTTAATCTTACTCCGTCCTTCATAGCTTCATCATCTATATCGGATGGCGGCGGACAATCGTATTCTGATTCTGATATCAGTGGTTCACCGCCAGCAGTCAAGCTGGTCTGAACCCCGATTTCCATAATGCTGCTCCATAATCGTTTCCTCATCTCCATTTCATAATATGAAATTCCAGGTATATGAGTCGGATCACGATGTAAGCCCATATACATTGCTGCGCGAATTAATGACCCAGCCGCGATCCACGTGAGGTCGCCCCCTACCGAATTGACCTCTCGAGATATTAGGAGAAGGCAATGAATCTGAATTCCAGCAATCGTTAGATGACTCTTCTCTTCGAATGGTGTTGATATCCAAGAGTTGGCAGCATTTATCCAACGTAAATGGGCCTGAGGGCTCACGAGTCCGGAGTGAAAGCATCTTCCAATTGAAATCAACAGCAGCAAGGTAATAATAAACTCGGTAGATGCAGAAGAAGGATCCTCAAAGTACTTTTCATATTCAAGTTGAAAGGTTGGTACGTGAATAACTCGGAAGACGGTTTCGAAAGTTTCGAAATAAGCTCCTACCAATAAGTCCGCAACTGGTTTACCAGGTACTAATTCTCGAAGATCAGAGGGCTGAGTGGCGTCTCGGTAGCGGCGTTGCTTTATCCTTTTACCTAACTGCTTGCATCTCACAAGAGTTTCATAGAGCGGTTTGTTATTTCCCAAGATTACAAAATCGTGTAATCTAACCAGCGATGTCAGCTGAATAGTTAATGAACCGCACAACAACATAACTTTTTACCAGACCAAAAAGATCTCCACTCACCTTTAACATAGAACTAGACCAATGGCTGGGACCAAATAGCCTTGTTTTCGAGAACAGTCCCTTGATATGGGGCGCCGGCTTAAATAACTCTGTGGAACGGATTTGACCGTCGTCCAAAGTATCAGATACCACTCGGGGCGTTGAAAGCTCAGACTTGGAACCCATGGCAGACTCAATATTTTCCAGCCGTTCTATAATCTTGTGCGAGTTTTCAATCAGATCGCGAACCGCGCTCCTAGTTTCATTGATTTCTTCCTTGTTTACAGCTGACTGGTCGCTCAACAAGCTTGCACTACGTTCTATGACTCGTGGCACTGCTCTACTGGCAAGAAAGTCTGTCCGTCCAACTGCACCTGTTCCATAGTTTGCCACCTCGTAGACGCATTTGGAGTGCACGACAGCAGCACTAGACCCAGGAGGGCCTTTGGATCTTTGGCATTGACCACACGGATACCTTCTGTCGCATCTGATCTTTCTTTTACGACAACGAACGCAAGCGGTGGGCGGCCGCCGGTTCTTGACAGGTTTTGGCTGTGGCACCGAACTCATAGAATCTTTGAAAGATAAATATAAGTTACCGCTTGACTAGCCGGATTAATCATATGTTGAAGGTAAGTACGCAGTCAGAGAGTTTATCCGTATAGTGCGGAGGTTACCGATCGGGTACATCCCGTGGCAGATCTTCAATATCCCGCTCCGAGACCCAATTTCCCGACATATGCTATGAACCATGAAGACTCACCCGAAGTCTCCTCAGAAATGCCGTGGAAAAAGCTAGTAACACCTCCTGAGGTCTTAATGCAGCAAGGTGCGGTGCTAATCATAATGTAATTTCCCGCTCCGAGAAAAGAAAGCGGCCAGAGCTACTTGGGTTCTCTATATAAGAACCAGAAATGTCCCTTGATCTGGGTACAAAACTACCGAAACTCAGAAGAAGTCGTAATCATTGACTTTAAAATGTCCGAGTTAGCTGAAATTGTGAACCAAAGCAATTTAGAGTCAAAGGAAGACATTCACTCCAGGACCACTGAACATGAACCTGTCGAGAGTCATGTTGAAGATCCTGACAATTACCCCGATGGCGGACTCAAGGCATGGTCAGTCGCTGTCGGTGCTTCTGCTACATTGTTCTGCACAATGGGTTATGCCAATTCATGGGGGTAAGTATATGTTCCGTCCTAGACGACAGCTATCTAAGCTCTAAGCACTAACAAGTGTGTATCAGGCATACTATGCGGAGCATCAACTACTTCACCATTCAGCATCTTCAATTTCTTGGATTGGTTCTCTTCAGAACTTTTTCGTTTTTGCATCTTCTCTTGTAGGTGGCCCACTATTCGATCGTTACGGATCGAAGGCTATTCGTCCGGCTATTGTTGTGTATATATTTGCTGTCATGATGACGAGTCTGTGCAAAGAATATTGGCAATTCCTGCTGGCCCAGGGCATTCTTGGTGGGATTGCAAGTGGGTTGTCCATGAGTCCCGCTTTAGGTGCCACTCCACAGTATTTCAAGAAAAAAAGAGCTGCTGCTATGGGAGTGGTGGCTTCTGGTTCTTCTTTGGGCGGCGTGGTTCTTCCTACCGTCCTGTCCAAATTACTATACAGCAAAATAGGCTTTGGTTGGAGCGTCAGAATCATAGGCTTTGTCTTTCTGATCATTATGAGCCTGACGATGCTCACTGTAAATGCACGTCTTCCACCTCGCAAGAGCCAATACCTTATTCCTTCAGCATTTAAAAGCCCTCTGTACTGCTTAATTATTTCGGTCTTTTTCTTCCTGCAGCTTGGCTTTTTCAGTCCCCTGTTTGTGTTGCCTTTATATGCTCACAGCAAGGGCATGAGTATAGGTCTGGCCAGCTATCTGGTATCAATAATTAACTCGGCATCATTCCCAGGAAGAATTTTGCCAGGAATTCTTGCCGATAAAATCGGGCCCATAAATATAGTTGTGGTTTCAAGCATTTGTACTGGAATTTTGCTGTTTTGTTGGCAAACAGTCGAAACAAATGCCACTATCATAGCGTTTGCTGCGCTCTACGGATTCTGCTCGGGTGCCATTGTCACGTCCATGTTTGCTAGTATTGTGTCATGTTCTGACGACCCTAAGAACTTTGGCACTTATGCGGGAATGGGAATATCTCTAGCTTCTTCAGCGGCACTGGTCGGTCCTCCCATCAGCACTGCTCTGCTAACTGATCCCAGCGATATTCGACATCTCTCATATTTCAGTGGAGCTGTTGTTCTATTCAGTACTGTGCTGGCGATAATCAGTAAGCGTTTTTCTCCACGCGGATTATTTGGCAGGGCGTGAAAGGTGTCGGATGTAGTACTCTAACAGCTATTAATACATACAGTTCTGGAATCAACCATACATTTCACTTAAAGCTACAGTTCACATAAAGCCAAAGCATATCGAAATGGCAATTCCAGCGTCTATTTCTACGATAGTTAGTTCCCTCCAGATTTAGGTGTGAGATATGCAGAAAGATCAAGGTGCATAATCTTATCTTATCGGAGTGTCGATCCCATGCAAGTCGGCTAGTGCCAAAGTTCTGTTCTGTTCTAACTCAGGCTATGCCAACCCAACGCCATCATTCATAGTGAGTTACAGCCGTATTTGCTACTCCTTCACTTGCAGTCATAAACTCCCATTGTTTCCCTTTTTCTTGAAATCTTGTGAGCTATCACATAACATGTTTACACAACACATCCACTGTTACCGGTTATCCCAGTTTGGGCTAGGCTCGTTCCACTCGACGAGTAATATAAATAGCCACAATTAACATCCAGTGTGACCTTTCTTTTTACTCAAATATTGTAAGGGTTCACAATTTCTCTTAATTGAAACAGTTCCCGATATCTCTGATCAAATTGCAAAATGAACTCAGCTCCAAGTACTGCTGGGTCCTCTAGCAGCATTGATACTTTGAGAAGTACCATGTCTGCTCTCTCTATTGACACCAAAAGCTCTGTTGCCACGAGAGATCAATCCCGCACTTTGGACTATAGTCACAATTTTGGCAATGACTACAACGACCACTACTTGCACTCTGGAGTGTTGCCCCAGTCGCACATCATGAACAACGAGCAGCAGTTTGTGGGCTATCCGAAACTAATCAAGTTGCACCAACTTAAGGAAGCTCACAACAAAAGATATGCTGGTCCGCGAATGGGGTGCCGCATTTCGCCTGAAAAAATGTCTGCCAAACTCAACGAATGGGCTGCTCAAGGTGCCAACTTTGACGTTGTTGTGGTCAACGGCTGCATTGATTCTCCTCCCAGTTATGAAACACTTGTGAGTTTGCCCATTCAAAAAATTACTCCGCGTCCCAGTATCTTGTTTGTATGGGTTCCTGGATCTCAACTCGAAGTGGGCCGTATGGCATTGGAGCATTGGGGGTTCAGACGAAGTGAGGACATTGTGTACTTTGCCAACAATTCCAATTCACTTCATTTCCCTCGAGGGGCTGCCGTTTCCCCTAAGGATTGTGTGGTAAAGACTACTTGGCACTGTCTCATGGGCTTGAAAGGAACACTTCGCCGAAGTGATGACACTGATCTTATCAATTGCAACGTTGACACTGATGTGATCTTGGAGTCTGAAGCTGAGCGTGCCAATGTCATTCCTGAAGCCATGTACAAAATTGTTGAAAACTTCTCACTCATGAGCCGACGACTTCATATTATTCCTTCTCAAGCACCGCTCGAGAAGCCGGTCCGTCTTCGACCTGGCTGGGTCATAATGAGCCCAGATGTGTTTTTGGACAATTTCGAGCCCAGTCTTCTTCAATCCGAGTACTCATCCACGGGATATCGAATCCCGGTTGATGCCGAGATTGACAGTCTTCGTCCAAAGACGCCTACAAAGGGTAAAAAATGGGAGAACTAAACACCATAGTGCACGTAAAACTACTATGGCTAATAATACAACAGCTAGTTTACATCTTCTCTAACACACCTTTCCTAATTATATCTCTATTCATTCAACCAGCTGTTGCCGCTGGCAGGTCGGGGGACATCTAATCCAAACTGTCGAGGAACATCCTCGACTCTGTGCTTAGCATTGAGATTCTTTCTCAGCACAATCTGGAAACAAGTAGCAGAACCTTGTCGAGCGACAATGGTCGAGGAAGCAAGAAAATATTCCCAGATTCGGAACCATCGTTTACCATACTTGGCCTCAACTTTGTCTCGGTTGCCCAGCCAGTTTCGATACCATCTCCAGATGGTGGCAGAGTAGTGAACTCCAATGGTGTCAACATCAACGACTTCGAAACCAGCTCCTTCAAGTTTGTCAATGACCCATCCAAGAGGAGTAGAAGCGTCGGCACCAGGGAAAATGTACTTGTTCATAAACAGACCCCAGATGAGATCCTCGTATTGCCAGGACTTTCGGAGACCAGCGTACTGCAAGAAGAAAACACCATCGTCGTCGAGCATATTGTAGACCTGGTTCAAGAACTGACCAAACTTTCGCACTCCCACATGCTCGGCCATTTCGAGACAAGTGATCTTGTTGTACTTTCCAGAAGGAACAGGAGTGTCACGGTAGTCGAGGCAAAGGATCTGGGATTGAGAAGGAGAAACACCATCTTTTTGAAAGTTGGCATTGCCCCAGGCGGTCTGGTTTCGTCCAAGAGTGATACCGGTAACGTTGGCTCCGTACTGAGTAGAAGCATATCGGGCAAGAGTACCCCAGCCACATCCGAGATCAAGCATCTTGTCGCCCTCTTGGAGTCCAATTTTTTCACATACGACTCGCAGTTTGTTGTCCTGGAGTTCTTCGAGGGTTTCTTCCCGGTTGATGTCAGAAATGATTCCAGAGGTATATATCATTCGAGGACCCAAGAACCAGGAGTAGAAGTCGTCACCTCGGTCGTAGTGATCTCTGACTTGTTCCTCATCTTGAGATCGACTGTGGAAGATGACCTCGGGGATCATTCCAGTCAAGAAGAACTTGAACAAGCTCAAGGTGAATCTGAAGCTCGCCCAGTCATGCTTGTACTCAAGCATCTCGAGAGCGTCCCCTTTGAACGAGACCTTGCTGTCAAAGTACAGTTCCTGGAAAGTCTCAAGAGGGATCTTGTTGTTTCCTCTGTACTTTGCAGCTAAAGAAGAATCGTGGAACTGCAAGTAGTTCTCCACGCCTCGGTTGGGCAGAGTGGTTTTCTCATTTAGCCGAGGAGTAATGGTGGACATGACGGTCCAGAAGCTGACCAGAATAGGCAGCGAGGTGATCAGAAACAGCAGAGCGAAGCCAGCGCATCCTCCACCGATTTTCCAGTTCACATAGCCAGGCACTCCCAGTAGCAGACCGATTAACAGCGGATTGGAGAAATGTTTACTGCTGGGGCCCTCGGGGACAATTGGGGCATTTTTGATAGCAGGGAAAGCAGTAGTTCGCACGCCAGATTCAGTAGAAGCTGGTGGCTGCTGGGGGGCAGCCGGCGTCTTGATGAATTCAATGGCAGCCGAGGACATGGCGTGTTCAGATCTCAGATCAGAACGGCACAGAGAAAACGAGGGTGGGATTTTTCCTAACGATTGGCGGTATTGGGACTCACGTTATTCGTGGGTTGTGGAGAGGATTCGAAACTTTCGGTAGTAGTGGTATTATCAATTCAATACCAGTGACTCTCTGAAAGTTTTACGTATATACGTCCAAACTGAAAAAGTTTCAAAAGTAGATCTTTATAGCGCTCCAATGAAATCAGCGCGGGTAAGGATTACGATCAGGGAAATAAATGTGGTTTCTGCAACATGTGGGTTTAAGTGCGACGTGTCAAATCAAGACGGGTAATGAATGTCTATATTGAATGGGTGGGGAATCATTGTGAGGGAAGTGAGAGAGGGAATGCTATGGTGAAGTACTATTGTCTTTTGTAGTTATGGATTGTGTTGTGTGTGATTGAAGATGGCAATTATTAACTAATTATTCAACGATCTCGGGTCTCTATATCAGATCTGTTACGATTTACTTAGTGATACTTAAAATGGGCGAATTTTTCACATTCTCGAGTGTTACTAACGCCGGGTGCGTAGTCTTAGTCACCGAGTTGGTTAGGTTAGGGCACGTGAAACCCATCAAAGTGGGTACATTGTACATACTGCAAATAATTCTAATTACAAACTGTGTACATTTTATACATGTACAGTATACAGTGTTGTATAGTATTGTATTGGTTCTAATGCCAGTGTACCTCCGCTGTCTCGAAAACTCTAGCATAGTTGTGACAGGTACAACATTGATGTCGATGACTATAGATCCTTGATAATCTTGACATTATAGGTTAGGTACTTAAGCTACGCATACTACGGAACAATAGATGGACCACGCTAGTAACGGCCCGATGGATCCCACCCACCCGGGAACTATAGTATAACCCAGCCACAATGCACACTACCAACGACAGACTATTATCGGCAGCTACCTCGTGACATCATATTATCGTAGTGGTCAAGGTTTTTATACGTACATGTATATTTTACGCGTATATACGTGACACTCAGGCAAGACAGTAAAGCAATCTGCAGCAGGTTGCTGCTGCTCAACACTGCAGCCTGGCTCGCTGACTCTGACTCCGTATTAAAAAGGTACTGATGATCTCATATGCATTCAACGTAAATCGTAGAACATCAACGTAACACTCAGTACAGCTTAGTTGCCCACCTTTATAGACAGTCCATGATCCACCGTTAACTCACTCGTACGTAGACCAAAACAGGCCCCAACTCGGCTGTTCCGAAAGTCTCTCCACTCTCCTACCTCAAAACAACCCTCCCCTCTAGTTTACTCCAGTGCTCCCTCCACTTTTTCTCTTTTCTTATCATTTTCTTATCACTTATCGGATAAAACGGTTACCCTCCCCTCGGAACCAACGAAAAAAAATTCTGCTAATTAGGGCCGGGTCAACGAAAAAAAAATTCTTTTTAAAACCTATATAAACGCCTCCGAAATAAGAAAAAAAATAAAAATTTATTAGTAAAATTCGATTTCCATCGAACCACATATAAAAGAACAACAACCCAGAAAAAAAGAGGTTAATTCATCTAATCTTAACTTGTTTATTTTTTATTATTCTTTTTTTTTAGTTTTTAGTCAATCCTTTTTTTTTAGTTTGAAAGAGAAGGGATTTTAAAACAGTCTTCGTGTTCAGAAGAAAAGAGAGAAAGAGAGAAATTTTTATCATTGAGAGAGAAAAGAGAGAAAACTATTATCACAACATGGCCGATGTTACTAGTAAAATGCAAGACTTGTCTGTAAACGACAACAAGCCCCAGGTGTACGTGCCCCCCCACAAAGCAAGAGACCCTGCCTATCCTCCCGCTGGAAACAACGGTTATCGAAACGGAGGTGACCGAAGAGGACCTCCCCCTCCTTCGCGAGGAGACGGTGGTTTTGGTGGAGGACGAGGTGGATCTTCGTACGGCGGTGGCGATTTCCGATCCAATAACTCTGGTTTCAGAAACGACCGATTTGGGTATGGCAATAGTCGAGGAGGCGACTCTGGATTCAGCAGAAGCGACCGAGGAGGCTACACTGGCTCGTATGGTGCCAGAAAGGGAAGCGACCGAGGAAAGTTTGTCGATGGCAAGCACGTCCCCGGTACTGCCAACCCCAAGGTAGAACTGGAGCTGTTTGGTACTGCTGACGACTCGCAGTTCCAGTCCACCGGTATCAACTTTGACAACTACGACGATATCCCCGTCGAGGCCACCGGAAACGATGTTCCCCAGGCTATTAACACCTTTGAGGCTCCTCCTTTGGAACCCCACTTGCTGACCAACATTGCTTTGGCAAGATATACCAAGCCCACTCCTGTGCAAAAGTACTCTATTCCTATTGTTGCTTCTGGCCGAGATTTGATGGCTTGTGCCCAGACTGGTTCCGGTAAGACTGGTGGATTCTTGTTCCCCATCTTGTCTGAGTCGTTTATCAGCGGTCCTTCTACTATTCCTGAGGGTGCCCACCGATCTTACCAGCGAAAGGCCTACCCCACTTCGTTGATTCTTGCTCCTACCCGAGAGTTGGTGTCTCAGATTTTCGACGAGGCTCGAAAGTTTGCCTACCGATCCTGGGTCCGACCTTGTGTCGTCTATGGTGGTGCCGATATTGGTTCCCAGCTTCGACAGGTTGAGATGGGATGCGACTTGTTGGTTGCTACTCCCGGTCGATTGGTCGATTTGTTGGAGCGAGGCCGAATCTCGTTGGCCAACATCAAATACTTGGTTCTGGACGAGGCCGATCGAATGCTTGATATGGGTTTCGAGCCCCAAATTCGACGAATTGTCGAGGGCGAAGATATGCCCGGTGTTGAGGATCGACAGACACTCATGTTTTCCGCAACCTTCCCTCGGGACATTCAGATGTTGGCCCGAGATTTCCTCAAGGACTACATCTTCTTGTCTGTCGGACGAGTCGGATCTACTTCTGAGAACATCACCCAGCGAATTGAGTACGTCGAGGATGAAGACAAGAAATCTGTCTTGTTGGATATCTTGGCTTCTGGCGAGCAGGGATTGATTTTGGTGTTCGTTGAGACCAAGCGAATGGCCGACAATTTGTGCGACTTTTTGCTGTCGCAGAACTTTGCTGCCACTTCTATCCACGGTGACCGAACTCAGCGAGAGCGAGAGCGAGCCTTGGAGACTTTCCGAAGTGGACGGGCTCCTATCATGGTTGCCACTGCTGTTGCTGCTCGAGGTCTTGATATTCCCAATGTCAAGCACGTTATCAACTATGATTTGCCCACTGATATCGATGACTATGTTCACCGAATTGGTCGAACTGGTCGAGCCGGTAATGTCGGTGTTGCCACTGCTTTCTTCAACCGAGGAAACAAGGGTGTTGCTCGAGAGATGGTTGATATTCTGCGAGAGGCCAACCAAGAGATTCCTTCGTTCCTTGAAAGCATTCAGCGAGAAGCTGGATACACTCGAGGTGGACGAGGCGGTGGTGGCCGAGGTGGAACTGGTCGAACCTTGGGCAACCGAGACTACCGAAAGCAAGGTGGTGCCCCTACTGGAGGATACTCCAACGGTGGTGGCCACTCGTACCACGATAGCCGAGGTGGCTATGGTGGAGGAAATTCCAGCTATGGAAATGGAGGAGGATACTCTGGATACGGCAATCAAGACACGTATTCGCAGAGCTGGTGGTAATCCACCAGAAAGGGTTTAATATTTCTACTCTTCAAGCATTATGAGATGAAAACTGATGTGTTGAATGTGTGCGGAGGAAAAGGGAGGGATGGAGTTTCGAACTTGTCTTTTAAAAACAATATTCATTTATTTGCATGATGAGAATATTTGGGGAAAGGGAGACGACAAAAAAAGTGAGTGTGAGCAAAAAGATGAAAGTATATGCTGCAATCTTTTTATTATTATTTATGACGGGTTTGATAGACGACGACATGTTTGGGTTTTTGATTTCATGATTACGAATTTTTTTATATTCCCACGAACTGGGGTTAATGAGATGACGAGGTTATGATAGATTGGGGATATAGAAAAAAAGAGAAGAGAGAAATAGAGTAGAGAAAGAGTAGCTAAGAGATTTTTTAATTTGCTGAGTTTGTTCAGGTAACTAGTAGCTAAAGATTTATTGAATGAACTAGTAGAGTGGGTGGTTGGGCTTCGAACTTCTCGGGTTTGGCCAGGTCCGAAGGCGTAGCAGGCAGGTTTTTGACTTTATACTTCCTTACTGTAGTTTGACTGATAAAGTTTATACATATGTCTACAGTTTACATTGATTTCTGAATCTGTACAGGTTTCAACTGTATTCGAACAATACCATACAGCCTGTGTTACCGAATCTGTAATCCATGTGCAACCACCTCCTTTACCCCTGATCGCTGTTCGGCACCACGGTCATGGTTATCTATAGTGTGTACCATGCAATATGTTAACTATATGCACCGGTTCTGACCTAACCGGAAAAAGGTCTTGCGACTTAGTACTTTACACACTGTAATTACTGAAACAGCAGTGGGGAGATGTGAACCGTCGCAATCCGAAACAATTATACGTAAGACAAAATTTTACAATACAGCAGCGCAGCAAAGTTTCAGAGTTTATTAGAAAATACGAAACAGACCTAAGGGCATTGAAAAATATTACAACAGCAACCGTTAGCCAACGTCGTCATATCCCTAATCTATTTTTACTCCAGTTTATTTTTAATGTAAGCTAATCATCAGCTACATTGTTCAGTATATTTTCATGGGCATTATTATCACCATACATAGCAATGATACATCGTACACACCAAATTTTATAGTATGGAAAAGAAGCAATAACAACAACATTTCATTGTAGCATTGGTGCCGTAAGCAGTAAAGAGTTGCACGCGACTGGGCTGTATGAATTATTCCGGCCTGAACTATACGTACTGTGCTGTAAACTATAGATAGGAGAATTGGGAGGAAGGAGGCAGCCAAAGGGGAGAGTCGGGAAGAGTGGTAACTGTGAGAAATTAATATAGAAATGACATGTTTCAAAAGTACATTGTGTTCTAAGAATAACATAGTAATTATGGCACTGACTATCTCGTTTCATCATCATCACTAACCTGTTTGAATTACTCCTTTAGTATTTCTTCTCACCCCTGAAGATGCGATTGACGCCCTAACCCCCACCCATACTGCTGTTATTACTACACGCTGGTTGCACGCAATAATACATATTTTGCAAGCCTATCGGTGCAATATTTGGCCAAATCAGGCGACTGTTCAAGAAAATCCCATGTCGGAGATATTGCTATGGTAAGGTGTATATGGTCGATCGGAGCCAAGCGGGCGGAGGGGGTTTTCCACTTAGAAGATAGGAGAACGAATAAGAAGCAACAAGAAGTCTACAACTGAAACATAGTAGTTAAAAGTATAAAAATAGATGGTGACTAAAGGTCCAGTTATTAATACAACGGTATAATACGTGGTCCGTGGACATCCATTATTATTTTTAAGCGCTGTATTATTATGATTGCAAGCTGTACGTCCAAGCCACTATACAACTGTACCACCACCGCTATTGACCGCTTAGTCACCCGATTTTGGAAAGAATTATTGTCTGTGCGGCTTGCTGCAAGTCGGGTATCTCTCAAAGCAGACTCCCAAGCGCCGCCGCCGCCAAGCAATCTATGGTAGATAGTGAGTGGACGGGTGAGAAAGCGCTCCAAACCGATGACTTGCCCGGTACACACTCATAGTAAATAGTGCATTTCGATTAGATCCGATAGAACCAATCGATCCATCTAAATATCCTACTGTACTAAAATTTCCACCTTTCGGATATTTTCACACCCCTCCGCATGTTACTATGTGTGTATTTAACCAATGTTACCATTAATTGTAACCGCACACCCCACTGAGAGTGTTTCGTCGTCCCTATCTTTTAGTACAGCCCTAAATATAGACCTGACCCCTAATTTAGACATTATGTCAATATCGCCGGCGCTTTACCGAATTGGGCACACTAAACTCAAACCGGACCGGAGAAAAAAAAATTTTTAGCCTTTGAATTTATAGTTGCTTTTTATCCGCCATGGATGTGTTTGCATATCCTGTTTCTGTTTTGTCATCAGGCGAGAGCAGGGCGCTCCTTCTGATAAACTATATAAACCCAGGCCATGTCCTTGATTTTCTCTTTTCCTTCTTCCCTTATCTATTGATCAGTCACTACTACTATAAAAACATCAAGTTTATTAATAACTAATCAACCAACCCACACACTTTTAAAAATGCAATTCAAAGTCGCCGTTATCCTTACCGCCATCGCTGCTGTTGCCTCTGCTGCCAACAACTCCACCTCCACCAACGGATCCTCTTCTGCCACTCCTACTGGCGGTGAGTCCAGCGGTGCTGCCAACCACCTCGTCAACGCTGGTCTCGTCGGAGCCATCGTTGCCGGTGGTATGGCTTTGGTTCTCTAAATGTCTTGCTAGTTTGTCAACAATAACAAATTAATAACGACGTCCAATGAAGAAAATTTATGAAGACTAAACTTTTTACTATGGGGAAATTAGATTCGAAATCTGGATAGAGAGGAAAACCAATAACAACTACTACTACTACAAACAAATATGTTCATTTTTATAATTTTATGTTTTTTTATAACTACTAACTTTTTATAATCTTTTTTATATTTCAGACTGGGCCTGGCGGTGTCTTTTAGCGCTTGCGGGTTTTTTAATTGGCAAGGAGCGAAGTGAGATTCACTGAATTCTTTTGCTGTTGTATAATATATTTTTAAGAAAAGCAGAATGTTCACAATCGTAGACTGAAACCAGAACAAATCGAAATTGTAAAACTTTGCAATCTTTCGTTAGCAAAATCTGCTCTATCGTATCATATCATCCTCGAGATCTTGGACTCGGAATCAACTGTGATTGGCTGGATAATTTCAAATTTCTCCGATCTTCTCCCCGATTCCCTTGATCGTCGCTAGATCAACAGCGATTACGAGGGCTCGCATGGTTGCTATGACGAAGGGTTCTATACGTTTGGTATAGAATTGGATTGAATAATAAATATTATAATTTTCAAGGCGACTGACTGCCTGATATTGACTGGTACTTTCCGTTTTTAAACTTGACTAGAATAGTTTGTGTACTGGGCCAGAAAACCACACTACTGTATTATTACGCCAATCCTGGGCTGGCACTATGATAATTGTTGATACAGTGTAACACTATATTAATAGATTTACCATCACTCTAATCGAGACTGTAGTTACAGATATATACAACTCTACCTAGCTGGATGAACCACTCAAAGGTTTCAGTTCCACCAGGGTTCAGTTTCACTTTGAAATGACACTATTTACCTCATGTCAAATACGTCACTCAAGACTATCCTGAGACTATTTCCCGACTATTTCCAGACTATTTCCAGACTATTGCCTGACTACTCCTTAACTATTCCCATTCTACACCATCGTTCCGCATACTAAATTGACCTGTTGCCGTGCTAGTGAACAGGCGCTCAACCAAAGTAGCGAGATCTGTGAATACCCTAGGCCACTAGTCAGACATGCTAGTACTTAATCGTCGACGGGAGAGCAGCTTGCCGGGCTGGTTTGTGGAGGACACGGCGGGATACTACAGGACGTGAGAATACGGATATGATTGACGGTTTGTTGTCTTGTTGTCTTGTTGAGCTATTTGCTCAAAAAACAACAACTGACCGCTGCTGCTATAACACCGAGAATAAAATTATTTCTTACAGCAATCGTACATGTACTAACAACTGTCAAATGTCAGTAGCTGTTTGTGTCAATTGTTAGTGGCTCGATCGCCGTTTTAGGTGTCAGATTTCGAATTAATAGTCGGTTTTCATAGTTTGGACCAATGGCCGGTCGACATTAGGCCTGATGTATGTGCAAATTGTACTAGTCTAAAATCACATCCCACGATGACTTAGGGGGTAAGTAACTGGGTATATTGACTAGCTGGGGGAAGGCGACCACACTGGGTAATTAAGCTGGGTAACCGAGTTACTACTTTTGTACACCACTTGGGAGAAGAAGTCTTTGTTCCAGTGATGACGACAGAGTGACTTCAGTAAGGTACAAATACCGTTATACCAGCTAAAACGATAGCTATACCTATGCTGTACTAAAGGAAGCAATCGACTGGAGGGTTTTGCCGACTCTATCCACACACATAGTTTCGAATCTCGACACTGCGCCTCCCTTCTCCTTGTACCACCACTCTTTAACTTTCCTTTCATCTACTCAACTTCGAGATAACTCAGCTTACCTTATCGATGAGATCGACACGAAGATCAACGGCCGATCGTGAAAATTCACTAACTGATGCCATTCACTGAAAACTGGACCGTCCCTTTGTGATTGCGTCTGCTGTCAGCCGACCCCTTTGTTAGCGTCTTTGGATCGTGGTAAATTAAATTTAATTAATTGTTGGAAGACTCATGTCGTCATTGACGTCATTTAGTTAGATTTGCTAGTCTGGTTGAGCCACAGATACTAACATTAGTGGGCAGTAGATGACAGTTTATTGATCGCTTGTGTTTATGCTATAGTTTAAGGATGCTCTAGTGAGGTACCATACAATTGATCCCGATTGATCGATCTTTGATGGTTTTGATGGGGAAAACATAACAGGAACATATACGATGTCGAGCATGAGCGTGTGTACTTTATTTGATCGTAGTTAAATACTCGATTGTAAGAATTTGCAATAAAAGAATTTGCAATATTGAACATGAGGGTGATATTTACCTGCACTATAGTGGGAGTAAAGTGGTATGCTACAGCCGTACAAAGGTCATAACTGACTGTTTATAACAAAACGCAAAACAGTAGATAACAATTCTTGAAACATTGATTTGAACGAGGCTTCGTCTAGTCTGCCATATATTTCAATACAGTATTACAGTGTAGCATTATTAATTAAAGACCCCAGCAAATGTGACCATGTGTTTATGTATGCCAGCATGAGTCTATACACGTAAATCAATGTCTATATATGCACAAATATGTCTATGATGTTCAATGTTTGTTCACCTCATCCTCATCACAATATTGAATATATCTACTGTGTCTAAACGCTCAATCCATATCCATTCCGCGCCCCTGGTCACAATGGGCCAGGTCTCATCAACCACTTCAAATGATACGAATGCGTCATTGTATCTGAAATCGCCATCACGGTTTTCCTTGACGTCCTTGACCGTCCAGGACTCTTCGACTCACCCCGCCGCTCGGCCTCAGTCCCCTGGGCCGGTGCTGCTGACAATTAGCAATGATAAAAAGACGGGGATAACATGCAAGAGCCAGACGAAAAAGTTGATAGAATTTGTTCAGGTGAGAATTTTCCCGAAAAAAAAAGCGCGCGAATAAACTTCTAACCAGGACCCAGATGCCACTGGGAACCCGCCGCTATTAGTAAAAGTTCCGTTTGGTCAACGGCTCAGCTTCCATTTCAAGTTTTCTGTTTCAGTTAGCGCGAAATACCCTGTTTCGAACTTGACGTTTGTTTCTGCTCCCTCTGTTAAACAACTAGATTCATTTATTTCCACTGAACTCTTTCATAATCCAAACATACAGAACGAGGATAACGTGGTGGTGCTGGGCGATTTTGCGTCTCAGTCCAGCGAAGGGGAAATCACAAGTCATGAGTTTGTCTGGGACTGGAAACCACCCAGTGCAGTGTCAGACATTGGCTACAAGACAGTGTTGTGCTTTGCTGAATATGATAAGAGAGAACATACGTTGCAGCAGCTGGCCAGATTCACCGTATGGATTGAAGCTGGGCCAGCAGTTTTCCACACAACTCCCATCATGACTCAGCAGCATCATCAAGAACATACTCCAATGAGCCATACCCAACTGACCCCAGTGGCCATTCCTACTGCGCCGTCATATCAGAGATCGTTGGCATCAACAGGGATGATGATGGCCCCGCGAATTCCGGGCTCCCCTATGTCAGAGGGTTCGTCTGCTGCTCCACAGGACTTTTCAGCCAGTCCGAGACATCTGGATAGTGCATTTGGCGTGGAACTGCTGCTCCCGGAGAGTATTGACAAAGTGCTCCAGAAGGAGAAGAAATCCATTCCATCCGTCCCTCGTCCTGACGACGACAGCATTTCCCAACCAGAAGATGGTCCATTATTCCGAGCAACAATAGCCAGTCTGGAGAAAAAGACTGGAAACCTGAAACTTAAAGTCAAAAAGCTTCTCAAACGATCATCTCTGGTCCACGAACGCCAACAGGCTCTTGTAGAAGCATACAGACTGTTCCACCAGGCCCTATCAGATATCAGTCAAACAGAAGTACCCGCTTTCCAGCCAATCGTCTACAATTATTTTGGCAAAACAGGCTATGGCCAAAACGGTCTGGTAGAGCTCGTCCGTCAAAGCAGTCTGGAAATGCACCAGCTGGTCATTGACCCACTTCGCAAACTGTACGAACTCGAAATCAAATCCTTTGATATCCGTAAACGAGAGTTTGACGATGAATCGAGTCAGTACTACTCCTGGCTTTCTCGATATCTTTCCATGAAGCAAGAAGCAAAAGGAAAGAAGAAACTGGAGAGTGACTCGAAGTACGTTGAAAAACGCAAAGCATTTGAGCTATCGAGATTCGATTACTACTCGTACATGCAGGATCTCCATGGGGGCCGGAAACAACAAGACGTGATTTATCGACTTGCCTTGTTTGCAGAGTCTGAATCCAACAGACTCCTGGGTACAGCCGACCGAATGAAGAAATACGTTAAACAAGAACTCGACTCAACCATCTCCGAGGTCAAAGAAGCCAATAAAGACTGGAATAGACAACGTACCGAACGAGAAGTTCGTCGCCGGGCCCTGGAGCGATCAATTGTCTCACCCTCCGACGTGTCTCCCATTACTCCCCACGAACTGTCGATTCAAGAAGTCGACGAACTCAAAACTCCCACTCAGCCGACAGGGCCGCCATCTTTACGCTTAGTTACGGGTGGCATTGGCTACTCTACCTCTCCCAGAAGTGGTCTGGAGCCGCCACCTTCTGCATCCGCCGTTAGCTACCAGGACGATACAACTTCCAATGAAGACGAAGATATTTATGATTACGAACAACAAAACAGCAGTAACAACTTTAATGACACCAACAAGAGTGCAATCAGTGTAATGAGCGAAAACAGTGACACTATGAACCGCAAGGAAGGACTTTTATGGGCAATGTCGAAACCGGGTGGGATTAACGATCAACTTTCTAATCTTAATAAAGCTGGATGGCATAAATTTTGGGTTGTTTTGGCCGAGGGAAAACTCTGTGAATACACTAATTGGAAACAAGGATTGGAAATTCATAACGACCCGATTAATCTCAAAGTTGCCTGCGTGCGAGAGGCAAGGAACGCAGACCGGAGATTTTGCTTTGAGGTCGTAACTCCTAACTATAAACGGGTCTATCAGGCAACTAGCGATGAAGACATGCATTCGTGGATCAAATCAATCAACAATGGCATCACGTCTTCTCTTGAAGGCAGCGGGTCGCTGAAAACTCCTGCCGACGACGACGGTCTCAAAGTGAATAAACGGGATCATGTTGAGGGTTTAAGCGATAAGCTGAACAGGAAAATGTCATTGCACCGTAGTCGATCGATTGATGCTGGTTCGGCAGAAAGCAACATGCAACTTCTAAATATGGTCCAAAAGGTGGACCCGAGCAACACGGTCTGTGCAGACTGTGGTACTCCCAACAAGGTTGAATGGATGTCGATTAATCTTTTGATCATTATGTGCATTGACTGTTCCGGTGTTCACCGATCGCTCGGCTCTCATATCTCTAAAGTGCGATCATTGACACTCGACACTGTATCATTCACTCCTGAGTTGGTTGAACTGATGCGGTCAGTCAACAATGCTAAAATGAACAAGATATGGGAGGCGAAACTTGGCAGCCGGACTTTTAAACAGACACCAGAATTCAATCGAATGTCGTTTATCACAGAGAAGTACGTTGAGAAGAAATTTATCAATACTCTTGAACGGCCGAATGCACATCTTCGCAAAGCAGTAGCTGAGCAGGACCTAATTGGGGTTGTAGCTTCATTGGCATCAAGGGCAAATCCTAATTCTACAGTTGCACTTGGTGCTGGTGGGGAGAGTACTCCTGCTGCCGCTGGTCACCATCCTATGTCGCCTTCCAAAAAGGACGAGGAGGAATCGGTTTTCCTCTTTGCATTGCGCAGCGCTCCACCGGGCGCAAAAATATTCCCTGTGGCCGAGCTGCTGTTATTGAACTCTGCCTCTTTGCCTAGTTCTATTCCCGGTTGGTGCTCTCCAGCAGTCATGTTATACCTCAAGCGCAAGCTGCCCAAGGAGACCGTGGCAGCACCAGCATCCAAGATCGAAGAATCAACTTCAATTGACAAAAAGGGGGGTAATGTTGGTGCAAAAATACAGAAACGGCTGAGTGTTGGTTTTGCAGGCTCGCGGAGCACGTCGTGAGCTTAAATGCATACATACATCATCTTAATATATTCTTACTTTTCCATTACACTCTAAACGTAAAGAAGTAGCTCTCACCATAGCCCATTAAAATTGCTAATAATCCACGCTCGTAAATCCAGTACAAAGTAATACTAATATCTCTATTAGATACCTAATAATGGCTTTTCTTAAAGAACGTCTTTTGGTACGCGCCGGCGATAAACAATCAATACCCAGACCATGTCCAAAATTTTTTGATATATCAATTCTAACAAGAGGCACCCGGTCCACAAATACGAAAAACATGAATTACTAGGATATGGAAGCTTTGGAAAGGTATACCGTGGGAAAGAAAAAGCTACGGGTCGGGCAGTGGCGATTAAAATTATCAATCTAGACGTAGCCCACGATGAGATCAGCTGCGTGCAATTGGAGACCACAATTCTTGGTCAGATCCGATGCAGATATATAATTGAATGCTACGAAAGCTTCTCGTACCAGACAGATGTCTGGCTTATTTTAGAGTACTGTGGAGGAGGTTCTTGTGCCGATGTATTACGGGCATTTAAAGGTATGCAAGAAGAGCATATTGCGGTCGTAATCTCCAGCGTTCTGAAAGGTCTACAGTACCTACACACAGACCGCAAGATCCACCGAGATATCAAGGCAGCAAATATCTTGCTGACCGAAGATGGGCAGGTCAAAGTGGGAGACTTGGGCACCAGTTCTCAATTGACTCTGACGACGCGTAAAAAGGCATCGCTTGTAGGTACGCCGTACTGGATGGCTCCCGAGGTCATCAGAGGAAACGGGTATGATTGCAAGGCGGATATTTGGTCTCTGGGTATAACTGCCATTGAGCTGGCCATGGGTGTTCCTCCGTATAGCGACTTGCGGCCCGGAGATGCCATTCGACATATTATCATTGGCGAGTCTCCGCGCTTGCCTCGACGGTCTCGAATGGGACCTTCTGTCGAGTTTTCCGACAGTTTCCGCGCGTTTGTCGAGGCATGTCTGATCAAAGATCCAGAGAACAGACCTTTTGCCAAGGAATTGATTGATTCTCCGTTTGTCAGGTCGGCGCGACGCCGAACCAATTTGGCAGGACTGGTCAGAGACTACAAATTCTGGCTCGAAAAGACCAGGGCAGAAGATGCAATCAAGAAGGACTTGAAACCTCAAAAGAGGAATGCTTCTTCTGCAAGTTCTCGGATTTCGCCGACCAGTACCGCCAAAAGTTCAGACTCGGATGATACACTGTGTTCTCCCGACTTGGGGAATGTCGTGCTGAGTCCTCTTGTGGTCTCGTCATCTTCTTCGCCTGACTCTCCTAAACCAATCACTCCTCGAGATGCTGATGCCGACGTGATCATGAAAGACTGGGATTTCCTGCCAATGTCGAGACCAAAGCAGGAAAACGACTATATCAAGACATATCGCAACATTGTCAATGGCATGAAAAAGGTTTCCGTAGCTGTTACCACCACGGCGGATCCGTTGCAGTTGCAGCAGCCGGCCGCCCCTGCAGGTACCGACCAGCATGCCAAGGCGATTGACGCGAACCGGGCTGCTGCAAGAGGGTTGCAAAGGGCCAATCGATCTAGCCACAATAGGGGGCGACAGGTTGACAAGCACGTCTTTGAAAACGTAATCTGTCAAGCATTCAGAAGAGTGGAAAGACGGGCCGGCAAGACTCAGAACAAGAGGAGAGCCAGAGAACTGTGTGAGGAGTTTGTTAAGTACGAAAGACTGGCTCCTGGGTTGGGTGGAGCGTTTGTGGAGGAGATGTGGATTTTATTGTTAGGTTATCAGAGTGGGTTGGATGGAGGGGTGACGACGACGACAACGACTACGACGAGCTCTGAGGGGACTAGTACTAGTAGTAAACAGTAGACTACACTATCGTTAGATTGAACTTTATATTATAGGTGTAAACAGACTGAATGAATAGTACACACTGCAGGCGTAGAACCTTATCACAGCAGCATCAGTATCTAGTCCCGCTGGAATGTTTAAGATTTTTTTCATTCTCCTGCGCCTGCACGTTCCAATGATGCTCTGCGTATAATACGGTGCAAGCTGATTGACTACTACGACTTTGTGCATGTCTAACCCTATGGTGTTTCGAGTCTACATGGCCGTTATCCGACCATCACTTTCTCAAACAGGAAACTCAACGATGAGCAGTTACTTGGCTGCCGTGAGGCTGTTTAGGCTAAAAGATGCTACAAGATGAACTAGATTAGTATTCTGATACGTGGTGGTTACGAAGAATATGCCAGTGTTTGTATTTTGTATTCGTCTTTATGTTTATGTATATATGTGTAGTTACGTGTATGAGCAAGTTTGTTATCTTACATTCCATGTCGCGTTACTGTACTGCACCACACAGTAATAAAAAAAGCTGCCGACGGGGGGCTGTTCACGTAGAGTTACGTCAGAATCGATCGGACGGCTGGTTAACCGAGGAAATAGGGAAATAGAAATAATAGACAGTGTACACATAAACTTTGAACAAAGTAACCTACTGTAAACAAACTAATACTAATAATAGTACAACCAATTAGAACCCTTCTCTATATAGCATGTCCATCATTACCGTCCATAGTTATTATGTGTAAAGTGAGCCCATCATCTCTTTGTACTCTCTCCCCCAACCAGCCAACTGGTGGCCTCCCTTTCTCCCCTTTTCTCGGGATTATTATGGGAAGGGATCGCCGGGTGACGTGAAAAACCCCACCCCCCGAAAATTTCTTGTTTATATTATTTTACGTTCATCCAGTTATAATCTTTTTGGCTTTTTGAATTCTTTTTGTTTTTTCTTTGTGAAAAGAAATCTTTAAGTGTGTTGAAACCTTTTTTTTCTTCCTTTCGTTGTTGAAGTTTTCGTTTTAGCCAACTGCTCGTTTTATTACTACACTTTTGTCTTCTGCCTTTAATTCGCTTTGGCAGTTTAATTTTACTTCTCCTAAAAATAGAGCTGTGTTAGAAACTTTTGGTTAGTTCTTTTGGTTCGTTTGAAAAAAAATGCAGTACAAACTTGTTTCTCTGCTTTCGCTTTTGTCTGTGGTTGTTGCTTGTAAGTTGTGATGTGAATTGATAAGTTAATCAGTGAAACAGGGGGCTTTGAGAGGCTTTGAGTTTGTGTAGGGGGTCATTCTGTGTGGTGTTAAGGACAGATGAAGCACAGATAGAGAGCACAGATGATATTTTTACATGCTAGCCGACAATTTGATTTATCTGTTGTCGAGTCACGTAGAGAGTCAAGCACGACATGATTTGACGCGATACGTGGGCTGGAGCTGTGATTGGAAAGGCACTACCGGGACCTAAACAACGAGGGAGTTGAGTGCAGTGAGAAAAATGTGAGATTCAACGGTGAAAAGAAGAGTACAAAAGGATTGCAAAAGGCAAAATTAACTTTAATATGTAAGTTGCCGTTTTTATTGTCTTTGGTGCTCTTTTGGCCTCTTTTTTTGACATTTTATTCACCTTTCTCAACCTTCAGCACAACTCCCTTGTGTCGCATAATTTTACTGAGACTTCGCGACAATTGTGCAGATCTGCCAGCTGCGGTACAACACCCCACCTCTCCCGTCCTGTGTGGTGTCTGTGTTTCTCCTGCTGGCATTTGACCCCCCAACCCCACGCTACAAACCCTCTAAAAATACTGTTTCTATGTGTGTAGGGACAGTCATCACTAACTAGCTTCTGATAGCACCTGCTCCACCTCAATCACTGCTCAATCGCAGTCTGATTTGGACAACATCAACTCGTGCAGTACCTTCTCTGGAGATATCACCATTGACCCCTCTTTCGCCACCCCCGTTATCAATGGTATCGAGAAATTGACTGGTTCTTTGTCTGTGTCCAACAGCTCGGTCCTGGCTTCCATCACTGCTCCTAGTCTTGAATCCATTGGAAAGGAATTCAGCATCCAAATCGCTACTGCCCTTAACAACTTGGACTTCCCACAGTTGACCTCGGTCGGCTCCATTCAATGGCTCACCTTGCCCCAGTTGAGTGCTCTCAACTTTCCCCAGGAAGTCAGCTCGGCCAGTGAGGTTGTCATCTCTGACACTGGTTTGACCTCTTTGAACGGTATCAATGTCCAGAACGTTGCCACCTTTGACATCAACAACAACCGAGGATTGCAGGATGTTACCGTTGGATTGCAGACTGTTTCCAACATCCTCTCTGTTTCCTTCAACGCCAAGGGAGTGCAGGCTTCATTCCCCGACTTGCAGTGGGCCAACAACGCTACCTTCCAGGACGTTTCCTCTGTCTCTTTGCCCAACATCACTGCTGTCAACAACTCTCTGGGTTTCGTTAACAACTCTATCCAAGGATTGGCTCTTCCTCAGCTCAAGACTGTTGGTCAGTCCTTGTTCATTGTTGCCAACGCTCAGTTGACCAACATCTCGTTCCCCAAGCTCACCTCCATTGGTGGAGGTTTCCAGATTGCCAACAACACCCAGCTGAACAGCATCTTGGGATTCCCCAAGGTCGCTCAGGTCGGAGGAGCCATTGACTTTATTGGAAACTTCAGCTCTGCTGCTTTGCCCGCTTTGGACTTGGTCAAGGGTGGTGTCGACATTGAGTCTAACAACAAGAAGTTCAACTGCTCTTCTTGGAACGAGGCTCACGACAATGGTGACATCCAGGGTGACTCTTATGTCTGCAAGGCTGCCACTTCTTCTACTTCTGTTGCCATTACTGCTACTGGAACCCAAGGATCCTCCGGTGGTAACAATGCTGCCGCTGCCAGTGCTACTTCTTCTAGTTCCAGCTCCAAGAATGGAGCTGGCGCCATTGGTGTTGTTGAATACGGTTCTGTTATTGGAGCTCTGTTTGCTTTTGTCCTCCAATTCGCTTAAGCTCTCTTTTAAGTGGATCCGTCCCTCTCTCCAACTACAAAGTCAATTGTCCTTCTTTTTTTATTGTACTATGGTAAGTAGCTTGTGCTAGTAATTTTAAAAAATCTAAAACCTTCCTTTGAAGTCGTAGAAACCTTAGCATTGTGTTTGTACGTCTTATCTCTTGGCTATGCCTGGCTCTTTTCACATCTCGTATAGCTAGTTTGCATTTTCCCCGCTGTGCGGCCCCTCATTTAATCTATCCCGAAAATTTCTAACTTTTTTACCCCAGCTTTTATTTAAATATAACAATCTCCACTTATTTTTTTACGAACTCCCAGACGACCGAGCCTTCGCAAACAAAGCACCATGGACCCTAACAACCTCCATGGATTATCCATGAATCCGGGAGGTTCGTCCAAACGTTCGTATCAACAAACGTCAGGTGGACAATCCCCGACGGCAACGGAAGAAGGTTTAAATGCCGCCGGACCTAAGAAGCAGACGAGAAAAAGAAGATCGTTGTCATGCCAGAAATGCCGGAAACTGAAAACCAGATGTGACTTTGACCCTCAAAAGGGTGTGTGCCATAGATGTTTTGTGCTTCGTCTCGAGTGCTCTCTAAGTGACGGCCGGGCACTTCCCCTTCCTTCTTCGGGTGCTGTCCCGGTTAAAAATGAAGAAAGTTTCAGTAGTAACAATACTGCAGACTCTCCGGGGCCCGCTAACGTTTCTTCAAATGGACATGTAGTAAATCAAAGGGCTGGTGGTGATGGTGGTGGTCTTGGCGGTGGCTCCATACCCGAAGAAACTGCCATAGATGCACGACTGCGGGGTCTTGAACAGGGAATCCAGGCTATTCACGAATATCTACGAGCCCTGACCCCGGTGATACAAACTCAGCGGGTGTCTGTAGCAAAGCCAAATGTTCAAATTCACTCCGAAGGCACAGGGTTGTCGTCCTCGTTGACTGGAAGCAGCGACGACAACAGTCCTTTGCGGAGACTTTGCATTGATCACAGTGCAGCCCCCCTCTCGGTTATCAGATCAATAGACTATAAGCTATTCAGCCGAGCTGAACGCTATGAGCCTATGAAGTTCGCCGGACAAGAGCTACTTGGCTGGATGGCCCAGAGACCTCAATACTGCCGGAATATGTGCCTGATCTTCCTTGCAAAATGTTCTCGGGACGTTATTCGCTCAGAACTTTCTATTTCCCATCTCACAGAACAGAGCTCCGTACTTCTACAGGGAGTCATGGTTCTTCAAGGAATGAGGTGTGATGACCAGTCAAATCACAACGAGCTTCAGCCCCAGCTATTCCCCATTGTACGGAACCTGCTGTCTACTGCGTTAATGACGACACCTCTTTTCTACGAAGACATCGAGGCAATGCTGTATTTATCTCATTTCAATGCTGCCAGGAAACCGCTTCAGCCTATTATTGACTCGTGGTTGTTGACCGGTTCTGCTGTTAAATTTTATCTACTCTCGGTGAACTTCTGCGAAGTAGTCAGACGAACAGATCGAGGCTCCAGCGGTGAAGGGGACCTCTATTTATTGAGACTATGGAATGGAATATGTCTCTGTCACCTTCAATATGCAGTGGCTACTTGGCGACCGGTAATGATTCCCAGCGACCATTTGGATCAATGCGGAAAAATCTGCTCTATGATGGGTTCCAACCCGATCGACACTAGCAACTCTGCTGAAATAGCTCTCTTGGTGATATTGTCAAAACAACTGAGTATACAGCCCTCATCGCCGGAATTCCCACGGGAGCTCAGAGAATGGAAGTCCAGGTATGAGCTTCATTTTGGAGCAGATCCGACCCACATGCTGGAAATCACTTATGCCTATGCGCATGTGATTTTAGCTTGCAAATTTATCCACGAGCATAGAGAAAACCCAGAAAAGATTCCTCGACAGCTTTATCTGGATGCAACAGCATTCAGCTCAGAAATTATACGGATATTCCTTGACTTACCTCCGTCCAAAATAGAGGGAATGCCCAACTACCCTCTTTGTATACTAATCTACGCCTGCTTGACATTGACCTCTTTTATTCGGCAGTCTATCGACCGCCACAGTACCTTGAATCTAATTACTCGAGTCTACTGGTATTTATATCACATGGGAGAACGGTCAAAGGACATCCTTAACTCTATTTCGCTAATTATTAAGAGTCTAATCGACAACGCTTCACGCCAAGTTCTAGATTTTAGACCTGTGGATATTATCAAAGAGGAGCCCATGAGAAATATGCAGTCCATGCAAGAAAAAGACCGGGTCCTTTCAATGCAGCCGGTTCTGGTTCCACAGGTACCTCTGGTTCCTCAGGTTGGGCATAGTCAAATGTTTTCGGGATACAATAATATGATGGATGCTGGGTCGGCAAATAGTTCTGTGGTTCCGGATATTTCTCAGTTTCAAACATTCGACGAGTTTTTCGAGGTCGTTTTTTCAAAAGTTAATCGGCCACCTTTGGCTACCTAGAGTTGACGGTATGCCATATACAGCTATTACTGGTAGATGCTGTTTTCTTTGATATATGCCGCTATCCGGTCTGAAACAATGCCGTTTGTTGGTTCACCTTGAGAGGCAAGTTTTCTGGCAGCCGAAGAACTCACTTGATCTGTGTCTGTTGTTGCCTCAATGATATTTATTTTGTCAGCCCACGACGCTGGTAGTCCTGGGATCTGACCCTGCCTTAATTTCTCTACAAACACAATCTGATTGTCGATATCTCCTGCCATTGATTCTGGAGTTTTCGATACATCATCTGGTTTACGACTTAGAACCAAGAAGGAAGCGTTATCCATAACTGACCGAAGGCTTTCAGCCAGAGGAATTTTAGGATCGTAATACTTTGGATCCAGAATACGCACAAAAGTGTCGAATCCGAGTAGAAATGTGTAAGTGGTGCTATGACTCAACGAATTTAGAGCGTGGAGCTTATCAACGAACCTTGCATGCTTGGTGATGCCGAGCGAAATTGATGCCTTCGGGAAGGAATCCAGAATATCGTGAGCCAGCAATTCCATCATGTCTAGCCTATGTGCCAAGCTAATGACATCTTGCCCTGGTTTGTCTGCGTTATTGGTAGCTAACAGGAAAAGGATACTTGAAGTCTCACGATCCGCGTTGGCGTAGTGATCCAGGGCTAATTTGATAAGTTTAACGTGTGCCCGGTGAGGAGGATTAAAAGAGGCGTCTAGAACGCATGTCACGGGTGTTATTCTATGGTTGTGAGCTGGAATTACTTGAATATCTGATGATGATTGTATGAATTTTGTTAATATAGATCTAAACTTGGCGGACATAATAATGATATAGTATAATGATTGATGATCGGTAAATGTATAACAACGAACTGTAGAAAGGCTATATATAAGCCAGGGTAATAGAACTTTGAGAATCGTGCTCGATGAAGTCAGATACGAGGAGGACAGGACTCAAAGATAGATATGAGATTGTTCAATGATAATTTAAAACGTTACATTTTGGTGCTATTTCTCAGTCGTAGCAGTGACTCCGTCGTAAGGTTGCTTTTCTGTCACAAGGCATCGACGACCAGCTTACAAATCCTTCTCAGCCGAGAATTCAGTCTGACCATTGATAGAAACAAGTTCAGTAGTGAAAACCAAAGTAGCATCAGGAGGAATCACATTGCCAGCTCCAGAAGAACCATAACCCAAGTGAGGTGGAATGGTCAACTTTCGTTTTTCTCCAATACACATTCCAAGAATTCCCTGATCCCAGCCTTGAATGACTCGGCCAACTCCTAAAGGAAACTCAATTGGAGTACCTCGATCTACAGAGCTATCAAAGACGGTTCCATCTTCCAATTTTCCAGTGTAGTGGACTTCCACAGTGTCGCCATTTCGAGCGGTTCTGGTGCATTCTGAGGAAGGAATCTTCTTGAGAACGCCGATTCTCAGCTTGGGCAGCTCATCGGCAAAGACAAACCCGAGGAAAACTGTGAGTAGAGCAAGGAGGTGGAAGAACCGGCTCATGATTATATATAATAGAATGACTTTGAGTAACTGGATAGAAAGCAAAAGTCGTATATGTAAAGTTGAAATGTCTCTCGCTAAGAATCCACGTGTCGATAGTAACAGCCGTACGGTACCTGCATAACGTTTACGCTGCGGACCTGAAGGTACCAATATTGTAGCAGTGAGAAATCTTTTATCGGGATTAAACTAATATTACAATGCTAGCTACAATTGACCCACTCCCCATTTTGTGTTGACCATTTTTCGCGAGACTCGTGCCCGCAAGACTAGAACTGCCACCGCCAAAGCAGCAATGGTGATTACCAGCTTGGTTTTCTGAAAATTACTGGTGAGAATGTCGAATGGCTGAGATGGAGTGACTCGGGTGAAAAATACATCTAGACCTTTGAACCCAACTACCAGAGAGGTAGATTCCAGGCTAGCAGGGGAGGTAACAATAGAATCCACAATCACTTGTCGGGAGTGAGACAAAACGATCTGACCATCAATGGGAATGTACGACTCATATGGAATAGCCCCTAGTTCTTGCTCTTGTGCTGTGGGTTTGCCCAAAGGACGTCGAGAGTCCAACATTCGTTTCGGTAAACTAATAACTTTACCGTCAGCAAGAGAAGCAATAATGTCCCGGTTAGTGATACCGAATCTGGTTCGGCTAATGGCCAAAGCTTTAATCTTGGCATCGGTGAAGAAAGACTGACTGGAAACGTATGGACTGGGGAAGTTCTCAAAAGAGCTGTATTCTGGCTTGTCGGACCATCTTTCGTTAGGGGTACCAGACTCGAACAGATCCCAGACAGCAATTTTAGTAGAGGCAGTAGGTTCCAAGCTGTAGTAAGAGTAGATGAGCCAATGTTCACCGTAAACTAGTTGTGCTCCTTCCGCACTAACCACTTTCTCCTCATGGTTCTCAGAATGCAATAAACGACCAGTGACGGAATCAATCAGAGATATGGTCAAGGTAGTGTCGTCAATTGAAGCAACTGCAAGAGTGTTGGGATGCAAGTATTTGTAAAGAACACTTCTATCAGGGAGAATAGCACCTATAGATGCGGTGATGTCATCTCTATGTCGTTGAGCAGTTGCAACGATGGCACCCGCGGGGTTGAACTCCCAGGTAGGCGACAACTTCCCGTTCTGATGGACATATCCTTGGACTTTGTAACCCTCATCTTTGAAAGTATACAGAGTATCAAGATGTACACCCTCGACAATTGAAATCAGTCGGCCAACTGAGGTCCAGGCAAGTCCGTCGGCGACACGCTCAATGTTCTCGTCGGAGCTCAACTGCAACTCAAAGCTGGCAACCACAGTTCCAGTAATGCCGTCAACAATGGTGACAAACCCTTCCTTGCTGACAACAGAGAGAGTGGAACCAGTTACGGAAAGACCGATAGCAGTGCCTCGCAGATCTCCAACGGTCCAAGCGACCTCTCCTAGAAGAGTGTCTAAAGCAACAAGACTGCCTTGGTTGGTCAGCACCACAAAGTGCTTTTTGAAACCAAAGAATCTGTCACGAGAAGAATCTCGATCAGCACTGAAGTATGACTGGAGGTATTGTCCAAGGTATGGCAGGTCGTTGAGATGTCGGGTGAGTCTTCTGAGGTACGCACGCCAGATTGGCGAGTTTGTTTCATACAAGATTTCCTCCTCAGACAAACTGGTCTCGGTTTCGGGCAAATCGATAAAGATGCCATCAATGGCCTGGGCCAACGACTCCTGCCTAGACCATCTGGGGATCAGGGTATTGACATCTACCAAACTCAGTGTTCCGTTGGCAAACTGTGTGAGGGCAGTGTCTGATCCCACAGCAAGGGCGAGATCAGCGTCTGGAATTTTGTAAGAGACGCCATCGATCCAAACCACATCAAATTTGTAACCTGGCTCTTCCATGTCTCCAATCTTGGTCAGCCAGAAAGTCGAGAAACCCTTAGATTGGGAGCCCGTAGAGTCAGTGAGAACGAAAGACGTGTACTGATCATCTCCGTGCAGAGTAACAGTGTAGTCTTCATGCTCCATCTTGAAACCGTCTACATACATTGTTCCTCGTCGGTTGATAGTGGCCAGATAGCCCTCACCTTCTTTTCTTCCAACCATCAACAGATCGTTGTAAGCGACAATGTCAAACTGGTTGTTGAAGGCAGTTCTCTCGGCCAATTGCTCACCAGTAGTGGCATTGTACGACACAAACTCATGTGCACCTTCAGGACCGAGATAGATGACGACAACACCTTCATTATGGTAGGCGCTGTACTCGACCAACTGGGCATCAAGCTCATGGGACCATATTTCCTGATTTGTAAACCCGTTGAGCAGAGTGACCTTCTTCTCGAATCCGACAACAATGTGTTTTCTCTCTTCCACACTGTTCAAGTATGTGACCTTTTCATCGTAGACAATCTCTCCGACCAAAGCACCGGTTGCCGGGTCCCAGAACTGGACAATTCCCTTTTGTCTCGAGGAATCATAAGCTCCCAGCGCGCAGTAGTGACCGGGCTTATCGAAGCCATTGTTTACCAGCGCAATGTGGACGTTTTCCAAGTGTGGAAAATACTTTCTCCAAATGATGGATCCGTCAGAGACATTCAACGATGACAGCACATTGGCCTCGGTGAACACAGTGATTGTGTCTGCGGAAATCAACGTATTGGCTTGAGTGATCTCTCCTATTTGGGCGTGGAGCCAGTCCACTTTGAACGCTTCATCTACAAACACAGCTTGGACGGCCGTGAAGATGACAGTCACTAAAAGACTGAGCGCTTTTAGATTCATTTTTGTATTTGTGAGATGATGACGAAAAAATTGGGGCAAGCGTCCGACGTTGCAGGTCTTGAGATGGGATTATATGTGAAATTGCCTGGAGCGGCTAAGATGCATCAGTGCAGGGCCTAAGCGGATTGCAAGCGGGGGGAAATGGCGCATGAAGATTATATAAACTGGTGTTTTCAACTGACACGGTTAGTGTTTAAACACTGATTAAGCAACGTGGAAACCCTTTTGAAGGAGTGCACGAGTGAATTAACTAAATGGTTAATTGTGTTGATTATAGTACTATATGCAATGGAGTGGGTTTTCGTGGCTTACTAGCTGTCACCATGAGTAGTATGGACTCGAGTGACACGTAGCCAAGTTTCACTGCTGCGGTGAAAGCGGTAATGTCTCGGCGCTGTGGACATATGTATGCAAAATATCCGCAACTGCCGCGAATGAAATCTGTGTGATGGTCACTTTCATGATCCTAAGGTATGTACTTGGTCAACTCAGATCCTGTAGAGCTTCTTCTCCACTCCCTTCAGTATTAAATGCAACTTGCATGGTAGCGTTTTCCTCGTGGACCCCTCGAGTATGTGGCATGAGTCGGACCAGTATATCAGTCTCATCTCTCAGGTTCTCCCACGGTTCGAGCACATCCCACGAAACACTATTGTCATTGACCTCCTCTTTCAAATCAATCAATGCTTTGTTCTCCAAATGCTGCTGTTGTTTATTCGACTGTTGCAACTCTGTCAATACACGACTCGAGATTTTCCGGTTATTATCTCGGATATCTGAATAAATACCGCTGGCAATCACTGCCCGCTGATTGGCAACCTCGGCCTTGGCTATGCTAGCATCTACTCGTTTTTTCCATTCTCTGTACTCAACCGCCTTATACCCAGCCGGACCAAACCACGTAGAAACTTTCTCTCCTCTTTCTGCTGCTTTGATGCGAGCGACTCGAGCATCCTCAGCCCACGGGTCTACGGGAAGTTGCAGCCGGATCAACTCCAAACTGGCCAGGGCCATGATATACGTCCCCACCAGTACTCCTCCAGTACGTGCCAATCTCGTTATCCATACTGGGCGATGTGGAGGAGGATTTCGGCCTGGCAATGCCCAAAATAGCAGTCCACCAGCCATTTGCAAGCCACTGAGAGTATAGAGGCATGATCTACAGTCACTGGCTGGGACCAGGGGACCCCATATTGAGAGTCCAAAACTGGGATTACTGTATCGTGATCCGGGACTCGAGTCTTTCGACCCCGATGATAATTCAGTTGTCATGAGATATTGGATGATATTCGTGGTTTATTGGTGAATGTCAGATCATTGCGGACAATAATCTGTCTATATAAGCAGCAGCGTACAGGTGACGCCCTAACCTGAAGTATAAGGGTGCATGAGGCTAAGAAGCGACATCGAGGAGATTTGGGAGAAGAGTGTCAGGGACTAATAATTGGAGGATGAACTACTGAAACCTTAAGTGTGCAATTCGATAGAACTGTTCAGACTGTCTAGAGCCTACTACTTACAATCCCTTGGCATAGTTTCCAGAAGCAAGAAACTCCTTGATAATCTCTACAATTCGCTCCAAAGCAGAGAGCCATTCCTTCAATTGCACAACAACTTTCTCTTGGTCACTGCCCAATTTCTCATATAGATCCTTTCGGTAAGGACATGCTTTCATAGCCAGCTTGAAAACAGGTCGGATCATCATGTTGTGGTATTTAGTCAACGTCTCATTGTAAGAACCAGTGAAGGAAGTAGACAGCTCCTCGGTAGACTCAATGTTCTTTCGCATAGCAACGGCAGTGAACTCAAGTCCTCGGTTCAACCAAAGCAGTCCCTGAGTAGCACTTTTGGACTTTTCACTGACTTCTCCGAGCACAATGTCTTGCAAAGTCTCGGCTCCAGCAGGATTGGCAAGCTGTTTGGCTCGAATTTTCTTGATGTTGCCGTTCATATCATTCTGAACAACTCCAAATGCAGAAGAACCAAACAGATCTGGTTGTTAGTATATCTACTGCGGACCTATTATGTAAGTTATATTTTTCATGACCTACCAAAAAGAGTCACCAGCGACTCAGCGGCCTCGAGGAACTCGGTAGTGTTGATCTTGTTGTCAGTTATAGTGACATTTTTGAAGTCTCGTCGAATTTTATCAAAGAAAGTAGCGTCAGACATGGTTGCTAAATATATATGTAAACAGAGGAGGATTCCAGGTTTCGTTTACGTGTCTCTGGACCAGGGGGTAGCATGGTCACGTGAATTTTCAACGCGAGTGGTAGAGATTGCGGAGAGAGGTTTGAACTAAAATACACTACGATAAATAAATGCAACTCATAAATAACATGGTAACTCTGTCAGATAACTATCTACTACATGCATTACTTCTTTTTCCTCATCCTAATCCCTCCTATCTTTTTCATTCTATTGCTTTCGACTAGGAGGAACGTATCTTCCAGTCGTAGGTGGTGGAGGTGCAGCTGCAGGGGCCGCAGGCTCGGCTCCATCAGGAATACTCACAGGTCGAGCATTACCAAATGGGTTACCACCCGCAGGTCTGGGCCGAGCACTGACTCCTGCGCCAGGACCAGCACCACCGGCAGCAGAAGTACCCACAGGTCGAGCATTACCAAATGGATTACCACCCGCAGGTCTGGGCCGAGCACTGGCTCCTGCGCCAGGACCAGCACCACCGGCAGCAGAAGCACCCACAGCACTGGCCATGGACACAGCCCGATTAGCTGGCACTCGACTTGGCTCGGGAGCTGCTGCTCCAGTGGCCGGTACAGCAGGATTGGAAACAGCTCTGGAGCCAACGGCTCCTCGTAGAGCTCCGGGTTTGTAAGCAGTAGGTTTCTTCTGTTCCTCTTCGACCACCTTAGCGCGCTCTTCAGCTTCTTTCTTTTCTCGTTCTTCTTGGATCTTTTGCTCCTTCTCTTCAGCTTCTCGTTGCAATCTTTCTCGTTCTCTTTGAGCCTTGACCTGAGCAACCCTTCTCTTCTTTTCTTCCTCAAGCAATCGGTGATTCTCCTTCTTTTTGGCTTCGAAAATATCCTTTCTCTTAGCCTCGACTTCTTTTCGGAATAACTCGTAGTCAGGTACAATTCGTTCAAGACGAGCCTTAAGGCCAAGAGCCTCCTCGTGTTGCTCTTTGGATTTTTGTAAGGTGGCTGCCTTTCGAGCTTCGTACAACTTAATATCTCGCTGTTGTTGCACTTCAGCGTCTTTCTTCCATAGCTCAATCTCTTCCAATCGATATGCTCGCTCCATGTAGTCCAACCGTCGGCCAATGATTCGCAATCTTTCGTTAAGATCCTTGTGCTCCTTGTCAAGTTGTTCGACTTGCATGGTTCGCAATTTACCAGCATCCAGTCCCTCAAGGTTGTCCAAATCGATTTTGATAATTCCCTTGGCATTGATCTCCTCGGCAATTCGTCTCTTTTCTTCCTCCATGATAGCCTCTCGTTCTCGCTCGAGTCTCTCCAGCTCTCGCTTTCGAGCTTCTTCAGCCAGTCGCTGCTGTTCAGCCTGTTGCTCTTGTTGGATTCTCAGTACTCGCTCCTTGGCCTCTTCTTCTTCTCGTCGCAATTGTTCAGCTTCGGCATCCTTTTGTCTCAACTCGATCTTTTCTTGTCGCTCCAATACATCCAGGTTCTCTCTGTCAATACCAGTTGCAGCTCTTTCGATAGCAGCCTTTCGAGAAGTGGCCTTGTATTCAATGTAGATAGGGTCAACGACATTGATAGCACGGTGCAGACTTTTTCCTAGTCGAGAAAGTTGAGTTCGCACAATTTCAGATGGGGTGGCTTGCAATGCAGTAGTGGATTGACTACTGATCTCATTGAATTTGGACGAAACATCGTAGATATCGTCCTTGAAAGTAATGGAAGAGCTCTCGTGATCGATTCGGATACCGAATTCTCCCTTTTGGCAACCTCGAACAATGAACTTTTCAATCTCGACAGGGGTGGCATTAAACGGAGCAGGGAAAGTGGCAAGCTGCACAACAAAGTCGAGTTTAACAGACTTGTATACTTGAGAGAGCTGCTGGAAGAGTCGAGTGAGAAGAACCTGGTAAAGAGACTTGACATATGGTTTGTAAGAGGAATCCTTTCCAATCTTCTCGAGAACAGGTCCAAGTCGATTCTTGATGCTCAGAGGATGGAAATCGACTTCCAAGATCTTGTACAAATCCTTGATCTCTGGTCGTACATGAGCCAAGACGTTCTTGGACAAAGCAGATTTCAGCAGGCTCTCTCGAGAAGGGGTTTTACTAAGATTGAGCAATCCAGTGAGTCGAGTGTTTCGGTGTTTCTGGTCGTCAAACTCGCCATGAACTCGTGAATGTTGCTGGCTAGTACCAGTAGGGATAGCCAACACACTAAGCATGAGCAAGGAGGCGATTCGAGTGAGTTCTTGCTCGGGCACAGATCGAGCCTGCAAAACCAAACTGTAGTATCGGCTCCAAGCAGCGGCATGGAATAAGTTGTTGCCGGACACCAAGAAGATTCGGGCCAAGTTTTCGAAATAGTTGGCCATGGTAGAGACTTTGGCGGGTCGTTTCGACACAGTCAACAGGGTGTGGACATCCTCTACAGATCTAAAGGCTTCTTGCCACAATTCCAGTTTGACAGCGACGTTGAGCTGGTCGAATCGAGTATCCAAGTATCGTTGAAGAGTGTCTGGGTCGCTGAAATCAATGGGGTTGGTCTGTCCAGCGTTTTTAGCCTGAGCAGCGGCGGTCTGCAAATGGTTTCTCAGCAACTCGCAAAGTCTTCTAAACTCGGTCTTTCGAGTATATCGGAAGCAGAAGTCAAACGCCTGCTTTACAACGGTCTGGTACAATACCTCGAGACGGGAATTATTTCGCAACACATCAAGGGTGCTTCGGTAAGCTTCCCACAAGAACTTCAACCAAGGGGTGACAACTTCACGGTCAGTTCGATCTCTGGTTTGCTCGCTCGACACGGTGGCCATAAGAATGTCTTCAGGGGAGTCAGCGGCTTCCAAGTCCTCATCAGCATCAATAGTAATCTTATCAGCCCGCTCCTGCGCCTGGGTAACTTTCTCCTCGGACAACTCCAGGAATCGTCTCACCACAACCTCAATAGACTGAATCGAGTTGGTCTGGACAATTTTCTTGTACTGATGCAATCCATCCTTGACAATCTTCCCCTTTCGCAACGACACAGACAATTCGACGAATCTCAGGATGATTGGTTCCAAAAACGACAGGTTGACGTTTCGGCTTCGCTTGGAAGAGATCGTTTCATACAAAAGCTCGAGCGCAGCGGTGGATTGGTCCACGGCAATAAGCTCGTCGGCACGCTTGTTAGTGACTATGCATTTTGAGAAATAAATTAACAAATATAGGACGGTGTCGATTTCGTCTACATACCTTTAAAACGTTTTCAGGACGCGCCAAAGGAGCCATGTTGGGTTATATATCTCTGTTTGCGTGGTTGGCACTAAATAGATTTGCAGATTTTTCAGATTCGCAGGCGAAAAGTAGCGGACTGGAGTGTACGCTGGGAGTGAGGTTGGGAGGTGGCCTTGCCCTGAAGATTGGCGAAGCTGTGGGAGGGTGCAGAAATATGCAGGAATATACATGAAGCCATTCAGCACCAGCCTGGACTTTACAAATTTAATATTCAATTATCATTTATTTTTGATCCCATGTATATGCAGTCAGATATTCTATGAACTGTGGTATGCTTAGTATTCTGGTTCTCCACAGCTGTAGTTTTGATGTTGAATGACTGACAGCTGAAATGACGATGTACCAGAAACGACACACAAGAAAGACAGAACAAGCTTAAATAGGTATCATTGTCTAATGATTGTTTTGACATTTTGACTGTGCCGTACTTGTAACAACAACAGCCTGAAAGACAACGTAGCACACTGCCAAACAGCTCCCGTTTCCGGTGGTCTCCGTTCAACTACTGATATGACAAAGCAGGCGATGTCCGTCGGGCTGTCGGTGAGTTGTCCGTACCGTGCTGGTGTGCTGCTATGCAGCAGATAGCACTAAAGATATGTCCGTATCACCGGCCAGACCGGATCAAAACACGGCTGTCCTATCACAATGAATGTATATGACTAGGTAGACAGTATAACTATACGAAAACTCTAATCAGTGTCACCTATTTCTTCTACAACCAGAGAGAGCTCCTCCATGTCACCACTTCACCACGTCACCACGCATCCCATCCTGTCATTTACTCTACCTCTACATTTACCCCAGCTATCTTTAGACTATTTTGATCGTCGCAGTAATATTTAATCCCACGCAATGTGCCACATGTCCAGTCAGCATGACGTTTTAGCGACTGGAATATATGACGTTCATTTCACCAGTAATAATGTACAGCCTACTACACGCCAGATCAAAATACAAAAATAAAACAAATCAATGATGTCAGACCATAGACGCCTTGAACGACTTTTGAGAGTATTGCCCTGAGCATCACTTCCCGCCTTGACTATCAATTAGCTGATTCTGCGGGATATCACACCAAATAGGCAAGGTAAACATCCAACAAGTAGTAAGCTTAAATATGATGAAACAAAACAGTATAAACATCAGAGACACCTACAAACTACTACAGACTAACTATTTTATAGCAATCAAGTTGTTCTGTATCTGTACTCCATTCATTTCTGATCCATGCCTTTGCATATCTGTCCGTTGTTAATATTATTCCAAACAATTGACAATCATCTCTCACAATTACCCCGCATACATGTTATCGGATCAACCATACAAACCTTATCGCCGTAGCACATGTTAGCCTGATTACCGTACTAACTTATAGCACGCACTACTGTAAGTACTCTAGTATAACCGCCCTAGTTCAACTTGTATACCCTAAAGGTACTTCACTAATAGATGCTTCACTAACAGATGCTTCTGCTAACACACCGCATCTCCACACTCATATTCGAGCCGAGCAACTTGACAGTTAAAATATCATATATAATTAATTATTAGTTGTTGTAACATATGACGTTTCCATAATCATTTGTTATCAGTACCAATTACCAATATTATATACATCCATCCACTTCCCTTACTTCCGCACTTCCATATTATTTTCCTTGCAGGTGGTGTGTTTGCTTTTTTCATCTTCGCCTCACAAATCCTCACATTCCCTGTTGCCAATTCACACCTCATTAGCCGTTTTCAGAACTTCAATTACTTAGCTGACTTGATAAGATCGTTATCCGTACTAATTCTACTAGTAAATTGTGGGGAAGGTCATTGGTATTGGCTGGACCTTTGTCAGCGTAATCATCTGAGTGTAACCCCGAATCGCCTCCGCTCATCCCGGATCTTTTGGTTCTGTTAGCTCACCTATATAATTGGGCCATATGCCCACGCACCCAGGCCCACCCACGCACACCCCAGCAGCCCCCCGGGTCGACAACTTCGCTACCTACCCTATGCATAGAACCCGAAACACGCCTACAGTTACAAAAACTAAATAGCCCTCCTCCCGCGCCCCCTTAAAAAATAAGTAAATAAACAATTAAATTGGATAAAACTATCGTAAAGATCACGATTGACGATTTAAAACTACAGGGATTTTTATTTCGGTTAGTGGCTTCTCAAGAACAGGGAAGAACTTTGTACATTAGCTGGCCAAATACGTTTTGTACTGGCTATTATTTCCGCGTCTTTATTTTTTTTCACTCACAGTAAACGCCGTTTAATTAAACGCTCAGATCGGTGAAAAAAATTGTAATAATAACACACTATGGTCACTGGGAAGCGCTGAACATTATACACCACCAATTCCTGTTGCATCCTCCTTTTTGCATTTATTGTAATAGAACTTTTATGATTATTTAATGTTTGTTTAAATTGTAAGTGTGATTCAATCAATCGGATCTTGTTTGGCCCACAGTCCTAACCAGAACGACCACCGCGCCAAAACATAATAATGACTGCTGCTCCAATACCGGCCATGCCAATGGCGACAGTCAACTCAATGACATTTAATTTCCCCGTCTCTGCCGAAACCGTCTACAGCTCAATCGCATCTCCATCCGAGTCCGATTTCTCAGAATCCATCATTGAATCGGTGGTGGAGGAGATGGCGGCGAGACCAGAAAAACCCGTTCCGGTCGTGGAAACACACGAGGTGGTGGAGGAATACTCGCCGGCGGAGGTTGCCCGGACGGCAGAGGAGAAATCAGAGCGAGTAAGCATCAACACGAGCGAAGTGCACAGTTTCAGCGCCCACCACCGGCATCGGCCGCTCATGACAATCGAGCATTTGGTGCAGGTGGACTTGGCTACGGCGCAGCAACGCGCCCGAGCGAGCCACGGCATCTCTCACCTCATTGACCTCATAATAAGGCACAACATCACGAGCCGTCTGAGCAAAGCGCTCAACTCGTTCCACTTGAGCCTCGTAGAAAAGGTCCGAGCCGATGCATCCAAATTCCCTCCTGCATATCAGCAGTCCTTAGAATTCGTTGATTCTATCCTGCTGAACAATTACCCCATTAATAGAACCCCATTTGCATCTGCCTTGAAGCCCTCCCAGATCCAGCTGATCAACTCGTTCCTATCCCTGGTAAAGTCCTCTCCGCAGTTTGTCACTAACTGCCTTCTCGCAATGCCTCCCTCGGACCTGAACAACGTGACCAAACCGCCAGGAGAACCCTTTGATGACTTGACCTTCTTGCTGCGACTGAGACCCCTGGACATTTTGTTTCATATTTTGTTCGCCTCTGACAGCGACTTTAAACAGAGAACTGAATACTTCTCCACAATATGTGCAAGTCTTCTGGTCAGTCAGCGTGCAGAAAAGCTGTCCTCGGCTATCTTGGACCACTTCATCCAAGTATCTGGAGCGCCGTACTCAACCCAGTTAGAAGACCTGCTTCTCAGTCTGCTTCAAGACGGAAGTTTTCTCATCCAGCTGTCGTCCTCACCCCAGCAAGCACCACCTCCTCCGCAAACCCACTCCGCTCCTTCCACTCCAACATCCGAGTCTCCTTCACCCGATTTCCTCAATGCTGGTCAACGAAAACACAGCTTGGCAAAGGCAAGCTCCACATCACTCTCTTCCTCCATTGATGAAGTCAGTGACCACCGAGTAGCCCAATTCCTTTCTCGTGCGGTCAATCTGCTGCTCGACTTTTTCTCCAACGAGTTCATTGACTCCATCCCTGCCAGGTTCATCACATTTGTGCACTGCACTCTATCAAAAATCCCCCAATCCCACCGCAAAAACTGTCTTTTATTTATTACTGTAAAATACTTCTTTTACAAACATCTTCATAACCTAATAGTATGCCCGGAACATTTAGGCATCCTCAAAAACTATTTTGTGAGTGACATCCAACGGAAGAAAATCCTAATCCCGGTGTTTCAGAAATTCTACAAAACTGTCATTGCGTCTGTCTACTACTGGAATGACGAGAACAATGTCGAGAACTCTAACCTGAAATGTCGGATAGATCAGCTTATGGATCGTTTCGCCAAGTTTGATCCTGAGTCATTCTTAAATCCTCCCGAGCTGTGCAAGCCTGGAGAGATGGTGGTGCTGACGCCTTCGGATGTCGTCACGCTCTACACCACTCTTTTCCCATCTTTCACACACCCCAAGCCGTCGTCCTCTTATCCCATCAGTCCTCGAAGCAACATCGTGCAGCTTGCGAGATCAGTGGACTCGTCGGCTGCCACCGTCTCTCTTCATTCGAACAATGCTAGTTTACCAAGCTTAAATGAATCTGACCCCCATTTCCACGACTTGGATCTCGATCCTTCACTCAATTCGCCAATGCTCACTGCAACGGGCGATGACTGTGATTGGAACCTTGAGGATGTCCAGGAAGATGTCGAGCCCATCATCACAGCGTTGATCAAAAAATTTCCGTACCTCCAATTCAAGGACTCTTCTTATTTATATTCATTGCGTCCCGGCAAGTTTCAACATTTCAAAATCCCGCATCCGGTCACCGAGAGCTGGCAGATCTTTAAAGTGGACGACGATGGGATTTTCACCCACGTCAATGGAGACGACGTACTGGTAACAGAATTTCAAAGCTTAGCAACAAGCCTAAAATCAGCAAATGCTTCGCTTTACAGTCGGCGCGATTCAATCTCTGCCACCGCCGGCAATGCTACTGACGATGACTATGCTTACCTCACTTCTCCTTTTCCATTTGGAGGCCGATCATACATGCTTCAAATCAAGTCTGCTATCGACAAGTTAGCTACAAATATTGTCAACGAAGGATCATTTGAACCTCGTGATCTTTATACGCAGGATTCAAACTACATCAGTTCATTGCTGAACGATGGCATGGAAAAGTGCATTGCAAAAGGACGATATTTGGAGGCTAATGAGTATTCAAACGCCCTATTAGGTCTCAGCAAGTTGACAGGTTTCAGCAAAGATAGTGGTAAGCTAGCCGGTGAGCTCAGCAATTATATTTTCTCTTCTCTGACCCGAGAGAAAGAATCCTCTCTGACATTTGTAAAGAGCCAGTCCGACATTTGCGAGGCCATGACCGGTCCGCTGACAGTATCGCTTGCCAAGATGCGCAAGCATTGTGAAGGAACTCTTTCAAAGCTGGATGACTTAAGGACAAAGGTGTGGTACATGACAGAAGTTCGAACATCTGCAATGTGGATTCGGGCAAGGGATGTTGCGTGTGCGTTGGCGAATGATCCCGCAGAACCCCTTAGCTTCAATCCGCCAGCACTGACCAGTCATCCGGGGCTTAAGCGAAATAACAGTTCGAGCTCTATAGCTTCTGCTGGTGGGTTTTCCTTCAAGAGATTTACGTCTTCGGGCTCAAAGAGAGAATATGCAGCGAAACGGCAGTCCTTCATTGGGCAGCCCACGACAAACGAAGGAGTGTTTGTAAGCAAGGAGTTGGGGGGCGAATTCAAATTGTCAGACAAGGAAGCTGATGCTACAAACCGTTGGCTCTCAGAACAGAACATTCAGAACTTCTGCATTGGTGAGGAGAGAATCCACCGCTTTCACTGCGAGCTCGATGATCTAGTAAAGCGAATTATGGGAGATGCCTTAACTAGTAGGCGAAACAAGGGCCATTCTACCTTGACCTCCAGCGTGTTGTTCAGACACGATATCTGGAAGAGGATTCTTGAAATTGAAGGCAAAAATCGTTCGAGTACTCCAAGTTACTTCCCACATCGCTCTTCTGTGCATGGCGAGCTTGAAGAGGAATCTCGTCGCGCTTCAGACTATTTGGATGGCACGCGAACTCGATCTAATACCATGGACCACGCTCGGTTTGACAAGAACGCAACATTAAGGTATCATAGGGTACAAAAGTCGAGTCCTAATCTCTTGGATATGTTTTCATCTATGGAGCTCAACCGCAGAGCTTCAAACGATGCCAGAGAAGAAAGCTTTGGCCATCGGAAGAATCGAAGCTTGAATGACTCAGATGTTCATAACTCTGATAACAGCGACACATATAATGCATCCGGAGACGATGGAAACTCGTTGGACCTCAGCTTCAAACGGCAAGAGCTGGACGAGCTGATTTTGGAATATCAAATGACGCTGGTTAGCTTTATTTACACAGATATTGGAGTGACATGGTTCGAAGGTATGTATTACTAGGTGGGGATTTACTCTCATTGCAATTCTAACAAGGATCTGAAACAGATAAATGGCTGACATCCCGGATTGTGGTAAGGTGTGTCGAGCGTAGTCAAGAGCAGTTGAAGAACCTCCAGATTGCGATGAATAGAAACTCGTTGACAACAGCTATGAGTCTGCGTGAGCCACCTGAGTCTAGAAATGCTTTGCGAAAAGCTGTGAGCCGGTCGTTCACGAACTTGAAGACAGCTTCCTCAACTCAAGTTGATGAGCTCATGAAGGATACAACGAACAAATCTGTAAGGGAGCTGGCCGTTGTGAAGTTCAGTTTTGATAACGCGTTTAAACAGCTTCTTCATAAGTTATCTGTCACACCGTCGCCTATGGGCAAGCTCAAGCTTCTTTATGAATTTGAGTTGCTAGTGGTCTCGTCGCTTTCATCCAAAGGCGTATCTGTCCATACGCCAGGTTCTCTGAAACTTCATCGGACTCGCTCAAACATGGCGTCTTTCAGTTCCGAAACCCCGATGCATACTACTACGCATACCACACACACTTCTGTACAAGCATCTCCCACACCTCATCGAGACAATGGCGGGTTCAGAAACGCAAGCATGTCTATTCATCCCAGCTCAACAATGAACTCATTGAGCGAGCAGATTGCTACGATCGAGGCTAAGCGGACTTCGTCTGGAATGACCCCGACGGTTGTCAACCATTATCCGTTTACAGCGAACGCAAGGAGCTCGACAGGTCCAAGCACCGATGCTATCATCGAGGAGACACGAAAGATACTATTTGATAATGAAGTGAACAGCAAGACGTTGTTTAGGGATCTTCAGTTCATTGCTTCGTTTGTTCCAGCAACCATCCTGGACATGACCGATTACGGCAAATCTTTTTGGGATGTATGTCTCGCTGCTTTGTCGTTGAAGGAAGAAGCATTGCGGATCATTGTTGATACAGCGACTGAAATATTCCAGCACAACACTGGTATGTTCTCGCCGGAAAGTATTGACAGCGACTTTTTATCTCAATATACTCTCAAGGACGTGGCGAACCTATGGACTATTGCATCTAAAGAGGGAGATGTGACCGGGCAGCGTGAACTTGGTATTATGTATATGTCTCATCCGGACATAACTCCGATCTGCTTAAGTCCTTTCAGCAAAGTGTCAGAAATTTTTGAGCAATCGATTTTGGAAGATCCAAAGGTTTTGGAGGACCTGGATAAGTACGATCCTGTCAGAATGGCAGTGATTAAACATTGGATGGGCCGTGCCGCTAGTTATGGTGATGTTATTGCATCTGAATATCTGATGCAACAGGAACCTTCGTTAATGTAGAGCGATTCTTACCATCGGTTGGAAGCATTTGGCATGTATTTATATTGGTTATACTTTAATAATACGTTACTGGGCATTGAAAATTATTCAGTAAAATTACCTATTTACGCTACCTATAAGAACCACAAATTGTGCTGTCAGCTGAATTACGGCCTCACCTAAAACTTGTTATCAGCGAGGAACTTCAAGATTTCATCACCAAAAAGCTCCACGTCGGTCTCCAGAGCAAAGTGTCCAGTATCCACAAGTTTGACTACCGCATTCTTGTTATCCTTCTTGAACGCTTCAGCACCAGGAGCAATAAAACAAGGATCTCCTTTGCCCCAGATGGCAAGCGTGGGAGTCTGAGTCTTTCTGAAATACTCTTGAATAAGAGGATAGATCTCAACATTGGTTCCATAATCGACGAACAAGTCCAATTGTATCTCCTCTCGGTCGGGTTTGGAGAACAGCGCATAGTCCAAATAGTACGACTCAGGTTCAATTTGGGCAACCTTCTCCTTCGGTACACCAGCCTGGTACTGCATCACGGTGAAGTCCAAGCTCAAAGCAGCTCTCAACTGCTCTCTTGCTTCCTTGTTGTTTGGAGTCCAGGTAGCCTTGATTGGAGCCCAGAATTCTTCACCAAAGCCCTCGTTATAGGCATTGCCATTCTGAGAAATAATTGCCTTAATTTTCAAGTCTGGTCGGTTCAAAGCAATTCGCCAAGCAGTAGGGGCACCGTAGTCAAAGACGTAGACAGCAAATTCGTGAATCTTGAGAGCAGTCAAGAACTCACCAATGACGTGAGCAATGCCCGCAAAAGTAGGCCGGTGGTTCGCCGGGATTTCAGTAAATCCGAACCCAGGAAGATCAGGAGCCACGACGTGATAAGATTTTGCAAGAATAGGAATCAAATGTCGGAATTGATGGGACGAAGAAGGGAATCCATGGAGGAGGACAATGTGAGGTTTGGAAGGGTCGCCAGCTTCTCGGTAGAAGACATTGACTTCTCCGACATTGACATTGACTTTGAGAGTTCGAACTTTAGTAGCAGTCATTGTATGTAATGTATTTAATTGGATGGTTTGTTTGTTTGTTTCGTAGTAGTTGTTTGTTAGAATTGTTATTGGAACTGTGTGGGCTTCAATTGATGTCGACCTCAGCTAGCGAGTTAGGCTCTCTTTTATAGACAATTTGAAGCTCGCATTAGCGTTTTCTTGAATGAACTTGTCTTCGGAAAGTCGGAACGCGGAATTCAATTTGCAATTGTAATAAAGCCAATTAGTAAACATGTGCTGCAGGAGGTTAGTTTAGAATAGACTCAATTGCGGAGAATTAGGTCGGCCAGAGATGTGATCGGCGGGTTCCTTGCAGCGATTTGTCAATTGGCAGGTAACAGCCGTTCCATGATCGGCAGTATTCCGCGGTTTATATATAAGCATTGGCCCGAAGGTGGTCCAAAGTTTATAAAGGCTCGGAATAGGTCTACAGTTGAAAAGCACTGATCAAACAGGTTACAGTACATCGGTATGAAATCAATTGTTTCGAATCAATTAATTTGAAATCGATCGCGTGTTTAGTTGTAAGCTGACAATTCATCAATTTATTAATAGTGATTAGAGAAGACGAACTAGCAGAGATAGGCAGATGATGGGCCAAGGTAGAGCGCGAGGATTTATACAGCAATCATTGATTATATAATTACAATTGACTAATACGACATTCAACGATATATTAGGAGAGCTACGGTGTACGTCAACACAGCCAGTAGCTATTCCGACGTTGAACAATTGGTATTACGTACATGTATATAACGTCAGTTAGTTACCTCACATCAATTGTGAGCGACGGGCGATCCTGCAACTGTGCCCTTACCCATCAACTGTCAATAAATGGACATCTCCGACAGTGGAATTGCAGGGCAGTACATAATGTGGACAGTGGTCGGGCAGCCGAAGTAACTGGCGATGTAAATGCCAAGTGTATGCGGAAGAATTGTGAGTTCAGCGGTTGACAACTTGAAGTTTGTCGTATAGCTCATCACCAACTAACCAGTTAGGCTCAATGCCAGATATCTTGATTAGTCTGTACAGATATACTTGACCATTAGTATATATATGTATACAGTTATCTATAGAGATGTTTCAACTTTCACCTCGGACCCGACGTTGCCGGACGGCGTCTTCCGACATTTTTTTTCATGGCTATGTGAAAACAGCCTCACTTCTATGCGCTGACGATCCTACCCCAATCGTGACTTTTGATCATCGGAGGAAGAAAAACAAAACCATTTCAGCAGAGATCCGCCGAGTACTCACATCCCTATATAAATACACATTGACTGTTTAATTGTTGAGCCGATTTTGTAGTACGAATTCTTTGTGCAATGGACAATCCTGAGGACCCGTTATCTAAGTCTACTTCAGACCCAGCATTGTATGGAGAAGAAGACGAGGAGCCTCGGCCATACACGGCTGAACTATCGCAGCAGCAGGGAGATGGTTTAGGAGCAGCAGACTCTGCTGAATCGCGAGGTAATAATTTGCGAATGAGAAGAAGCACTGTGCAATCTGTTTCTCAGAGCATAGCTGCGCGGCTACAAAAAGGCGAGGCTTCTTCCGAGGGAGACAACGATGATGATGCAGAAGACATCGATATGGTCGGCGGCTCGGAGAAACCATTCAAGAAAAACCCGCCCTTTGCTCGAAAACTTTGGAACTCTGTCTGGGGATATCTTAGGCCATACTATTTCCTGGATCATCTGGACTGGAAGTCCTTGAAGCCGATCATCCGGACGTTTGTTCAGTTGTGGGTCGCAAATGTGCTGTTGGACATCACTGCCGTCGACCTATGGCTGGGAAATGCCGCTTACCTCGTCATCATAGTATCTGTGATTTTGGCATCTGGGCCCATGTCTATCATCATGGCCACTATTGTACCCTTGTGTGCATTGCTCGGGGTTATTTTCTCGTTTGCAGTGTCTGTAGTATGCCTTGCCATCAATTCTCGTATTCGAGGATTCCCTACGCAGCAGTCAGTTGCTGAACAGTTGATCAGAGAAGGAATTTGCACAGATGACGCTACAATTACTCAATGTGTCCAGGCTCAAATATTCAGTGGTCATTTTCTGACCACTCGTGCAACTGTCATTACCATCATCGGCTTTATGTTCGGTCAAGTCGTTCTCTACATGATGAGACTGGTAAATCCGATATTAATACCGGCAAGTATTGTGGGAAATATCATGTTGTCAATTCTAATTTTCTACGGTAACTTGATTCCGTTTTTCAAACCAATGACCATCGGGGTATGTATATAACTTCTTCCCTTCCCTGAGATATCACTAACCAGAATGTAGTCCTACGACCATTTGGATTGGGCGTTTCGCTAGTATTCGTCTGCTCTGTTTTGATTTTCCCTATATCTTCTAGTGGTATTTACCTCGATGCTTGCGGTAACTTGACTCGTTCTTTGGCAAAGCTATCTAAAAGAAACGTCGAGATACTCGAAACCAAGAAGCCTACCAGCGAAGAGTTTGTTATTTATAAGGAACTAGGAGTTGGAACTACCAAAATGCGGACCGTTCTTTCCAAATTGGAAACGGTAGCCAAAACCATTGGTCTCGAAGTTTCGATAGGTAGAGTCGATGCTGGAGATGTCGGTGAGTTGCAGTCAATCCTCACCTCTGTGTTCCCAGTTTTAGGCTCTTTCCAGCTCTACTACCGGGCCATTGAAGAACGAAAGCAGCTAATAAATAATAACCTGCAGCCCATTAGAAGAGTTAGCACCGCAGCGGCGGGTGTAGGTAACAACATGTCTGGAACCTCCAAGATTTTTACCTCCCTTCAAGATACCTATAAACCAGTGGGAGAATTTGAGAACACTGTGAAGTACGACAAACTCAAAAGAATCTTATCTGAAAAAAACCCCGAGGATATTATGACTTTGGAGGACCTGGACGCGTTGCAGGAGATTGTTCTCCATCGATACAAGGATATTTTAAACTGTGCTAGCGAGTCTTTGCAATTGATGGCCGACTGGATGGCTGATATTAATGACTTTAGAATCTTTGCGTATCTGATTCCTGGCAAGTACCAAAAATGTAGGAAGCAACAGCAAAGTCGAGCGCAGCAGATAATTGACGCACAAAAAACTCTCAAGGAGCATCTAGCACTTATCCGAGAAGCCTCTTGGGAGGACCTAACTACTGACAGATTCCAACACAATGATATGTTGCTAGCTGTAGTGACTCTTGGCTCCTTGTTTGGATATATCACAGAGTGGTACGTTGGAGGAGTGCTTCGTATGCTGGCTCTCGCGGTAGAAGTAGACACCCGACGAAAGACTCCTGCACTAATCACTCCATTTACCAAGCTTATCCGAAAGAAAGCACAATTCCCAGACGACGGCATATCACGCAGTGACATGCCCCAGGATTCCTTCACTTTGAAGAAAGGTATTGATAGAAGAGATCCCGATGCTTCACCCCCTAAGAATGTTGGACACTTGATTGGACGAAGGCTTGTGTCAGTATTTGAATTACTAAGTAACAAACACTTTATTTTCGCCTTAAAACTTGCTACTGTTGTTGTTATGTCGGCTGCACCACTGTTCGTGAGGACAACTGCTGAATGGTATTACAGGAACCGATTGATTTGGGTACCTGTGATGATCAGCTTGTCGGCCGCAGAATTTGCTGGTGATACGGTGTACAACTTTCTCACTCGTATGTTTGGCACATTTGTCGCTTGCGTCATAGGTCTGGCAGCTTGGTATATTTCTTCAGGAAATGGCACGGGCAACCCGTGGGGTTTTGGAGTAGTCACTGCAGTGATTTCCTTCTTCTCGGCGTTTTATCGCCTTTATTCGGTGCACCAAATCCTTGCCCCGGCTATCCTCATTCCTGTCACTATATTTTTGGTTCTCGGAACCAGTTGGCAGGACGGAAAGCCTGGTCAATTGACTGAGCTTGGACACGGGTTTCACGTCGCATGGGTTCGATTTGTCACAGTGGTTTTAGGTGTTGCCGTTGCTTTTATTGCCAGCATTTTACCTCGGCCCCAAACTGCCAGAGCTGCTGTCCGAAAAATTCTTGCTCGTGTGCTTGAAGAGAATGGCAACGTCCATGGTAACGTTATCAATTTTGCCATTGAGAGATCTTACACACCATCCGTTCGAATCGCTCCCCGATATGATGCAATCACTTTGAATTTCCGAACTTTATTTAGAAAACTGGCGTACAATATGTTTTTGTTTCCAACGATGTCATATGAGCCGTCCCTGAAAGGAGTGTGGCCGAAGCAGAAATATGAACGTTTGCAGAGATTGATTACAGAGCTGGTCCAGTTGTATTATTCTCTTTACAACTTGATTGATCAGTTCCAGGATCCTAGTACCCATGTGCCCTTGCTTTTGACCCGTTGTGGATATACCAACCCTGCTCTGCAAGCTGATCTGTTTTCGGTGCTCCACATGGGAAGTGCTGCTTTGGCTTCATCACGGCCGCTTCCTATGGTGACTCCAGCCCACACCAGCATATTGCACTCCAGCTATATTCATGAACGGTGGGGTTTCTCGGGGTCATCATTACAGGACCGGTATTTCTTCCAGCAGACTGATGCTGATGACGGTAATAATGATGAAGAGGGCTCCGAGACAGGATCTCTGTACGACTGGAAGGGACATTTAGATATGCATCGCTTGCTATCGCATGATGGACGGTTAGTTGTTGTGGGTATTTATTTTGCGCATTTGATTTATGAGAGATTGGACGAGATCATGTATGTTATCAAGGGATTGGTTGGAGAAGAGTTTGAGGTGGATTTGAAGTTATTTAGAGAGGTGGAGGATTTTGAGTACGAGACGATCAAGAATATGTCCTGAGGGGCCACTACAGGCAGTTTGTTTGTTTCGGGAGCTGAATAGGATTAGTATCAGCGGCAATAACATTCGAGCTCGAAGTCTTCTATATATATACATAAAGCCATGTTGTGAATATTAATCATTAGTAAGTGTAAGTATCTCCTAGATGTGCACTAATAAAACGCAGCAAATCCAACAAGAGAAAGCAGGGCTAGAATTCCCGTGGCAGCGACCGGCTGGGTGACTCCATTGGCATGGGCAGAGGTGGTCGACTTGGCAGTTCCACTAGCAGTTCCACTAGCAGTTCCACTAGCAGTTCCAGTAGAACTACCAGTAACATTGGCAAAGCTAGTGACATTCGTACCACCGGCTGCAGCAGTAGACAGGGGAGCGATGCTAGGGTTGAGCTCCCCAGCCAACTGTGAGAAATAACCATCTTGACATGCGTACTGATAGAAATTCACATCTGAACCACAGCTACCGTCACACAAACAGTCTCCACAGGCATTAAGAGCAGATTCAATTCCATTGCTGGAGCACACACAGTTGAAGTAAGCATTTTCACCACTAGAATAGTATATAGTTGCACAGCTTTGCACGATGCTGGCGTAGTTCTGGCAGGCAGACTGCTGGAGACATTGAAAATCTTGTCGTTTCAAGAGATCTGTACCCTGGCTGGCAGAAACGGCACATACCAGTAGGATTGAAGCGATCACGAGAAGTTTCATTTAAGCAACAGGTGACAGTAGAAGAGACATGCAAGTCTGATCTCGGCATCCTCATACCTTCGCGCTCTCGACTAACCCAGCATGCCCCCTATTGGCGAGCGCCGCTTTACACAGAGCAAAGATAAGCTTAATGATTTTAGACACAGTGGTGGCTGGATCCGGAAGTAATTCAGCAGATTTCCACATTTTCTATGCACTCTGTGACTAACCATGTAGCTGCAGCCGTAAATATCTATGGATTTCCGTAAATTTGGTAATAAACAGAAGTTATTATTTATCGATAGGGGCGGGCGGGGGGATGATTCCCACGGATCGAGTGGTTTAATAGCAAAAGTCGCCTATCCAATACATGTAATAATGCATCGAAGAAAAGCTTGGCCCTAGCGTGATGATCCGTAAAGCTGTTAGCCAACTTCTCTCAGGGGTCATCAAACTAGCAGGAACGCAGAAGCGGCCAACTCGATTTAACCAACGACTGCGTCGATCGATACAGTTGTACTATGAAAGAGTACAGCTGACTTCCATTCGACTGTTTACCAGGGATTATACTCTAATCAAATATACCACAGTGAGTGCATTGTATTACAAAGAATTCACGCAGTTATCATGGCAAAAGTGTGAACAGTAGTTAAAGAACAACTTAATCATTCGAGAAATTTAAACCAATTATTGGCTAGTAACAACTTTGATGAACGGAACCGTGAACTTGATGGAAGGACGGCAAAACGGCTTTCCAGATAATACTCTGTTTCAATATATCCGTTGATGATCCGAGCTTATGTTACTGACATAAGTACCTTGAGGTTTTAGCCTTGTAGACCAATGATTATCGCGAAATTATTCCTCGGTTGGACTTGTATGCGTGAACCCGTTTCTGATGATGGAAAGTGGAAAGTATGGCCTTGCTACTCCTACACGGTACAAGGCAGCCACGGATTATAGTTTATTTAGGTTTATTGCAAAAGAGATAACTTCCAGAGTCCCTACACTCTACAGACACTTTGATTGTTTGTGTCCCATAGAAACAGCAAAATGAGCATCGGAACCCAAAAATATCTGCTCCTATACCTCCTCTCTATGATATTGCCCACATGCTCGAAGTCTCCCAAACATATATCGTCTCCTCCTCCTTTGCGAGATGTTTTAGAAGGACCGAAAATGGAAGAGGATGACTTCGAGCCTGACACCCCTGGTCTTGATCAGTGTTTCCCACGTAGTTCTCGACCCAACTCAGACAAAGAGATATGTGCTACACTTGAGATAGTTCACTCTCCTGCGCGCGGTTCTGAACGCTCATCTCAGTCCGTTATAGTGAAACTTACCTCACTCAGAAGATTTTAAACTTCCCAAGGAGCTTATTGTGGCAGGAATTTATGATCCTCTGTTTTCCTCAGCTCAACCATTCACTCGACTGAATTTCATGTATTTACACGAAACTAACACACCTCAGGAACTCTCTGATCTGAAAAGCTATGCCTGAATATTATGACTCCTATTCGCTTGAGCTGTATCGGAGAAAAGTCTCGAATGGTTCATTTGATATTTTTGAATAGAGGCACTAAGATGCACAAGCTGGATCCCTATAGTTATACAAAGAACGGGGAACGAGCGCCAGAACATTAAAAGCAAAATGTGTCTGCGTAACACAAATCAATGCAACGATATCTTTTTCGGAGAAGTAGAGCCCAAGAGAGTCATTGTCAGAGAAGTGGAAACTTGCCTTTTGATATCGCCCTCGTTGACTTTATTTATTGTGAGTTTGGCAGCTCCCTCAATCCAAAGAATCCTTATTGCAGGACATCTTCCGGGAGAAGCAATTATTCCGGTACTACGATAGCAAAAATGGTTCAACAGATATAACCTCTTCGAAAATTGGGTTGATTGGGAGTGGGATCCCTGGCTCGTGAACGAATTCTGAGATTATGAGATCAAAGACGAGCATTAGAAAGTTTGGCCCATCGACGAGTTTGATCAATGATTGGAAGAAAAAAAGGAAAAACTTGAAAAAGGAAATGGGAAACGCTGGAAGATCATAATCTAAGGGTGGCAGAAATGTCTAAATCCGAAAAGAAAAAAGAGGGAATGATAAGTATACGTGATATACAGAGTACCTGCTCGATAAACGGCGTCAAGTATTCAGTGAAAGGGTAATATGACCTCGGCCTCTGAGCTGATTGTGATCTTATGTACCGGCTCAGCTCTGGGAGATGGAGATCTCTGCTTAACTGAAGTTATTGGCGACAAGCCATCTCGGCATTTGAAGCTTCCGGGTCTCATCATCGTGTTTAGTACAGTCTCGGTACTGTAATCAATAATGAGGAACAAGCGCCAGTAGAAAGTGGCAATGTCAGGAAGCCTCACATGTTGGTACTATTTGCACGTTTGAGTACAGTCTGCCTTTTCTTGCTTCTCGAAGGTCTGTTTCCATGCTGTCAGCAGAGCATGAGGGATCTTCAGGAACAGCTACCGCTTGCATAAGATGTTTTATAAAACGGCTAAGCCCTGCATCTTCTGTGTGTCAATCATTGCTGTAAGTGGTTAGCGCTTGCACGCTCTCTACATGAAATAGCTTACGTTCGTCATCGCCGGTCGGAGAATGTGAAAGATTGTACCATACCACGGTCCCCTCCCCCTCGTCGCTGAACATAAGGAAGCAAAACCAGATGACTTGCCGTGCGTTCGGATTATCATGCGAGGCGAGATGAGTAGCCGTTAGTGGTTCCTGCAAAAAGACTGGATCAAAGATAGCCAGCAGAGAGCCGATTAATCTTAGCCGTGAAATTACCTTTATGGGACGTTACTATATCGAGGAAATGACTGATCTTGATACTTCATTAATTACTGGACCTCAGGGCTTGGGGTTGGTCTCTGGGTCTTTAGTCGAATTGGCCTCTCACATAACTTTGTGTTAAAGAAAGAATGTGTTGTAAGGTTGTCAACTTTTGTTCCCTCTCTATACGCTATCGGAAGTAGCTTGATTATCACACCGGATTACCCACCTGCTCCTTCTCCTTCAGGTGTTCTTGAGGAACCAACAACTGATGAGGATACCTTCAAGATAGGAACACATTTACGTCTTGAGCAGTGCATTAAGCTCAGTCCTTGTCCAAGTCCAGATGCAATCCCTTGTGCCACACTTGAAATAGTTGGTCCAATAGGTGGTGGCCATGGGCACTCATCTCAGTCTGTTTTAGTGAAAGCTGTTTCACAATCGGGTGGTCCTGTTGAACTTCCTAAAGATCCTATAGTGGCAAAGTTGCATGACCCACTCTTCTACGCAGATAAGCCTTTTACTAGAGTGAAATATGTTTATTCACACGAAGCTAATGCTTATGCTAAACTTCGTGGCTTGGAAGGTATCCCTCAATATTATGGTTCATATTCTGTAAAACTCGACTTCGAAGGTAAATCACGAATTGTTTGTATGGTCTTATTTGAATATGTTCGAGGTGCTACGATGGATACTCTAGACCCTACTAGATTTTTACGGCAGGGGCGCCAGAAGCTTATAAAGCAAATTATATCTACTGAATCCCAAATCTACGCAAAAGACCTAGTGATCCATCCGCTACAATTAGACAGGATTATTATCAGAGAGGGGCTCGACTTACCGTCAGATGTTGCTTTGGTCGACTTTGCTTATTGCTACTTTGGTCGCGCAATCAACGCGAAGGATCCTTATTCAGAAGAGCTGTTTCCGGGAGTCCCGATCAGTCCAGTACTAAGATGGCATATGTGGTTGGGTAAGTACTCCCTCTTTGAAAAGTGGATCGATTGGGAGTGGAAACCGTGGCTTTCAAAGGGATTCAAAGTGTACGAAATTACGGAAGAGCACAGAAGAGCTTGGGACATCGATAAATATGATCGATTTGTGGAAAGGAGAAACAATGAGTTGAAACACAGAATGAGGCGAGCCAATTTCGTGAACGGCGAAAAGGCGTTGAATGGTAATTGATTTTAAATGATATCTGCTGGCGTGGTGAAATAAACGACTGTAGCTCAATGAAAAAGCATTAGGAGACAACCGAGGAGACCAAAAGGAGACCAAAAGGAGCGAAAAGATAGGGATACCGAGATTTTACCAGCAATACAATTTGCATCTGCCTCGAGCTTGCTACGAACTAAGGTGCGTTTGTAGTAAATCCGCGTGATTCGAGACGCAGGGTCACCCGATTTATGTGCAAAAAACAGGGCCAAGTGGATTCCCGTGATCAGCCCCGTTTGGATCATGTGCGGACAGAAAGTGCATTCTGATATACTTTGAACTTTCGTGAGTCATAATATTACTCCGCTCCCTCTTGACATTAAGGTTCCGTAATCACTCGTTGCGTGATCAAGTCGCATAAACTCTTGCCTTGAGATGAGACTTGTAAACTACTTCACATGACTTCCGAACTATTTTCTATTGACGATATTGGACCAAAACTCTCGTTGCCTTGGTGGCTAAAAGCTTCACCAGATTGGAGTAAGACCTGTGATCGGGCAGAGTACTACGAACAGCTCGTTGTACTAAAGGATGCTCCTTACGCTGAGAGGGAAAATATAGTTCAAGTGGTTGGACGAAGTGAGACTATTTAATTTGCTATCTGGTGGGCTCCCTGTACTTGGACAGGAAGACCGCTGCTAAGGTCTTGAGAATTTTCAGACTCAGTCCAAGCTTGAAGATGTTCACCGAGTCACTTGGTAACCTTTGTCCATCTGGTGTTGACATGTCTTTTCTGGAACGTCTTCTCGAGGATGCTTCTCTTTATGAGGAGGTTTACAAAAAGCTCTAATGTGCCAAGAGTGCCTCTGAGCGATGACTAGTTGCGAGTCGCTAGAGGCTCATAGATCTCAAAAGGACATACGAGCACTGCAACCAGTAGATGGAGGTATTCGCACATGTAGAAGCTGTACACAGAGGCTTAGATATACAATTTACGATAATAAAACTCATTTTGATGGCAGCAAATAAAGAAAGTCGGCTAAAAATCCGAAACATGCCGATTGAAAAGATACCACCTGAAAGTTCCAGTCTGTTCTATTTACTTTGGCCCAATCAAATCCGATTTTGAAACTAGATTTCAACAGTACTCCATATCCGAGATTGGAGCTCTTCCTAACACCAGACTCTATAGCGGCACCACGGAGCTAAGTCAGACCAACAATCATTTGCGCCGTGTAAACACACTCTGATATATACAAATTATCTACTGTATTGTGAAGCTTAAAGTTGTTAATTAATTGAGATCTCACCTTAAGTTCAGCCGTATGTCATCAGAGATCCATGCACGTTTATGCAATGTCGATCTGCGTTCAGAGGTGTGGCGGTGTGAGACTCATTTATTGACCTTCACAAAATTTAACTTTCCAACCAAACACGGACATTTTCATCCCTTTTCTAACAGGAATATTGCTCTCATTTGATTGGTGTAATGGCCGACGAACCCACTTGGAGACCTTATAGAAGACCCGTGTTCTCGCCCTCAAGGGTCGCCACTATTCTGTTGTTCTCATTTAGCACCATCTGCTTCATTATAGGAACATGTTTGGCAATAAAATATAGTAAATGTACCCGCGCAGGCAAAGATAACTGTGACTCAACGCATGCCTGGGAGTACGTATTCTACATAGCATTTGTTCTTTTTGCTGCTTTGTTTGGCATTCAGGTGTACACAAACATTAAGGGTAAACTGTTTTCAGATGCCCAGATGGAGCGGGGATACTATGAAGATGAGGAGGAGTATTTGCGAGGCGATCATTAGGGGGCAAGTGTGAAGCAGTAAAGCACAATGTGATGATTATGATGAGTTGATGTAAAATTTATTGGATATTATATGGAAGTCGTTTTATGACGAATATAAGATAGTAATGCGGAAAAGTGACGTGTGTAGTTTGTACTGGATTTCTTAGTTCAAGCAGTACTTTACAAGATTCTAATTCCATACTAATTCCATGGTACCATTTGTTTTTGTTTACATAGTATGAGCCCCGTTTGGTCCGTTGGTCGACCTCCTTAACTGTAACTCCTTTCTTCACCAGACTTTTTTTTTACAATGTTAACCCCCACTGAAGAAAGTAACAAAACTCCGTCCAACGTATCAAGCTCTCAGCGTATACGTACAAAGTAAACGTACAAAGTAAACGTACAATTTCGACTTTAAACAATTAGTCCAGCTTCATGACATTTCAATTGTAATTTTTTCAGCGCTCATTGTATCATCAGCATGAGCTTCTCATTACCACACAACGTACCGAACTTTGGATCATCGAATAGACAGGTGGAAAATCGATTGTGGAAAGCCAAACCTGAAACTAAATTGCCGCTGTACAAAGACAAACCGTATGGGAAAATGGGCAACGGCGTGTCGATTCATTCGCGAAGACGCCGGCGTATGCTCGGAGTTGCAATGCTGCTAGGCGCTTTCCTGTATGTGATGTACACCTATGGCAATGTCGTGTCAAGCCATGTCAGCAGCTTGGTCCCTCGGCCGACCCCAGGCAAAGAAATCTGGGAATATCGCCAAAAGAAGGTCAAAAATGCATTTGAGTCTTCTTGGGCCGCTTACCGCAGAAGCGCATGGGACAAAGATGAGTTCCATCCTATCTCCAAAGCCGCAAAGAACATGGGACCAAAACCGCTAGGATGGATCATCGTTGACTCGCTTGATACCATGGCTATCATGGGCTTGGAGGATCAGTTGGATGATGCTAGAAAATGGGTCGCGACACAGCTGGATTATGACATGGACTACGAGGTTAACACTTTTGAGACCACAATTCGGATGGTGGGAGGACTGCTGTCAGCCCACTACTTGACCAAAGACGATCTATATTTGGACAAGGCGATTGATCTCGCTGATCGAATCCTTGGTGCCTTTGACACCCCTTCAGGCATCCCATATGCTAGTGTGAATCTCCATACTGGGCTGGGTAAAAAGTCACACACGGACGGAGGAGCAAGCTCTACTGCCGAAGCAGCTACTTTGCAGCTGGAATTCAAGTACTTGGCTAAACTGACGGGTCGGCAGATCTACTGGGATAAAGTCGAAAAGGTGATAGAGGTCATGGAAGGTAACCATGTCCAAGATGGTCTTGTTCCTATCTATATAAATCCTGAAACTGGGCAATTCCAGGGCAACCTCATTCGACTGGGATCGCGAGGTGATTCATATTACGAGTACCTGCTTAAACAGTACCTACAAACTGGTGAAACCATTTATAAAGACATGTACGAGGAAACTGTCGAAGGCATTAAAGGACATTTGATCCAACAGTCCTGGCCAAACAAACTTACTTTTATTGGAGAGCGAGAACATGGCATCGATGGGCCGCTGTCAAACAAAATGGACCATTTGGTGTGCTTCGCGGGAGGAATGTTTGCGCTTGGTGCGACTGGCGGCAAACGTTTAGAAGACGCTCGACGCGACGGCAGCTGGTCCAGCACTCAAGAGAACGACATGAGACTAGCCATGGAGATCACAAAGTCCTGTTACGAAACATATGCTCAGACAGCTACAGGTCTGGGCCCTGAGATTGTGATCTTCAACGATGACCCCAACTCGACGAAGGATTTCACAATCAAACCTGCTGATGCCCACAACTTGCAGCGTCCTGAGACCGTGGAATCACTATTTATTTTGTGGAGAATTACTAAAAACCCGATTTATAGAGACTGGGGATGGGAGATTTTTGAAGCATTTGAAAAGTGGACAAAACTGGAAGATGGCTCATATACTAGTGTACAGGACGTGCGCGTCAGCCCACCAAAACTCCGTGATAATATGGAGTCCTTTTGGCTGGCGGAAACTTTGAAATACTTGTATCTACTTTTTGATGAAAGTGACGAAGATGTACTGCCATTGACGGATATTATTTTCAACACCGAAGCGCATCCCTTCCCGAAGTTTGACATGGATCCTATGTTCCAGACGGGATGGAAGAGAACTAACAGCAAGGCAAAAGAAGACGTGGAAATGACCGTACTTCCAAAGGAAAAAGGAGGTGTGAATTAATTGACCCAAAAAATAGATTACGAAAAGACCGCTACCGGAAAAAAAAATACGTAATAAAACAAAAGTCCATAAGAAGAAGAGAATAGAAAGTTGCATTTGTCTTATGATTCAGCCTCAAGCACCAAGTGGCTCACCGACGCCCCAACCAGGTACCTTTAATGGCTCACGGGCTTCCAGAGGTTCACCGATTGATGGCTCACGGGCTCCGAGGGGCTCACCAACGCCCCAGCCAGGTACCTTCAATGGCTCACGGGCTCCGAGGGGTTCACCAACGCCCCAGCCAGGTACCTTCAATGGCTCACGGGCTTCCAGAGGTTCACCGACTGATTGCTCACGGGCTCCGAGGGGCTCACCAACGCCCCAACCAGGTACCTTCAATGGCTCACGGGCTCCCAAGGGTTCACCGACGCCCCAGCCAGGTACCTTCAATGGCTCACGGGCTTCCAGAGGTTCACCGATTGATGGCTCACGGGCTCCGAGGGGTTCACCAACGCCCCAACCAGGTACCTTCAATGGCTCACGGGCTCCCAAGGGTTCACCGACGCCCCAGCCAGGTACCTTCAATGGCTCACGGGCTCCCAAGGGTTCACCGACGCCCCAACCAGGTACCTTTAATGGCTCACGGGCGAGCAAAGGAGCAGCATAGACGGTAGCAGCAGATGTTGCAACGATAGCAATAGAAGAAAATTTCATTTTGTAAAAAGCTGTATGTAGAATTGTTACAGATCACAAATTTCGAGGATATTATATACTTTTTTGCATCTCACTCTTTCATCGTACTGGCCTCCTGTATAACCCAGCTATTACTTTGCCGAAACCATGCCCAACCTTGGTGTATATGCATAATACCCCTTTGTGGCCCGCATTAACTTGACGACTCGACCAATAATATTGCGACATCCTATGCACAGTGTTCTTTATTGAGCCCAATGTGGAAATTTTATGAAATGTTTGTTGCAATCTGTGAGAGCTATGCTGCAAAATATCTGACTTCTCCACAATTCCTATCATGCACGATAATGCGCGATGCACTTAACCAGGCCCAACTAGGAAATTTTATAAATTTAACTTGCATATCCCCTGAGAGATCTGCATATATCTCCCTAGCTTCGTGAGTAAACATATAGGATGTTTGCTACGGCGTGAAAGAAACGTGCAAATCATAGCTGTGTTGCACCAAATTCTGAGTAGAGAGACTATAGTTTAAAAATATATAAGTTAGTCATTCTATAGTGTTGTATTATTTATGCATTAAACCCTGTTCGCTACCTCGTCTGCAGTTGCATCGGAGGCAAACTCGGGGATCTTCTCCTCCTCCTCTTCTCCTCCAGTGAAACTTGGAGGCCCACTTGCATCTTTATCGCCTTGTGCAACAGTGTTATCAGCCAATTCATGGTTTCGTTGGTCACCGACCTTGCCCTTGTGGTCTTTAACAAAGACAGCAGCGACAATAATTCCTACCGCTCCATAGGCTACCAGAGTGTAGTAAGCGTTTTGATAGCCCTTTCGAATTGTGGCATTTCCAACTTCACTAGTGGCAATGGCCAGGGCAATAGAGGTACCTAGCAGACCTCCCGTCATTGCCACTCCACTAACCAATCCTTGGTGTTTCAGGGGTGCAGAATTGGATACAACATTGGCAAAAGTGGCCATAAACAAGGCGGTTCCCAATCCAGAAAAAAGCACTGCCGGGAAGAAAAACCGCCAATAAGATTCGTGGTCGACTTGGGCTGCTAAAGCACCAGCGATGATCTCAAATACTGAGGCAATGACAAATACAAGTCGGGTAGAAACTTTACCGAAACTGGCACCGCCGACCACGCATGCAAGGGCAAAAGCAACACCCATTGGGATAAACTGAACAGCGGCAGCCATTGGGGATTTGTGTCTTAGCTCAATAAGTTCCTGGGTGCCTTCGAACATGATAACATAGAGATTTGCGAAGTGCAGAGGGGCAAGAGCAAACACGGCCGCGACATTGGCGAATTTCCAGACAAATCGGGGTAACAATGGCTCAACATTGAACCACTTTTCTGCAAAAACGGTTTCATAAAGTGCGAAAAAGGCTAAAAGGCAGATACCAATCACAATGGTTGCAATCACTTTGGCGGTCTTCCAATCGCCAGGAGCAGACGTGAAGCCAAACACCACCAAGATCATTCCAGCAATGACAATAAGGATACCCGGATAGTCAATGGATCGAAGTTTTTTCAAGTCTCTAGCAGTTTCCTCAACCACAAAATAAATAGCCGAAGCGAAAAGAGTGGAAAGTCCCAGTGACAAGAACATCAGCCCTCTATAGCCAATTGAGGTTTGAGCAAACCCACCGCCGACGAGCACACCGACTATGCCTCCCATTGCAGCAGCAGAGCCGACCAGCGAGAAAGCAAGTGCCTGACTTCTGCCTGTGAAAGTGTGTGCCACGAGCGAGAAAGAGGTGGGGATAGAAAACGCAGCACCCACACCTTGCAGGGCTCGAAACACAAACAAAACATATACGTTCTGTACAGTGGCATTTATCAGAGAACACAAGGCGACAATGGACATTCCAAAGGTGAACATAGTTCTATGTCCAACATAATCGGCCATTCGTCCTCCAAACAGGATGAAGGAACCGAAAGTGAGAGAATACGCAGAGATGAGCCATGAAGCTTTGGACAACTCAATGTCATACTTCTTGGCTATTTCGACAGTGGAGAAAATTAATCCAGACATGTTGACCACATCGAGGACCTGGGCGCCACTGAAAACTACCAGCGAGATAGGTTTCAGGGTCCGGCGTATCCTGGAGATACGAGACAATTGAGTAGGGTCTGAGCTTACTGGTTCAGCCATTGTTGTGTGTAATATTCTGTGTGGATAAGAGAGATATTATTATTAGTTGGGGAATTTCAATACCTGATCTTGTTTGTGAGCTTCATCAAACTTGGGACACAATGCGTCTACTTTATATGTAGGCTCCGAGCATAAGAACGCATAATTTCTCCGTCATGCTCCGACGGGTCTGAACTCCACCAACGGCTTATTTTTTTTTTGGGCAGCCGCTTACATCATCTTAGACAAATATGGGCATTTTCCCTAACAAAATTATAAAATTATAAATTTTAGGTCGTTTAATCTGTTAGTGCCTCTGAGTCAGTGCCGGAATTCCGCAGCGAAGATCGCGGAGAAGATCAACGTTTTCAAAAATGTAGATCCCAATTTCTAGCAGGCGTTGGGGAAGTACTTGGTTACAACAAGGAAACTGGTCGAGGGAATAGGAGGGGCAATTGTGAGGTAGTAATGGGAGTAGTAGTACCAATTATGGAATTACACCTCTAAAGATTTGTTTAGATGATAAGCTTCCTACCATGGTCAAGCTGAAGCAGCCCAGTTTTCCATCTAAATATGCATGAGCACACCTTGAAATGACCGTTCCGGGTAACATTCGAGACCAAACTCCGCGTAGATAGATCACCCTTTCGATACTCGAGGTCACTACTACATACTATTCGAGGTTAATTAAAAATTAATCCATCAAAAAGTATTCTACCCTCTCGGGCGACCGAACTTTCTAGAATATATTGTTATGACGCATGTAAATACGTTAGCTTGATTTGATCATTGGCGAGAAATTTACCGATATAGACGATCAACCGTTGAATCCTAAGTCTGAGACCTATCAAGTCCGACATTTTTTAAGTCCGGTACTTCATCACTTAGTCTTTTTTGGCTTATCTAACAAACGCTGAGGATACTTGACAGCAAATAATAACATATCAAGTCAGGGTTACATCTAACTTAGTTTGAGCTCTTTACCCCACGCAACTCTCCCAAGAATATTTTTGTGGCGCTTTTTGATGAAGACCTAGACAAGACAAACATGCCTCCCAAGCCGCCGTCTCTGTCGCGCCAAAAAGCATGTAATGCTTGCGCGCAGCTGAAGCGAAGATGTGACATGTTTCACCCTTCATGCTCGCGGTGTGCCAAGAAAGGAATCCCATGTGTATATAGTCCCAATACCAGTAACCCGGTGGCTCTGCTTATGGCCGGGATCTCTCAGGAGTTCCAAGTTGATGTTAATGGTCCCAATCGCCACACGAATAATGCTTTTGCTGCTTCGCTGTTGTCATCTTCATCTGCCAGTAGTACTGCCGGCCGAACTGCAACGCCAAGTCCGGAAGAAACAATGCTGAACGAAGCAGTAATGAGTGGCACAATACGTTTAGATGATATACAGCTGCCATCGCCAGACACTAGCATCTCCAATGGTGAAGATCGCCACGGGACATCATCAAGTGAACCTGAACGCAACGCGTGTCTCTTTAGGCATCACAAACGGCGCATGTATTACGATTCTGAATCCAGTTCTTACCTCGTGTCTCCGGATGTTGTCTCGTCGCTGAGTCCCGCTGATACGATGGATCTAATGACAACAAATGCAATTGGAGATATCTTTGGTATTGCTCCGTTGCGGCACTTTGTGCACTCACGGGATTTCGGTGCCAAACCAAGTACGAAGGCTGAAACTGTGTTTGCCATTGACCGCTGCAAACATTATCCTTCTTTGTTTGCGAGATATGCCCACACTCCATTTCTACATCCTGCTCAATATGAGGAAGACTTGCCAGAGAGTCTGTCCATTGCTCTTGCAGTATGTACATTGAACGAACAACTGTCCGAGAAGAATCAGAGTTCAGTTCTAACTGCGATCAACAGTTTATCTGAATCATTAATTGCACAAAAGACTCCGACAGACATATCGAAGATTCTGACTCTGACTCAAGCTATCACTCTGACTCAGTGCGTAAGGCTATTCAGCGGCGATATACGGACCAGCTCGCTGGCAGAGCGAGCAATTCCAAAGCTGGTTAATCTCTTGGACGAACTAGGCGAATATATTGTACATAACATTAAAGACGACTTGCCCTGGCCGAGATGGATCTTGATGGAATGCATGGCTCGTACACTGTTTATTGGATTTGTGAGCCAATATGCTTACTGTAGCCTGCGTGGCGACTACTTCTACGATCTAATTTCAGACATTCCGGTGACGGTGTCGAAGGATATGTGGTTAGCCCGTTCGCTATCTCAATGGAAAAAGGCTAAACAGACAAACGCTCCCGCACTGTGTCGGCCCATGTCCACTCAGACTTTACCTTCTGCAGAGCCGGAACTCATATTCCGCACTTTTAACAGTGAAGATGTGGATTACGACTTTTTCGTTTGTCTGGGGATGTGCTGCGGGATCCGCCAAATGGAAGCGGTCTTGGGTCGCAGTCTGCGTGAATATCCCGAGTTCCTGGATGGTGCGGGGTTGTTGTCCAACTCAAGGACTATGGTTGGCACCATGTAAGATTTCGGTGGTGGTGATGGTATGAGATCTGGTATTCGGATGCGATTCCGTATAAGAGCAATGACTCTAGGATGCAAGTGTTAATTTCCTGCCGCCATACATAATCACGTACAGGGGTGGGCCTGATCTCTGCAGATCTCTGATAAGATGTGCATGTGAAGCAGCTCCGAAGTGGAGTCCGACAGACCCTGATGCGGGGATGGATATGCCCCCACCGTGGATAATGAGACCCTGTCAGGGTATTTATACAATGTCGAGGGAACAGTGTCAAATCACCAAACTATGAAAGAAGATACAGTTGAGATCCAGGAGGTACAAGTCGACGTCCAAGATGTCGATTTGGCTATGAAGTACGCGAAGGAGTCGCAGGGATTGGAGGTAGATGCCAAGACAAATCGAAGATTGGTTCGGCGTATCGATTTCTTCGTATGTCTCATGATGTCGTGTATTTACGGTATTCAGTTCATGGATAAAGTATCAAACTCGTATGCTTCCATCATGGGTCTTCGAGAGGATTTGGATATGACTGGTAATCAATACAGTTGGGTCGGGACTGCTTACTATATCGGGTATTTAATCTTTGAAGTTCCCAATTCCTTGTCACTCCAGAGATTTCCTATTGCTAAAATGTGTGGGACATTTGTTATAGTATGGGGTTTCACGTTGTGCATTACTTCGGTGGTCAAAAACTATGCTGGTTTTCTTGCCCTGAGAACGTTGTTGGGAATCCTGGAATCATCTATTGCTCCTGCGTTTGTCCTTATCACTTCTCAATGGTACAAAGTCGAGGAGCAGTTTCTAAGAACCGCTGTGTGGATGTCATTCAATGGACTGGCCCAAATGGTAGGGCCTGCCGTGGCTTATGGAATGGCGGTCGGAGATGAAAAAGGCACTCTCCCTATGGCAGGATGGAGATTATTATATGTTATCGTGGGAAGCATCACTATTTTCTTTGGCATTTTATTTATTTTACACATTCCCGACACCCCTTCTCAGGCTTGGTTTTTGAACAAGCAGGATAGACTGTTGGTTGTGGAACGTATTCGACCAAATCGACAGGGGTTTGGTAACAGACACATTAAATTGTATCAGGTGAAGGAAGTCATTTTCGACGTCCGAACATATCTTTATTTTTTCACCCTTGTTGCAATTAACGTCCCCAATGGTGGTATCTCGAATTTTAGTTCGATTATGCTGACAAGTTTTGGCTACGACGAGAAGCAGGCTCTTCTTATGGGTATTCCTGCTGGAGCCTGTGAGCTGTTTGGGAGTATTACTTTAGGATTGATTGCGCAATGGACTCAAAAGCGCATGATGATTGGATGCTTAGGCAACTTGTTCAATCTCGTGGCAGCATGTCTTTTGGCGTTTGCTCCTTCCAACAAAGCTCAATTGGCAGGTTATTATATTTATGCTGGTATTCCTACCACTTTTGTCTGCTTTCTCAGTTGCGTATCGTCCAATGCTGCTGGTCATACCAAGAAAGTTATAACCGGAGCCGTTGTGCTGCTTGGGTTTGGAGCAGGCAATCTTATTGGCCCTCAGACTTTCCTTCCTTCCGAAGCACCTCATTACAGGAGTGCGAAAGTTGCCATTGTAGTATGTTTCTGCATAGCTCAAGTCACAACGAGTTTGGTATACTACATTAATTGGAAAGAGAATAAGCGACGGGACGCTGCCAATGAGCGGCTGCCAGAGGATCTCGCCAATGCCGAGTTTGCTGATTTGACGGACAAGGAGAACCCAGAGTTTAGATATGCGTTGTAGATTATTATTTTATGATTATTGAATACATAGCGTTACGCAACAAGAGCTGAGTCCAGTCTACTCTAAAACTACCATGTTACATTACGTAATTTCCACAGTTTGCTTCTTACTATATTGTAGGGCTCATACTCTGAGTTGTTCTAGGCACATCACATCATATATCGTAGCTTAAACACAGAACTAGAATCAAATGAATTAAAACTGGTCCCTTTCACGGCTAGTATATCTTTCACGTTTGTTCTGTTCCTCTCATGTCACTTGAAGGTGCATAATCAGTACGAAGATCCTCGTCAAGTCAAGATCTACTACTGATTAACGAAATTCGGTTTAGAGTTCTCACTGACAGCTAATCACGTCACGTCCCACGCGTCCCACGGATTTATACACGAAAAACCTAACTAATCTTTAATTTAACTTTTCATTTTCATCGATGAAGATCTTATAACGACAATGACAGAAGTGTTTAAGAAATACATGGCCGAATTGGAAGAGGCACGAGAGGATAACGACGACAATCGCGCTTCTCATGCTTTATCTAGGTTCAAGATAAGACTTCGAAAAGGTTAGTTTGCATATCCAACTCGATATTTATTGGTTTTCTCGCGCTTACCAGAAAATGAACGGCAATACCTTGCCAGCCATATTCCAGCTCTCTGCCAATATGCGTTTGAAAACAGCGATTTGAGCTCTAAATATCTTGATGTGCTTACCAACAGTGTTGCAGATAATGGTGAGTTTTTGGAGTTGAACACAAAAAACTGACTTGCAGCTAACAAAGAGAACAACCGATATACCATTCTAGAGCAACGGGCTCTTCTGGAGCAGATCAGTGGTGCTTTGGACACCCGCGACCAGGATCTTCTCAAGTCAATCTATACGTTGTTTTACAATCTTTTTGTTGATTGGGGTGAGTGCAATTCGAAACCCGAAAAAACCACCAGAAAAAAAAGCTGACAAGATGATTCCACAGAGTTCATGACTGACAAAACCTGGGTGCCAAAGATTGTCAACTCTATGAGCTGGGTAAGGAAGGATGTTCGTGCGTCTGCTGAGTCCCTCTTATGCGAGTTTATTGATCACGGTCAGTGTGAGGAGTTTCCCAGCGACTCGGCTTGGATCCTCTATCAGGAAAGTTCTTATGCCAGAGAGAAAGCCATTCGCTTGCTAGCGGAAGATGATCGCTTTTGTGAAAAGTTTACAGACAAGACCCTTTTCAAGAACTTGGTTGATTATTGTCTCGCTAATCATGATCCGTACAACACAAAATTCTTCTTCAACACAGTTTGTCACGCCCTGCAAAGAGTGCCCTGCCTAGACTCGTTTCGTGGAAGAACGATGGAGATCAGCGTCTCAGATCCCATCATGCAAACGCTGATCCCTTTGATCGAAAAAAAACCAGAAACTCTCACCGATTTCACCACAGAGGTTTTAGCTTGCATTCTCCTATCCAATGTTGTCGTCACTGAAGAGGAAGTGCGCCAATTTTTGGAGTTGCCCAACTCTCACACGACTATCAATGCTATCATCAATAATGACCCTTCTTTCCTAGGCGATCGTGCCAAGGTTCATGTACAACAGTACTACTTGCTGAAAAACATATCTCGCACACCACAAGGATCTGGCATCATAGTTCAAAACCCGCAACATCTTCGGGTCATTGAACAGCTGTTGAGCCAAAAAACATATACTGATCGGCGACAGGCTGGGGCACGCATGGCAGCCAATCTGGCAACGTACTCATCTCCATCTCGAGAGCTGCTAAATTTAGCTTACAACTCATGCAAAGACGAGAGTGACGGAAACGTTCGATATTTATTGACCCTGACTCTATCGGAATCGGTTCCTGCGTTTGCAAGCCTTGGCTTGGATCAAGAAACTCTGGCTCTCTATATCAATGCAATCACCCAAAGAACACGAGATGCATTGTTAGATAGCTCCACTCCTTCTTATGTTCAACTCAAACTTACGAAAGCTCTTGGAGTATTGTCGACATCTCCTTATTCTCAGAACATGGATGCCCAACTGCTGCAGACGATTGTTAACTCTAAAGTTGCTGATGAACACGTAAACTCTAATCTTGCCTTCATCTCAGCATATATCAATCACAAGTAAAAATCTAATCTATTCTACTATTTTGGTGTGAACCAGTAGATCGCAGATTCACCGTCGTCAAGCTCCACCACCAAAGGCTCGGAGCTGGTAACAGTGCTGCATTCACCAGTCCAAATATTTTCCGCCTCAAAAATTCCTTTAACTCCCAAGTCGCCAATGCTAAGAGTCACTGTCTGGCTCCCACTCAACTGTTGGCCAAAACCACCTTGTCCTTGATCGGGCCCAAGGTTTGTAACCAACACCAAAGCCTTGCCTTCTGAATTGGGACCGGCAATCCAGCCTTGTAACTGCTGAGCAGTGTTACATCCAGTTCCGGGGTTTCGAGGTTGCATGGGGTATGCTGCTGCAAAATCAGCGGCTTCATACAACCCACGGTCGGTGAGGAGTTGCTTTCCTAGATTATCCAAAGTGGTAAGATCAGAAGCAGTAATGATATTTGCACCTGCCCCGATCCAGTGGAACGCAATTGTTTGACGTTGCTCGTCAGTCACTCCAGTCACCGAGGCAGGATTTCCCACGTACATGTTGTCCATGTCGGGATAGCTCGTCACTTCCTTTCCTTGCTCCACGTGCAAACTAATGAATTGTCTATAATTGTCAATAGCTCTTTGGACCGTGGCCCAATCCACAAACACATCGCTGCCGGAATTGTTAATGTCCTGATCTGTTCTCATAGAGTCGCTATTGTCTCTCCAAATATCAAAGTACGTCTCATTTCGGCATAACTTCCAAGAAATATCCAGTCTGATATCCCTCTTAGACTGTTCAATGGCCTTGTGGTAGGCCTGGACATACTGATGGCCATCTGCAATTAGATTTGCTCCATTTTGGGGGCTTCCCGGTGTGACAAAGTCTAATTTGATCAAATCCACTCCCCACGAGGCAAACAGGTCGACCACAGAGTTATGAAATTGCTGCACACCGTCTTTCGTAAAATCAAAATTGCATCTCAAGAAGCCTTCGTTGTTTCCATCAAAGATATCGCCAAGAGTCACATCGGTACCCAGAACAGTCTTGTTTCCCTCATCACAGAACGCTCCAGGAAGGACATACACACCAAGTTTGAGTCCCTTGCTGTGCAATTCTTCGGCAAATGATGGGAGATCGAAGATTGAGGGGTCGTAGAGGAATCGACCGTTGGCGTCTCCGTTATTGAGAGACCAGCCAGAATCCAGACTACAATACTGATATCCTGCTTGTTGGAAGGCGTTTTCTCCCATCACCAAGCATTGTTCTGAGACAAACGTTTGGTTATAGACCACGTAACTAGGCACTGCATCGGGGTTTGCTTGGGCTCCATATGAGTTCCATCCTCTGGCCGCTTGTGAAAACCCATTGGGTGTTCGAGCAGCGTGGACTACGTTCAAGTTTGGGTTGCAGACTTTCTGTTGAGGATAGCATTGAGGCAATGTGTCGTTGGGATCCTGCGTAGGAACTGTGGCAGCCACCAGACTGGCAGACAGTGAGAGAAGTCCGTAAGAGGCGTATTTCATTGGGGAAAGTCAGTTGAGTGTAGAGTCAAATGAGTGTAGAGTCAATTGGGCTCTGCGATTGGGTCCTATTTATGCATTTCAGATTCAATTCCTCTTTATTACGAGGCAAGTTTCTCGGCTCAATTTACGGACGAATATCAATGTTAATGTTATCATTACCGATAGAAGTCTATTGCAGAGTAGCGGATGCCTGAATTGCGGAGTCCGCAGAGTGATCAAAGTATCATGCTTCAAGTTTCGACTCTAGATGAGAGCCGTGATGCATTTGTCCAGCGGGCCCGCAGCATCATCATTTGTACAGCAGCGGTAATTCCGCAATGGCATTCAGCATATAGCAGCTACGACATTTCAACCCAAGGCATCGCCATAAGTCCAGCTTTTTTTACCCCGCTTCGTTGATCTCGAGATCATCACTTTGCATGCGCATGAGATGGGCGACGAGGATCAAGGATCAGTGCGGGGATAGCGATGGAAAAGATGGGGGGCATATCATGAAAGGGGAATGATTGAAGTCAATCATTTTATACATTTTTGTTCTTTCATTAGAAAAATGTTCATACTGCAACAGCTGTAATATATTTGTTAAAACAAACTCATTCTAAACAATCTACTCCATATCTTCTCCAGTTTCAGCCAGATCAACGACGTAATCTTTGAACTCTCTTGTGGGGACTCCTCGCTGGAACATGATGTCCAACTCTCCGTAAGTTCGTCCTTTGATCTCGGGAAGTCTGAAAAACACCCAGAGAGCACACAGGGCGCAGTATCCGGTCTGCAAGAATCCGACTTTTCCCTTCCAATTACCAGCAGTAGGGTTCATGATAAAGGGATAGACAACGGCATTGAGAATAGCCCAAATCTGGTAGACGTCTCGAGACAAACTAATAGTCTTTGATCTAAGACGAGTCGACGATATTTCAGAAATCAAGACCCAGCACAAGGGGCAAATGTTGAACTCAAAGATAAACTGCAGAATGAAGATCAGTGCAGCCTGAGTCCACAAACTTCCTTGAGTGTGAGAAAACGATACGCATCCAAGGACAAAGAACACAGTTCCCATCAAAATGAATCCCCACAGGTAAAGAGTTCGTCGTCCAAAGTAGGTAATGGCGAACCAAGACATTACAGTACCGATAAAGCCAATCGCATTTTGACCAACGCCTAATGAGAAAGCGTTTGAAGCAGAGAATCCGGCTGTCTCAAAGAACTGGTTGGCATAAGAAAGCACGTTTCCGGCACACATGGTGGAAGCGAGGAAAACCAAGCATGCGATTTCAGTTCGTCGTCCGTCAGAACCCTTGAACAAATCAAGGTAAGTAGTACCCTCGGATACCTTTCGCTCGATTTCGGTGGTGTGAACCATGAAAGCAACAGTTCGCTTTTCGTCCACGTGCTCGGACTTGGAGGCAAGCCGTCGAACGGAATTCTCAGCCTCTCTGAGTTTACCTCGTCGAACCAGGGACCAAGGTGACTCGGGAGCAATAGTTACAATGATAAACAGAGGTATGGGCCATATCCATTGTAAGGCAAATGGAATTCTGTAGCCCCATTCGTCAGTTCGGTTGACAAATCCCTTGAGAACACCAGAAGCCAGAAGTTGGCCAATGACCCAACACAAGTTGATATAGGCGGTAAGATAACCTCGCAGAACCACGGGGCAGACTTCGGCAGCATATGCCGGAGCCACAGTAGCGAAAACACCCCATGGTAGACCGGACAGGATCTCTCCGATCAACAACACGGTAGCACTGGGAGCAAAGAAAGTAATGAAGATGAAACCGGTGATGGCGACCAAGGCAGCCTGCATGATTCGCTTGTGTCCGTACAAATCAGAAACATAGCCACTGATGAGCACACCAAACATGGATCCGACACCACTGGCCAAACCCAGAGAAGTCTGCCATCTGGCAGCCAGTTCATAGCCGTCACCGTAAGGTTGACCGTACTTCTTCTGGAAAGTTGGATACGCGAAAAAGTTTCCTAGCAAAGCAGTATCGTACCCTTCCATGATGACAGCCAAGGAGATCAAGAATGACCACATGATAGCCTTGGGGTACAGCTTGATACCCTGCATGAGAGACATCTCATGCTCAACGTTGGTCTCCTCAATGGCATCGTAAAGAGTGTTGTTGATGTTCTTCTTGAAATCACCTTCCACGTATACAGTTTCAACTCCTTTTTCGTTGTCGGCCATAGTTTTCTTTCTTAGATGCGATGGATGTCCTCACAATGGAGAGGTCGATCCGGAGAGGGATATCATCCCATATTTATCGTTCTCCAGGATTTTTAGTCTGAAATTGCAACAATTCAGATCGTCGTGATGCATGCAGGTGCGAGCGGGCCACATGTCCAGATTTGGTTAAGAACGCCGCTCCTTCTGCCTATAGTAGGGTAGTAACATTAGCGAGAACCATGTCAGTGGGGAGAAGAGGTGGGGACATACAAGAATAGTTTTTGCATGAAAAAAGCCATGCCAGCCAGCATACTAGACGCGGCTAGCCAAAGAAATACTATGGTTTATTTGCTCGCAGAAAGAAAAACACCGGGCGACGTTTGGAAGAGTTTTGGAGACAGCGGAGTTAGCCAGCCGTTCGACTGCTGAGATCGTCGCTCTCAACAAAGTTTAATTTAATCTTGATCATCCTCCTTCTAAACTGCGGGGTATACACCCCGCACGTCTGACAGTTTCATCTAGCTTAAGCTGCTAATGCGAGATTTGTTATATACAATCTCTTGGTTTGTCTGGGGAAACTTTCGGCCAAACCCCGTCGGTAACATCGAAATACTAAGGACTTTGCATATGGGTATGCACAGATCTGACGGACCGATTACCAATGGAGAAATTCTCGGTCGAAATCATTTGCTGAGCTGCCGATCTTCAGCCTGCGGAGATGAGTTCGGATAGATACAATTCTGGTATGTACCGATATTCAGGCCGAACAAATAAGACGTATGACACAAGCAATATCATGCAACCTGTTGATGCAATCAAAATTCCGTAGGTATGGTACCAGTACTGTTACACGGGAGGGTTTCCCGGAATGTCAAAGACCACTGTCTATTGCATGACCGAAAATATGACCGGCTCATGCCAATGCTCGAGGCCGCAGAGGTTTTTGCGACTATTTGAGGGGACGAGTTTCTAGTGCTTGGTCATACGTTTTTTCAATCCATTCCCCGTTCCAAAATCATGCTAACTCAATCTGTTGTCGGTGCTGCGATGCTGGCCCATTTGGCTAGTGCCGCAATCAACGGAGAACCCGCCAGTTACAATGGACTCTCCAAGACTCCTGCTTTAGGATGGAACAACTGGGCCACATTTGAGTGTGAAGTCAATGAAGAACTTCTTGTCGGAACCGCACAGAAACTGTTAGACTTGGGTCTGCGGGACTTGGGTTACCAGTACGTTGTTCTCGACGACTGCTGGTCTGAGGGAAGAAACAGCGACGGATATCTAGAGCCTGATCTCACCAAGTTCCCCAACGGCATGCGAACTGTGTCGGACAGACTTCATGACATGGGACTCAAATTCGGAATGTATTCTAGTGCTGGTAAATGGACCTGTGCTGGTTACGAGGGTTCTTTGGGCTTTGAGGTAGAAGACGCTACCAAGCTGGCTGAGTGGGGTGTTGACTACTTCAAGTACGACAACTGCTATAACGAAGGACAGTATGGAACCGCTGAGATCAGTTTCAACAGATACAAGAAAATGTCTGACGCTCTTCTCAACAGTGGTCGGCAAATCGTCTACTCTCTTTGTAACTGGGGAGAAGACTCTCCTTGGGACTGGGCTCCTACTATTTCCAATTCTTGGAGAATGGCTGGAGATCTTTACGATAGTTTCAGTAGACCGGATCAACGATGTCCCTGCACTGGCGACGACTTCACTTGCAAACTTGGGGGTTTCTTCTGCTCTTTCACCAATGTTCTCGGCAAGGCTGCCTCTTATGTCTCCAAAGCTCGACCTGGGGCTTGGAATGATCTGGATATTCTGGAGGTTGGTAATGGCGGAAGCACAGACGACGAATACATCACCCACTTTTCCATGTGGGCTGCTCTGAAATCCCCGCTCATGATGGGTAATGATATCCGAAACATGAGCCCCAAAGCTTTCTCCATTCTCACCAACCCTGCCGTTTTAGCCATCAACCAGGATCCATTGGGCACTTCAGCCGCTCGTATGTGGAATATTGAAGCTTCCAACAAAGACCGTTGGGGATATGGAGAGGTTTCTCTTTGGTCCGGAAGACTAGCCAACGGGGACCAATTAGTCGCCTTAGTCAATGGTGCAAATATCCCGTTAGACCTCAACGCCACTCTTGCTGACATCTTTTCCGATTCGGGGACATCTGGTACTTCTCCCAAATGCGCCATCCCATGGGACATTTACGATCTGTGGGCAAATCGGCTTAGTGAGAACGAGGCCCAGGCTATCATTGACGGCACCAAGTCGGCTGAACAAGCTGTCAAAGAAGGCTTACTCTACAATGCGTCCACTAAGAGCTATGCCGAGGGATTGGCGGACAACGAGCCTTTGCTCTTCGGTAAGTACATTGACACAGTTGATGCGCGAGGTACTATTCAGGCCCGCGTTGCTCCTCACGGCACTGCTCTTTATCGATTACGACCTTCGCCCAAGAACCTCTTTATAAAGCAGGATTTATAGACATGGGAAGCCTTAATGAAATATATCAAGCAGGATTTATAGACATGGGAAGCCTCGATGAAAAATATAGATATATAAAAATATTGAGCTAGGCCCCACTCCTGCGGATTGCCCCTGCATAATCTGCAACTTTAATTGAAATTAACGTGGCACAATAGATGACTATGTACAGTACACTAGAGGATTGAACCAGTTAGTGCTGATGGTAAGGACCGTGTTTTGATGATTGAAGAATTTTATTCTGTACTTTAGAGATATATAAATACAGCCATTGACCGCATAATGTTGGATGGTTCTTCTGTGCCATTGAATGAAGAAGAGCAAATCAGACTGTATACCCGCGTTTGATACACCAAGAAGCAACCGGTCCACAAACCATGAATCCAACACCGCAAAACGATCAATCGGTGGAAACGGTCAACTGGTTGGCCCTTACATCTTCTGCTCTCCGTAGACCCCACAGCGCACACGTCCAACTTTGAAACCCCCACCAATATTTCACCTCAGCCTGTCACTCTTCTCTTCTAGATCTATAGCGCAGTCGTCAATCGCATGAGTAAACAGGTGGTCAACGCGTTGGAACTCATAATCCCACAGGAGTCATATCCGCCAGAGTTGGTGGAATTGAGCAATAACCTCGGTTTGCAGTCGATCCAAAAAGTCCAAGGATTGAAACCAGAAGAGGAGTCTGCTAGATATTACATATGCAGTTATCTGGCAGTTGAAAAATGTAAGGACAGCTTAAACTTGCCTCAGCCCAGCTCAAAACGAGCACCTGTACCACCTCGGGCATTCACAAATCTTCTCAGCCGGTTTCGCGGCGCATTGTTTGGTGGCCATGGGTCACCCGCTCCTAAAACACCAAGTAAGAAACGCACTATCACGTCGCGTCCCAACTCGGTGTCACCAGTGAAACAAATGGTTCTTGCAAAGAAACGAGATATCTCTCCTTCCCCATCACCGTCTCCTGTGAAAAGGCGCGGAGTAGCTAAAGATAGTGATCCGAAAAGTCAGGATCTGGAAGAGATCTGTGAAGCATTGGCTCTGAGTGATGACACTACAGAAGCTATATCGCACGGCTACCGTTTATACAACAACTTGGTCAAGGAGCGCTGGGGTTTACTTTGCGGGTTGATTTATGTGATTACAAACAAAGCTCAGCCGGAGTTGTTGGAAACCCCTGGCCGAGTGTCGTTCCAAGACAAGCTTTTACAGCTGGTACGACAGGTCAACGTGGAGAAGTTGGAAGAATGGATTAATTGGACACAAAAGATTGTCACTGACCAAACTTGGGTGCGACGGATCACCGTGGCCAGTAGGCTCGAGAGCGTTAAAGCGAAGAAGAAGCATGCTAGTGGGATTGGTAACATGCTGAGTTACAGCATGATGTTTACCAGTGCACGGCGATTAGAGGATTATGAGAATTGGAAAACTAAAATCTTAGCGTCAATTGAGACAGAGACACAGTGAAAAGGTAAGCATACAAAAGTGGACATCATAGTTGCCATAACATTACGCATATCGTTATATATATAATAAATAAGTTGCATGTGAGGAGTGCCACCCTCACAATATATACATGTATAAATAAATAAAAGCTCTCGACGCTGCATTCTATCCGTAAACCTTGAGACACCTGGTCTCTCGATGTGTTTCTTCACAACCTATACTACAGTACCGAGCTCCACACCGCACACACGTTACATTGCCCCAGTACCCACATATACTACATAAATACCGTGGCGGGTATCTTGAACTTGGTGCGTACGAATCTTGTAGTAACTTTGTTGAACTCGGATCATCGTCCAAATGATTCGTTAAACTTTTCTTAGAGCCTAGAATTCTCCGTGAATTGACTGTAGCACCCACACGAATTCCACCTTTACTCGTCATGGGATCTACTAACAAGTCCAGCTTGGGGATATCTATCTTAACATTGTCGTGATAGTTCTCTCGTTCGAGCTCGGCGATGCGTTTCGCCTGAGCTCGCACTCGCGTGGCTGTGTCAGCGGCAAAATTGTTGCCTCGTCTTCGTCCGGTGGTCGGTGTGGGCACTGCGGGGGCAGCATCATGAGGTACCAGCTTCACGTGCCGTCCCCTGTGTGTTTTGCTAATCTCTTCGATAAGGGGCATGTAAAGCTGAATGAGATGAATTTGACGATCTCGTCATTGATTGATATTGGTCATGTCAGTTAGCCTGGAAAGCCGCGCGGCTCGCATTGCGCCGGGAGAAATTAATTCAGGGTAAGTGATAAGCCAACGGTGCATGTCTTCCTGTGCGGCGCCAACGGTGCGCGATGAGGCATCGGTTTGGGCCAGTAAACGTTTGATATATTCTCTAGTATTGGCACAATTGTAAATTAATGATCCCGAAACAGTAATCCAATACGAAAAAAATGCGTATTGCAAAAGCCCCTGCTCCAGTCCCTGAAATCTACAGCGTAGGCACCAAATTCGTAATTTCACGATATGAACCTCCTCTCCTGTGGCAAGAGAGATTTTAGAATCAGAGAAGCCAGAGGAAGAAATCTTTGAACCTGACACGCCTGGTCGTCTCGATCAGTGCTTTGAGCGCAGCCCACATTTGCCCCCAGACAGAAAGATATGTGCTGACCTTGAGATAGTTTTTCTAACTGGCGGTGGTAGTTCGTGGCATTTCAAGCCGTTTTGGTAAAAATTGTTCCTCTATCTGAAGACATGGCGTTTCCGAAGAACCAGTTGCGGCGAAATTTTACGACCCTCTCTTTTCTTCGTTGCAACCTTTTACTCGGGTGGACTATATGTACTCTCACGAAGCTAACGTGTACAAGAAACTGCCTAAACTAAATGCCCTTCCTGGATGTTACGGATCTTATGCGATAGAACTATCTGCCGGAGAAAAGTCTCGAGTTGTTCGATTATTGTTAATTGAACGCGTTCACGGTACTAGCATGAGAAAACTCCGCCCCATTGCTTATACACAGGAAGAACGTCAGATTATTATGAAGCAGATTGTATCGGCCGAATCGCAAATGTACACAGAAGATCTTGTTTTCCGCCATTTAGAACCAAAGAGGGTTATTATCCGAGAAGGGGAAAACTTATCGTCAGATATCGCCTTTACAGACTTTTCTTATTGTGACTTTGGCCGCTCGCTTAATCTAAGGAATCCCTATTCTGCGAAATATTTCCCCGGAACTCCTATCAGCCCTGTTGTACGATGGCATAAATCGTCCGAACTGTATTTTTTTTCGAACGTTGGATAGACTGGGACTGGGAACAGTGGCTAGCAAACGAGTTTAAAGATTGTGAGATCAAAGAGGAGCATAGGAAAATATGGAATCCCGATAAGCATGCTCAAGGAGAGAAAAGAAACACTAGGGAGGAATTGAAGGAGCCCAAGAAAGATAATAAAAAGGTGAAACAGTCTTAGTATATTTCATTATCGTTTTAGATTTGCTTGAGCTTAATATATCATGAACTGTTGTGCGGTCTCTGAAGTACCGGCTTCCTGCATACGAGAAGCATATCAATTGATTAGAAAGAGATCGGCAATTTCTGCATACACAGTTAGGGAAGAACTAGTCTGACAGAGTATTGCTGTGAATCTCCAAGGCGAATTTATATAATTATGTATTCTTCCTGCCCTAGACCACATTCTCTCTTTTGCTACTTGTACGAATGAAAAGTAGGACTTTTTTCAAGGTCACTTTAGCAAATTGTTGGATATCTTCATTGCTTTTGTTAGATAAGTCCTGCAGAGAACAGAATGAAGTGAGAGCTTGGGAGAGATAAAGAGAGACCAGAACACCACTCAAGAAGAGCCATCTTGACTTATTATACGTTCAGAGTGCCAAATTTCTGCGTTGTACGTTGGACTACCGAAGACCTACACTAGAATGACACAAGACGGCTTCACAAATAGTACCACAGGTATTCATCAAAGTATGAAGTCAAGCAAACGCCCGTTCAAGTATTGTTAAAGTCAGCCCTTCACGAGCTTGCTGTGTATGTGGGCTTGACTCCTTTTCGGTATAGTTTCATTATTATATAGATTCAAAGCTGAAAAGCTATATTTATCAATAGGGATCCTGCATGCGGCGCAACTCCAGAATGTTTGTTAAATCTTAAAGGACAGGACATCAAGGATGCAAATCCTCGTAGAATAAAAGATAGATTCAATCAATATTTGAGTTCTATTACTTTCTATTTTTTTCTGTCAACTTAGGTTAGGTTCTTTCACCGCAAATCTCTCGCATGTTCTATGCATGAAATATGCACCAACCCGCTAAATCTTCGAGGACGCTTACGTATGCGGTTAGTAACCAGAAAATTTCAGAACCTCATCGCGTTTTTGAAATTCTTAGACTTCAACAAGAATATAAGCTGGGCAATTTTCCTCATCATAACATTTTTTATTCAGACCGGTCTAGTATATACTTCCTGACTGCTCAAACATTCAGGAACGTTCTTTTCATACATTCAACCTGTTTGCACTGAAAAAATTGCTTAGGCAGGAAGCTGTCTCTCGATATTCTTTCTATCTACTGCCTGCCAAAAGGACAGTGGGCCCTACCACCAGAGCTTTTGGAACTCTGCACCTACAGAGGTCGATACATCCGTTAAATACCATGTCGCCAACCAACTCGTTTGGTCCTCGGCGGCCCGCCACGAAAAGAAGAGCGTCTGGCATTTCCGAATCACAGTATGCTTCAGAGAAAAGACTGCACCGAGACGATGGTACTCATCCGGGTCCATTGCCTGACTCAATGGACACCGATACTATACCGAGTCCGACGGAACCAGATCAAAAAGTCGCTCCACCGCTGATGGTCGTAAACGACATAGATATCGAAAAGAACGACAACGAGATGAAAGATAGTGATCTGATCGAAGCTCCGAGCTTGCCCGTGCTGGAATCAGCAGAATGGCTGCGGACAACTGAAAGAGTAGTTAAAAGCATTGTCTCTATCCAGACTGCCACTGTCAGCAGTTTTGACACCGAGGAAGCCTCAGTCAGTGAGGCTACAGGATTTATAGTCGACGCTGAGCAAGGTATCATCATGACAAACAGACATGTCGTGGGTGCTGGGCCCTTCAGCGGCTATGCTGTATTTTACAACCATGAAGAGTGTGACATCTACCCTATATATCGGGATCCGGTCCACGATTTTGGGTTCTTCAAGTTTGACCCCAAGAAAATCAAACACATGAAGGTCGAACCTTTGGAGTTGCAACCTGACCTCGCTAAAGTGGGTTTGAGAGTAATGATCTGTGGTAATGATAGCGGAGAAAAGCTGAGCATTCTCTCTGGCTTCATCTCGCGTCTCGATAGAAATGCTCCGGACTATGGAGGCATGACTTATAACGATTTCAATACCGAGTACATTCAAGCCGCAGCAGCCACAAGCGGTGGTTCAAGCGGCTCGCCGGTGGTGAACATCGATGGTAAAGTAGTGGCTCTTCAAGCTGGTGGAAACACTCAGTCGTCAACGGATTTTTTCCTTCCGTTGTACCGGGCACAGAGGGCTTTAGAGTGTATCCGTGCTGACATGCCTGTGGAACGAGGCACGGTTCAGGTACAATGGCTTCTTAAACCCTTTGACGAATGTTCTCGACTAGGACTGACGGAAGAAGCAGAAGAGAAGCACCGGGCACGGTTCCCTGACTCGATTGGAATGTTGGTTGCAGAGGTTGTGCTACCTGAGGGTCCTTCACATGGCTCTGTAGAGGAGGGAGATATTTTGATTTCCATCAATGGCGAACCGGTAAGAACATTTATTCGAGTCGACGAAATTTTCGATTCATCTGTTGGACAAGAAGTTGAGATTGTTGTGCAGCGTGGTGGCCAGGATATCAAGTCCCAAATCAAGGTCGGTGACCTACACGCCATTTCCCCGAACCGTTATGTCGAGTTCTCTGGCGCTATCATTCACAATCTGTCTTACCAAATCGCACGACTCTACTCTCTTCCTGTCAAAGGAGTTTACGTCGCTGAATCATCAAACTTTTTCCGCCTCAACACATCTGACTCTACCGGTTGGATAATTGATGAAGTCGATTCCGAGCCTACACCTGATTTGGATTCGTTTGTCGAGATTATGAAAGGCATTCCTGATTCAAAACGAGTTGCCATAAAATACCGACATGTGACTGATCCTCATTCCATCAGTTATACAGTTATTTGTATTGATCGTCATTGGAGCTCTTCGTTCCGAATGGCAGTCCGAAACGACAAGACTGGGTTATGGGACTTCCACGAGCTTGGCAAGGCGCTTCCCGAGGAGCCAATTGAGCCTCAAGAAGCTAAATTTGTCGAGGTTCAACTGGGAGACAGTGGTTGCTCCAAGTTGATCAACAGTTTTGTGAAAGTGACGACTACCTTTCCCATGAGAATCGAAGGGTTCTATATCCCATCCCGGACTTCATATGGACTGGTTGTCGATGCTGAAAAGGGCTATGTGATTGTGTCGAGAATGGTGGTACCCCACGACGTGTGCGACATTTCCGTTACGGTCGCTGATTCAGTGATTGTTCCTGGCAAAGTTGTCTTCCTCCATCCTATTCAGAACTACGCTATCGTGTCATATGATCCAGCACTGGTCAAAGCTCCGATTCAATCGGCCACCCTCAGTGATGTACCTTTGAAACAGGGAGAGCCAGTTACGTTTGTTGGCCACAATCACAATATGAAGATTGTTGACACCAGGACGCGAGTTACAGATATCAGCACAGTGATAATACCTCTTGGTGCTGATCTCTCTCCTAGGTATCGAGCTATTAATCTGGATGCCATTACTCTTGACACACAGATGAGCAACGACTGTGCTTCTGGTGTCATTGCAGACTCTGATGGCCGAGTTCGGGGTCTATGGTTAGCCTTCCTGGGCGATACTAATGGAAACGGAAGAGATAGAGAGTATCGATTAGGTATTGATGTTGTGGGAATCAAGCCTGTGGTTGACCAGTTGAAGCGAGACGAGAAACCGAATCCTCGGTTCCTTGATATCGAAGTCAATTCCATACCTGTTGTTCAGGCTCGAATTCGAGGTGTTAGTAACGACTGGATCAGAAAGGTCGAAGAGAGTAACAACGAACGACACCAGCTGTTTCACATCAAGAGAGTGGCTGGAGGCACTTCGAAATATTTACGGGAAGGTGACATTATCTTGGCCATTGCTGGCAAGGTTGTGACCCGAGTATCAGAGCTGGATGTGATGTACGATACGAAGGAGTTGGAAGTTACAGTGGTCCGGAATAAAGAAGAGATGACTGTGGTTGCTCCTACTGTGTCGACTGATGACCTCTCCACCAACCGAGTCATTTCCTGGTGTGGAGCTACCATCCACAAACCCCACCATGCCGTCCTGCAACAGCTCAAGACACCTCCGTCTGAAGTTTATGTTGTATGGTGTGCTTCTGGCTCCCCTGCCAATCAGTACGGGATCTCATCAACATACTTCATCACCGAAGTCAACTCCATCAAAACTCCCACGCTCGACGAGTTCTGGCAGGTGATTTCCAAAATTCCTGACAACACCTATGTCAAGCTGCGAATTGTCACGTTTGACAATGTCCCCTGTGCATGTTCTATTAAAACTAATTATCATTACTTTCCCACTGGTCAGTTGGAGAGGGATCTACAGACTGGGAAATGGAAACGCATTTCTGAATGAATAAATGTATATACTATTATAACGTAATGCATATTTTACATATTTACAAGTTTGCACTGTCATTTTGTAGACACTGCTCTTTTAGGTGTATGGCATATATCGTTTGAGTCGTTGGACGTGAGCGCCTTTTGTCTTGGCGGCTTCTGGCCGATTTAGGCGACTCAGCATACTACTTCTAGACCAGCCTACATTGCCGTGCTGTCGTCCAGCTTGCCGCTAGTTAGCTTACTACGTTTATAAATACAAATTTTGCAACTGCGTACCCTTATCCAAATCCCGTCACCTCTGAGTTTCCATCGCTTTTCAGCTCCAGTGTGAGTTTTAGCTTTAAATTTCTTGGGTTTCGACTTCAGAGTTCGAACAAATATCGAAGTAGGGTTCAGTGGATTGGCGGCAAAGGATGTGAGCCGAGGTGGAGCCCGTTTCAAGGACGATAATATTAGACTCAGCATGGCTATATATGATCGTGAGATAAGGTCCATGATGTCATGAAGAGATTTTGAGCACCAGCTATATCAGGGTTAGGTCACCAATGAGATAGCTGGGTATACGAAGAGTCGGGTTCTGGGAATTTCGGTCAAAATGGTAATCGGTTATTATTCAAATAATATATATTTACATTTACTCGTTATTTCGTTCCCTTACAAGGAAATACAGTCCCCAGTAGATGCCTGTATCCTATGCCCACCAGTCTCACTATATACAGAAAGTACTATCCACTCTAATAGTTAGATCCGTCACTTGCCATTATCGGCAGCCTGTTCACTACGGCCACCCTTTTCGAACGGAGCATCTTTCCGTGCTTCATCTAACATTGGCTTGATCCCTTTGTGCTCCAATGCATTCTAGTTAACCCAATGATCTATCAACTACTTTACAAAAAAAAACATACCACTACACACGCCTGATATTCCTGCCAAGTATCTTCACATTCATTTGATATCTAGTTAATACTTCGCTTACAACTCGCTTACAGCTTGACAGGTTCAGCACAAAGAGCATACCGATTTGCCTTTCAAGAATTCTTGTTAGCTAAGACCCATGATACAGCGCAAACACTCTACATACTCTCACTGTACCACTCATTGAAGCAGTTATCATAAGCTCTCTTAGCCTCTGTACATTCCGGAGCAAAACTGGCCGACATTGCGTTTCCCATGAAGAGGATGATATGAAGTTATAATGCACAATTAATTGAGAAGCCCCTTGAGGTTAAAGCCGCGCGTTATATGCACCACTCTCACTTAAATGTTCCGCCGCTTTGATTGAGGTTGACTATATTGAGATTTACATGTAATCGCGGGTAATGCAGATTATATCACCTGATTGGCTTGGAAATTGACTTTGGCTCGATGAAAGTTAAGCCTTTACGACACTGCAGTAAGTGCAATTTGACTGGACACAATGTCAAAACGTGCACATTAGTCTAAGTCTATTCTCATAATATTAAAATTGTATTTCTTTATTATTTTTTGGACTTAACGTTACATGTAAATATGATTCTTTGACAAGTTCTTGCTGATCGATATAATTTTGGATCGTTTAAGTTATGTCGCAACAAGCGACGATCTACGTCAACAGCACAGATATTTTATTATGTAATATTTAAATTTAATAAACAGAACCTTATTATTAACACAAATATTCGTTAACCGATACAAACTTAGTTAGAGAAAGAATAGAAATAAACATTCCGCAAGGAATGACTCCACTTATGTCAATTAGACAGCAGCAGCAGTATTGAATATGGAATTTGAAGAAGAGAAAAGAAGAAATAAACATCAGGGATTTAAAACCCTAACATCGGCTTCAGGATGGGTCGAATCCCAACAGACTAGGCACGCAGGATCACCGAACCTTAAATCTAAGGAACGGAACTCTGTCGTACAAGAAGGAGCCATCTTATGGCTTGGCGTAGTACAGAGTGGACGTGACCCACCTTGAGAAAACAAAGAGGTTGGTTTAAGGGAATGATCATGCCATTTAGCTTTCCTGGTTTTCGACATAAATATAGAGCTATTCCGACTTAACTATCAGATTACATTACGTTTATTACGTAAGTTTTGTTAACAGTGTCCCGACAGTTATGCCTATATAGTTAAGTCGTCGCGTGAGTGACTACCGTTTAAAGGAATAGGAGACGGACTTTTATATACGAAGTCATCTGAAATTATATACGAAAGTCATCTGAAATTAGGTCCTGAGATCATTTCAACCATCTCACCTGTAAACTATATTCAGACCGCCAATTGTGTTACATCTAAGAAAACCCTACCAAATAATATGTCGGATAAATCACTCCTTCTGCTGTGGAAGACCTAAAAACACCAAACTTCTCAATCAACCATAAGCTTCCCCTGATACTTTGAAGCTAACCGCCTGTACCAGCCCTCAGTTCTGCTAGCTGTGCCTTCGTCATTGTTGGCACTGTCACTGTCATCGTGCTTGTACAACGGATCGCATTGCTGCTTCTGCCTCATCGCTCGAATATGCTTGGTGTTGAATCCACTAGTAGACTCTGTTTCTAAATAGACGCCAGCGGTCTTGATCCATGGCGATGCCTGTCGACCTAATGAGAGCGTTGCACTGAGTGTGCACAGCTTGTTGTTCGGACTGAGTTTCCAGGACAAACAGTTATCCTGCAAAGCACACGCTTTCTGGCAATTCTCAGCAGAGTCTACCGGAACAAAAAGCTCCTCGTCTCCTACCTTTTTCCCTTCTCCTTCCCTCCATACAAATGTCTGGCTGGCTATATTGTCCCAATTAGGCATATTTTCTTCAATGTGAGGGAGAATGAAATCATGATAGATGTCGGCATAAGTGATGTGTGCTCTGCCAGCGGGTCCTTTGACCTTCTCATACTCGTAAAGCTGCTCAATCTCACTAGGTTTCAGATGGTGGAAACTCAGGATCTTTTCGCAGTATCGGTTGGGTGCAATATCTACACCATTGGGCGGGTTTCCTTGGAATTTGTATCCCACATGAGGATATTTATCGCCCATCGAGAGGTCAAGATCAATCTTCTCCTTGAGCATCAGCGCAACTAGGGCATCTCCACAACAGTAGTTGAATGTCTTTTTCTCATATTCTTCCACATACTCAGGATGTTGGCCCAACGTAAGCTCCAGCGCTTTTCGCGATACCACTACGCCGGTTCCACCGTGTGCGAAGACGATCGAGCCCAGCCTTGCTGCAGACCCCAGATACAGTGGTCTGTCCGGGTCCAGAGTATTGAGATAGTCGACTAAGTTGTCAATCAGGAAATATGAGTCGGCGTCCATAAAAACAAACCAGTCACTGTTGGGCGAAGTATTATACGCGTGCGCCAACATAGGAATGTTCTTAAACTTGTCCAAATTCCAGCCGTCATTATCCTCAACAATTACATCATCGGGGTCGATGTTGCCTCTGTTGTCGTGGATTGCCTTCATTTTCCGATACATGGCGAATTCGCTCGATGCTTTAGTGCTCTGGGTCATGTTCTGCAACACATCGATCACCTCGTATCCACCAATAGATGTCGCATGGTCGGCGTACAGAGCAAAGTTGGGTACTCTAGTCAAGGTCGTGAACAAATGTACGGGCAGACGGTCCCAGAGGACGTTACTGCCGGTTTTTATCATCAAAAAGATCTTTTCCGCCCCCTTGGAGTAGTCTGCCAGCAGTGGCTGTTTCAGATACTCTCCCTTTGAGGCGAATTCCTCCTGTTTGGGCATAGGGAGCCGTAGTCCGCCTGGGTGGGTCGGTATGTAGGTGTCGTCTGATCTCCAGCTTTCGTGCGTGACATATCTATCAGCATTTTGTTCTGATGGGAAGTATGCATCTTCAGTGGTGTGCCATTTTATCGGTTTATGGGGCGGCCGGTCACCACCGTGATGTACTCCTGGTCTGAATTGGTTGCCGGGAGGAGGGAAATCATATGGCGAATAGCCGACCAGAAGCCATGTTGTGACTAGTAAGATGGATGCGGCCACCGCAAGGGTGATCAATCGTCTAGAAGCTTTGTTAATCATGAGAAATTTGTTTGGCAGCACACATACATGTGGCCACACACAGAGTACAGGCGTTCAAGATTCAGCTTCCTCGAGCAAAATTGAATTAACAGGGAATTCCACTAGTACATCTCATCAAAGTACGTTTGAAAAGTTGTGATCAGTGAAAGAACCAACGGCATTCGGCTGAGCCGAACCAACCTCGTGGAGACACGACAATTTTTGCCTTGGCAAGTCGCAGAGATTCTCATTAATTTGAAATCTATGATGCCCCATTGTCAATGAATCCCATCTCCCGATCTCAAACTCTAATATCTGAGACAAACAATTTTTTTGGAATTACTTCCGAAGGCCGCGATGTACTTCTTCTCTACGGTGTCCGTGCTTTGTCTGTGTCTGTCTATCTGTGTCGTACCACTATTATCCTCCTCCTCGTTTCCGCTTGATACTTACATCTAAAAAGCTCGCCAAACATGTTATCTTCTTTTTCCTTTTGGCACCAGAAAAGGCTTAACGACAACAATGAAAAATATTAAATGTTATTCAGTCGACTGGTCCTCAAATGAAACTAAAAAAAAGAGCGTGCAAGTGTGGTCGTCGTGTAGACTGATAACCAGTCGTGCCGGGTTTCTTCTTTATACAAAGGGTAGTTCGAACACGACCAAAGTGATTTATACAAAACTACGACTGGCTCCGAGAAGATTGAAATCTAAAAACGTGAAATCCTTTTGTTACAACTTGAAAGGGCTATCGTCGGCCAATTCGCTGTTTTCTGTTGCTGCTGCCAGTTTGTTAACAAGCCTGCTGCTGCCCACTAATACGTCGTGCTTGCCAAGGAATGCAGGGAATGGCGGTTGCAGGTTTTGAACTCAGTATGTAGTTACCGGTTAACGGTTCTTTACCCTGAAAGGGCTCCCCGGGCTATGGGTCGAGTTAGTACAGTAATGGTATTTCTATGCTGATCCGATGTAGAATGCATCGACTCTCTAGTACTGAGTTAACTGTTTATGCTACGAACGCCAGAAACAAACATTGAATATACAATTCAGTCAATTATTATTATTATGGTACAGTCAATATTAATTGCCCCAACAGCAAATGACAGCAAATGACGAGCTCCTCCTTTGTGGTTATTTGTGGAATGCAGCTCTCTCCTATGTAGACTAAGCCAATTGGGTTTCTATGCCGCCGGTACAGCGCAGCACCACAAGATAATAGTTAATGCGCTCTGTGGGGCTTTGCCGCAAATACACCGGTGGGGCTTTGATTTGCCCTGTATTAGGCAGTATTTGCAGCGATACAACAAAAACAAATGTTGTTATTGCGACCAAGGTTTCAATTCATTTTGTGAGGGGTACTTCTGAATACGTTCAAAAAAGAGATCTGAGCTCAGCGTACAACACGTAAATAGAAAATAACGTAACGGTACAGATCATAGGAAGCAGTCTGCAACCATAATCCCAGCCTCCGAAACCGCTGGTTGCACTCCGCGGCGACGGAGGCATATAGGGCTTAAAACGGAACCGCCACCAAAACACCGATGCATGAAGATCCGGTAACGTTTTGGTGCACGTTTTTTATTGTAGCACGCTGTAAGGCATCTATTATTATTCTCTAGTGTGCAGTATACATACTGTACAGTGCAACTTTATAGGTGAGGTAAAAATTCCAGGATGCAAAGAGATTAATCATTTTCGATGAGGTTTGAGTTAGTGTTTGGACTCGTAGTATTCGGCTCAACTGATCCAATCACTTCTAAATGATGTTTCAGGACGGCTTAGGGCACGGCGTATAATACGTCACAGGTTGATGATGATGATCAACCAGGGTTCGCAGGGAACACCATAGTAGACCCTGTGGTGCTGTCATCGCGGCTTGGCCGGATGCCAAGGAGCTACAATGTAGTGTGATGTAAGAATCATTATTACAGCTTGATGGGTGTAATTGTCCAGTCTCTAACTACATTCAGTCACAAAAAAAAGAGCTCCGAGTTTACAAGATCAGGTCTCTTAGTCTAAGGGCGGATCCTCCTCGAGATTCCCCCTATCACTTGTATAACATGTAATATTTTTATTCATGTACTGCACTGGGATATTTTTAGATGCTTTTCCGCCCCAGCTTTGCGGTCGCACATTGAATACATGAATAGTCGACTGACCGGATTGAAGTTTTGAAACTGCCTTTCACCTAGAATTCCCAAGGCATTTTTCCAGATTTGACATCTACTGGACAGGATAGTTCTAAATCTATAACTCAAAGGTTGAAGCTTTAAGCTTTGAGAGATAATCCGATTTCACTGGCGACGCAGGGGGTGCAGCTGTCCTAACTATTTCTGGAAATGATCTTCGATGGTTCTAAATACGAGACACGGCGCCATAGGGCTGTAGGGAGTGTGGGATGTATTTTTAAACCACTAGTCAAAGAAGTCAAAGAGGCCGTGGCACACTTGGCATTTTCCGACTTTGTTTTCTTTCGGTAATACTCTACCTGTCTGCGGTCTCTTGCACAAACTGCAATGTGCTCTGTTTAGCGCGTTGAATACTTAATTTCGAATGATCTGATCATATAACTATAGTGTACATGTACATTTACCGATAAGAGTCTTTGGGGGTGAGCGTTTTAATACATGAGTTGTCAGTGCGATGCTTAACAATACTTTAACAGTAACTTACAAGTACTGACAAATGACAAATATAAATACGCTGGACGCCTAAAATAAGCTGGAAAACGAGTACACCATCCGGGGATGTTTAGAGTCCAGTGATGTGATACAACGTGATACCTTGATAAGTCATTCAAATTTAACTATATCCATTAACCCAAGAACGAATAACTGTACCAATGCCCCATTCTATTTGATACCTGTTTAACGTTTAGCTTAACTCTGTAGAATACTTAAGTTAGATGAATATTTCATGATCATATGTTACCCTCCCCAGATAACCGACGATTCGATAAGGCGATTACAGTGTATTCCATTATTCTCGAACCCTGACATATATTTCTACGTGCCATAGGACATCTATATTTATTTGGAAACAGAACTGAGCCCTCTGTTTATCACCAACTCTGAACAGCAAAATCGCTCAAAAGGACATCCCTTGATTTGCTTTAATAATTCTTTTGGGCCTCATCCCGGTCTATTGCACGGCCTGGCGTCATGGCAAATAGACTAATGCACTACGGGACTGTCGCTTGCCTTTTCCTGCTCATACTAGCTCGGCCGGTGTCTGCTTCGTCGTCTGCATCCAGTTTAGAGTTGTCCGTGTGTGAAGACCTGAAATATGCTACGGACAAATGTGCATTTGTTCTTGAACACTGCAATGCCGAGAAAATCGGGTTCATCAACTATCTCAAAGGACTGTACTGCGCTGAGTCCCCGGCAGACAGTATAGCTTTCCAAATAGCGTCGTTCCTGTGGCTCATATGCCTGTTCATGACCATTGGAATCGCAGCATATGATTTCTTGTGCCCCAATCTCAAAACCGTTGCTAGCATTCTGGGACTGTCCGAGTCTGTGGTGGGCGTGACATTTCTCGCCTTTGGTAACGGCTCTCCAGATTTGTTTAGTACCTATGCCGCCATGAAGATTGGCAGTGGCTCTCTGGCAGTCGGAGAACTGCTCGGAGCGGCTTCTTTTATCACGGCCGTAGTGGCGGGTTCCATGGCCGTTGTGCGGCCGTTCAAGGTGTTGAAAACATCTTTTGTAAGAGACGTTCTGTTCTTCATCGTCGCGATTTCCTTTACGCTGTATTTTGTCTCTGATGGGCAACTGCAGCCGTGGGAATGCATGGTCATGCTTAGCTTGTACTTGGTGTATGTTGTCTTTGTAGTGGGTTGGCACTGGCACAAAACTCGTCAGCGAGATCGGGTGGTCTCTGATGTTATTGCCAGAAATTTTTACAGCGAGCCAGATTCCGAGTCATCCACAGCCCTCACTCAGAACCCTGAAGAGGAGAGAAATTTTGGTATCAGTAGACCGTCTGTATCCTCTGATTTCTCCGCATTGTTTTCACCCAGGTGGCTGGAAGACGAGCAGCAGTCCGAGTCTGAGCAGCAGGAAGGGTACGAGGAAATAACTCGAATAATGAGAATGAACAGTCACTATGGCCCTGCTCATAGTCCTGGTAATAAGGTCAAACTGCCGTCCGGAAACTCGACGCCGAGTTCCGCTATGAGACCGTCCTTGTTTGGAGCACTAGAGTTTCGGAGCGTGGTAGAAAAATTAAGAAAAGAATCATCGGACGCAGGCAGTCCGCATATCCCACTACGCAAACAAAACACTAATAGTTCAAGAGGAACTGGAATTCCCTCGCGAGCGGGCAGTTTGGCGGCAGGTGACTTGCCAGTGCATGGTCATTTTCCTCTACCTCGAGCGAATTCTGATTCCAGAATATCTCGAACCCACCTGTCTGTTCCCAACCTAACAGTAACTGGACTTGATGATGATGAAGGTAATGACCGTTCTCCATCGATTATGTCACCAGGTGATACAGGTACGCTACGGATTGATACAGCGCAAGGTGATTTGTTGCGCCCAGCTTTGGCTCCCTCGCCAATAGCCTCTATTCACTCTATCGAAGACTATTTCAACTTCAACAAGTCCGAAGGGCCGCCAACCATTTTCAAATCTGAAATTTTGGCGACTCTTCTTCCTTCGTTAGTAGGATTTTCAGAAAAGCCGTGGTACACTAAAGTCTCGAGCGTTATTGCCGCACCATGGGTTTTGCTGCTAACGCTTACTATCCCTGTGCATGATGTGGACCTAGAGCCCGATATTCCATGCTCACCGAGTGCTGCTCCCCCAGTCTCGCATGAAACAAAATCCGTTCAAAAATCAGCAAGATGGCTAATCATTTTACAAGCCGTTTTCGCTCCGATGGCATTTGCATTTTTCAACCTCTATCCGCATGACTTCCATTGGTCAACCATTCTAGCATTCTCTAGCTCCACTTCTTTGGTGTTGCTTGTGCTAATATTGGTGTTTGAAACAGACGAATCTCGGCACTACGTGAAAACCATTCCATTTCTAGGGTTCATACTGGGAATTAGCTGGATCGCTGCTATCGCGAATGAGGTAGTAGGTGTGCTGAAAGCCCTGGGTATCTATCATGACATCTCTGACGCAGTGCTGGGTCTGACGGTATTCGCGATTGGTAACTCTCTGGGTGATTTGCTCGCAAATGTGATGATTGCCAGAATGGGATTTCCAATGATGGCATTGTCAGCGTGTTTCGGTGGCCCGCTGTTGAACATTCTGGTCGGCATTGGATTTAGCGGTTTGTTTCTGTTAGTCGGAGGACAAGACCGTGGGCCATATGAGATTTCCATTTCTAGATCACTAATCGTTTCTGGTATCGCCGTGTTGACTACTTTGATTTTCTTACTTGTGGTGGTGCCTCTAAACGGCTGGAGAATGACACGGACTATTGGCATAATAACAATAAGTTTCTGGATCATCTGCACTTCGCTGAATGTTATCCTTGAGCTGGTTTGATGTATAGTATATAAGGTTTATAGACGGGACATTTTTATTTATGATGGAGCATCAACCAAAGGACGATTATGCAAGATAAGAAATGATCGTCGAATTTCACTTCATGAGAAGAACTTTAATTGGCAGTAGTTACTTCGACTTGAGCCGTCCATTTTCCTTATCTTTGAATCATTTCCACTATTTTTATGTACATACATGTTATTTTATTCACATACAACTCTGTGTACCATAGTCCTGTCAGAGTCATGTGAAAGACTCTCAACGCTCAGAGTCATCAGTGCGGCCACAACCAGGTCGCTCTCTTCAATCAACAGGAAGAACGTGAACACCTTAGCAGGTCAATCAAACTAAGTCTCACACTCTTTCTCCACGCTATCTCTCCTCTAAGAGTCATTCATACTCAAATCTAACCACATGAACATTTCACCTTATCGCGAATTGATAGTCAACATCGCCGATCACCCCGGGTGCCGTGTGGGCTCCCCTGCGTCATCATTCGTCACAGCCGTCATCGTTGCATATATGTTCAGTCACGCTGAACCTTTGGCTGCTATATATCCGATATAAATTGAAAAGGGCTTGTTGCAATGACAATACAACTTTTCCAGCTACGAGCAACATGAGTACAATATTTGACAAGACTGCATTTGCCCAGCTAAATGCTGTGATCGTTGCCGAGCGGCCAACGTTGACCGACGCTTCTCCTAAAATGGACATCACCGTGGCGACATTCTGCGAGGAAATGAGAAACCTTGGCTACATTGTCTCTAAAGAGCTGTATGTTGCGCTATGCAATGACCCAGATCATGAGACTAGAGTGGGCCTGTTGCTATCAATGGCTAAATCTGCCAAGGGACAGTGGGGAGGGAGAACGCTGTATCCCAACTTCCCGGCGCAGGTCATGGCAGCATCCAATGGAGAGCTACTAGTTAATGCATTGCTTCATTATTGGACTTTTGGAATGTGGACTCCAGAGTACATTAAAGAGAACCGCCTCAAACTCGACGAGGAAAACGCAAAAACGGTGATAGGAACTGTTACGCTCGACGACTTGAAGACTTATTTTTTCAAGCTTCTAAGCTCCAAATCTAGTTTACCTGGGTCATTGGTCGCTTTTCTAGAAGCATGTATCAAGCAGGGATGGAACAAGGAATACACAGGAGAGATCCTGTTCCGAGAGACAGCATGTCGAGTAGCGGGCTACATGGCTACAGAAGGTGAAAATATTGACAACATGGTAAAGTCCACTACAGATGTGCTCAGAGTTATTGCTCTGCTTTCAGGATCGGACGTCGAGCTGAAGACCCCCGTCAAAGTCAAGTCCATGAAAAGACGTACGCGACGCATAATTGTGTCAGCACTTGAAAAAGTCATCAAGGAATCCGATGTTAAACCGTATGCTTCGTTATGGAAAATAGCATTCCACTCTTTACACGTCGGTGAATACGGGGGAAGGGTGGCAGCTGTTGCGTTAAAATATCGAAGCCAGCGAAATGTAACGACTCCAGAGACCATCGTGGGAGAGGCCATGAAAAGCGGCCACATAGAAGTGGCGGTGGAGCATCTTAGAAAGAAACCGTCTATAATGGCTCGAGCTGTTGACAAACTGCTAAGAGACTCTTCCGGTGACACAGTTGGCTTGGTGCTCGATACATTTGAAAAAGTAGTAGCAAGTGTTGAAACGAAAGTTCTGATACAGTTGCTCGGCCATTTCAAGGGCCGACAGGCCAATGAGAACTCTTCCCGCGTGGTGTTCCTTCCAGGCACAAAAGGTAAAGCCATCCTCGCCAAGTCCTTGAAATCGCTTGATGCGGACCTAGTAGGAAAACTCTGTGACATTATAAGGTCGGCTTTGAAGGAGAACTTTAAGACCAGGAATCTGCTTGTGGATCGCAAAGTATTCATCACCTCAGAGGTCTCCAACGTGCTGCTACCTCTACAATTAGCTTCTATTACAGAAAACAAAAGGACTGTAGCTCGTGGATCCAGAGTACCAGTTGATTTAATAGAGGCCGACAAAGAGAAGAACATTATACGTATGTTTGTTCAATGGATCGGTAACGATATTGATCTGAGTGGATTGTACTTTAGCGAAGACCTTGAGACGGTGAAACAAATCTCGTATACCAATCTGCGTGAGAAATTTGCTGTCCATTCCGGCGATTTGACTTATGCCCCAGCACCGCATGGTGGATCAGAGTTTATTGATCTTAACATGGAAAAAGCTTTGGCAAGCGGGTATAGATATGCCGCCTTGGATCTCCGTGTATTTGCGGGTCCCAATTTTGTTGCTCACAAACAGTGTTTTACAGGCTATATGCTAAGAAAGGAATTGCAATCCGGAGAAATATACGAGCCCTCTACGGTTCAGGCCAAATTCGACATCACCTCAGATGTGAGAACGGTGCTGCCGTGTGTGATTGATATGGTCGAGAGACAAATGATCTGGGTGGACACCCCAATCCACCATGCGACAGGATCTGTGAATAACCTAGTGGGCAATATTGCCACGAGCAAAGACATGCTGAAAGCCTTTTTTAAGTTGAAGGAGATGAAGGTGTCTCTACCAGAATTGGTTCGTCTTCATATTGCGGCAGGAGGCTCCACTGAAGTGCAGGACCAAGCAGAAGCTGATTTCGTGGTGGGCTTAGGAGAAGGTGACTTAGATGCCTATGATTTTGCAACGATAAACTCGAAGTGGATCTAGGTGAGAGATGCGATTATTTATTTACTTTTGTTTTATATTTTATATTTAGCATATATATTAGCATTGTTATATCAGTATTTAATGTACATTAAACATTTCCATATGTAACAATCGTAAGACTTAAGCGGTAACATGATTCATCATACCTTCAACCGTGAGGAATTCGGATGCTCCACTTTTGATGCCGGATTCCAGTAAATATGTTGAATATACGACTCCCAATTCCCGAACCAGTTTAGGGTCCAGAGAGTTTGATCTCGATAAATTAAAAATTGTTTGGATTCGTTCGAAATTTTCAGTCTTGTCACCAGAACCGTAAGAAGATTCCTGAATCTCAAACAAAAGATATTTTTTCCAAAAGTAAAAATTACCACTGTAGTCCGGCAAATACTTCTCATATAAGCTTCTGGCCAGGTGAGGGTGTTTATTTGTGGTGTAAAAGAATGCAAGTTCGACAATGAAGGCCAGTTTGTCATCGGCTGTCAATTGCGAGTTCCCAAGTAGCTCTTGTGATCGCAATTCTGCAGCCTCTAAGTCACCGCTACGGTGCTCCAAGGATAGTAATAAGATCGCAGTCTCGACACTGTTTGGCAGAGCATCGAGGATTGTAGTGTATATTAGCTTTGCGCTTTCGACTTCTCCAAAAGACAAAAGATACTTTGCATAAAAGTGGCGGAGAGCAACTCGGCCGATAGGAATGATGCTGGAAGCGCGTTGAAGCACTTCTCTAGCGTGCTCAAACATTTGTTTGGAAATTAGCCATCTCGCATATCGAAGCCAAAACTCTTCGCTCAGACACGTAGGGATTACAGCTCTTTCGTATAGTAGACATATCCTGTCTAAATCGCCTTCAACTTCCTCAAATGTTAGATATCTCCTCCAGATATCGAATAGGTCTTCTGGTAAATATGCAATATGAAAATACGGTCGAGTGATGGCGGACTCGAATGCAAATCTTTTAGTGGTCTCTTCTTGGACCCGTGTATAAATAGAATTATGGTAGTTGGTCAGTCGTAACAGAAAGTCAGCATGAGCCAGTTGCTCAGTGATGGCAGGGCTATTATCGGGATTGACAAGACTCTTGTCATGATCGCGTTCTAGCTCGTACTCGGCCCGAAATTGGTCGACATGGAATTTGTCTGCCTGCATCTCCACTGGCATCTCCTTTGCCAGTTTTCTAAACCTGTCGAAATACTTGGCATACTGATGCAGCGGGATCTCTATAATTCGTTGCAGGAGCTTAAACACGGTTTCAGCGGTGCCGTCGCGTTCCTCAAACGCAATGTAAAGATCCCAGAGTTCGTGACTCAGGTAGTGACTGCCCACTTTCTCTACCGCTCGTTCCAAAGCATGGCGGATGTCCGTAGTGGCAGAGCTGCCGGTGGAAACCATGATTTTGAAAGAGCAGTAATCGACCCATAAATCGATGCTGCCCGGCATTACGCTGAGACCCCTTTCATAAATTTTAAATGCATCTGGGAGATGGTCCAATTTGAACTCGAGATCGGCGTATTTCTTCCAATACGCCTGGACCATTGGGAACCGGTCGAGAAATCCGTCAAACGTGAATCGACATAGCTGGATAGATCTGTCGGTGGAGAACCGATTGATTCCTCCTTCCAAATCCAGCGAGGCGTCTACCAGATCTTGCCATAGTTCAAAGTCGTCCGGGGAGTTTTGGACTTGACCATAAATGGAATTCCACTTGGCTTCATCTCGGGACATTGTTTGGGAATATTAATATTAAAGAATCAGGAAGGTCGAGGCCGTAATGAGGGAGATGTATGTGAAAGGAGGGTAACTATTAATGTGATTTAGGTCTGACTGGGAGATTTCGAGTATATTTCACGTCTTGTAACATTAATACAGTATGTTGAGTTAGATTTTGAAAAAACGCGATATAATTGTTTGGGATTTGGCTGTCTGTATGTTTCAATTCCATAAATCTATAATTTTTTGCCAATTGGTTCAATGTTTACTTTCCCTCCGTCTCTCTTACATACCAGCTAAATGGCCATCGTATAATCATGGTCTGTAAATCACATTCACACAAAGTTCCATATAACAACAAACAGTTAATCCAGTGAACTCTAACACGTTGTAAAATTAATCCTACCAAATAAAACTTAACCTTGACTAACTTTACATTTCCAAAAATCTACAATAAAGTACAGACGTACCCATCCTATATGTACCGGACAGTGTTAATAGCGGGTGACCAATAGCCATTCACCTAATCGCACTTAATAAACACAGCAGGCCCACGGCTAAAAGGATCGTCGCCACATCTTCCTGTTCAAGGTGAAAATTTCTCGACTCCCGACCCGAACGCATATGACATTGACAGCACACGAAGTTATATAACTCGTATTGGAGCAAGGATTATTCTATAATTGAAAACGCCGTTTCGGAAGTCCAGGACTGAAGACTGTAATCACATTTTGCTACTGCACAAATCCTTTATCCACACATCTTAAAGCCATAGGTTTACCATAACTGATTTCTTACATAAAAACATGGTGGACAGTCCAATCGTCGAAGACCAAACAAGTCAAGAGGTTCTACAGCCTGACCACTACGACTACGAGGGAGTCGAACCAGAAAAGCCCAAGATTTATGTTGGCGGCCGGAAATCCAAACTGGCAGTCGTTCAGTCCAGATGGGTCGCCAATGGTCTGCGGAACGTTCACCCCGGATTGAATTTCCCCGTAATTGCCATCTCTACTCTTGGTGACAGGGTCCACAATCGTCCTCTGTATGCATTTGGAGGCAAGGCATTATGGACAAAGGAGCTGGAAACTATGCTGCTGCAGAAAGTCGAAGGTTACGAACAGGTGGACATGGTCGTGCACTCGTTGAAAGACATGCCGACTACTTTACCCGCCGGTTGCATTCTGGGAGCTATCACTGAGAGAGAAGACCCGCGAGATGCTCTTGTCATGAAGGCAGGCTCGCCATACAAATCGTTGGCCGATTTGCCCAAAGGGAGTATAGTTGGAACATCTTCGATCAGGCGAAGTGCCCAGCTGAAACGGAACTTTCCCGGTTTACAGTTTGAAAGCGTTCGGGGAGCCTTAGGCACTCGAATAGAGAAGCTCGACGCCGAAGAATCACCTTACAAATGCATCATTCTTGCTGCTGCTGGATTGAAACGACTGGATCTAGACGGCAGAATAACAGGCTATCTAGACTTCCCCCAAATGTACTATGCCGTCGGCCAAGGCGCTCTTGGAGTGGAAATCAGAGAAGGAGACCACCATATTCATGAACTAATTGAACGTATCAATCACAGACCTACAGATTTATGCTGCCGGGCCGAACGAAGTCTAATGAGAACGTTAGAAGGAGGGTGCTCAGTGCCTATTGGAGTTAAGACCACCTATGACGAAGAAACCAGCATTTTAAAACTCTGTGGCATTGTAATAAGCGTTGATGGGACCAATGCCGTGGAAGACGTTGTTGAGCGAAAAGTCGATGACATTGCAGCAGCCGAAAAAGTCGGCAGTGACTTGGCTGCAAAACTCATCGAGAAAGGAGCCAAAACAATCTTGGATGCCATCCATCTTGACCATATTTCTTGATTTTAAATTGATATTTATTTCCTTGTACATAGAATTGGATTATAGTGACTAACGATGATGGTGATAACGACCAGTTTAAAGTAAACTGATGACTATTTCTGACGACATTTTTGATGATTTGGGTGTTTTGCTTTTTCTCTCTTTCTCTTACTTGTTCCATTTGTCAAAAAAAGTTAATATATTCTCCGCCAACTCCTCAGGTGCTTCTTCAGGAATATAATGTCCGCATTGTAGCCCCTTGGTCTCTAATGGGATATCGGGCCTCTCCAGCCGTTCTGTCCACAGTTTCTTACAATCAAAACACTTGTTCACAATGCCTAGATCACCCCAAATCACCAAAACTGGACACTTTAATCCACGCTTGTTCTTGACATCCTCTCTGTCATGGTCCAGATCAATGCTGTACGACGTCCTATAATCTTCGCACATAGCATGCACGGCATCTGGCTCTTTGAACACTCGTAGGTATTCAACCCAGTTTGCTTTCAAGAAAGAAGGAAGCTGACTTTGCTTACGGCTCAAATGGGTTTGCAAGAAGAATTCCGGATTCGAGTTGATAAGTCTCTCGGGAAGCGGATCGTCTTGAATCAGAAAGAACCAGTGATAATAACTATTGGCAAACTGATGACTCGTGTGCTCGTACATTTCCAGGGTAGGAGCAATGTCAAGCATAATCGCTGCTACCACTTTGTCTGGAAAGTCTACGCACAAGCGATGGGTAACTCGAGCTCCTCGGTCATGGCCACAGATGTGAAATCTTTCATATCCTATTTGGCTCATGACCGAGACGCAGTCTTGAGCCATTTTGCGTTTGCTGTAAGTCGAGTGGTCCGCGGTGCTTTCGGGTTTTGACGAAGCTCCGTAGCCTCGTAAGTCCAAAGCTACACACGTAAAATGGCGGGAAAGTGTTGGCAGAACCTTGTTCCAAATGACATTAGATTGCGGGAATCCGTGAAGCAGAAGCAGAGGAGGCCCGCTACCTACAATGTTGACATTGATGTATACGTTTGTTTCAACGTCGAATCTCTTCATTGCTGGCTTGCGACGAGTTGTTGTTGTAAGACTAAGTTCGTAATGCTCCGTGGGGTTACTCTGTACTCTGTTCTGCCCCTGCATACTGCATACTTCCCTGCAGCCAGCCGTACTTTATCTACCCCACACTCGGCTGGTTTATCACAACTCGATAGTTGTGCTTTTTTCCAGGATCCAGCAATGACACAATCAGACCAGAGAGATGGATCAATTGCTTCATCTGAAAGGTCACATATTTGCGAGCTGATTCGTCAGGAGTTTGAAGTCAACGGCTCTGAAAATGAAGTGCTCGTGGAAACGTCTACCGAACTGTTCAGTGGGCAATCATCGTCTGGAGAAGTTCTACGAGAAGTACTATCATTTGACGCTCTAAAGACCATTGCTCTACTATATTTCCGGAATATCCATTGGTTCATACCCATTGTGGATGGTCGTGAATTTATCATTAGCTTAGACAATCTGGCAAACAGGGCGTGGAAGTTGTCACCTCCAAAAGCATGTGTGCTTAACGGAGTGCTTAGCATCGGCTGGATGCTAAACTCTTCTGCCTTCTCAGCGACTGCGTTAATAAAACCTTTGTTTCTGTTCGAGTCTCGAGAGGCAGCGATATGAAAAGTTACTGATCTGTGTCTATCGAACCATGCTCAGGATATGCCCACTCTAGAGGCTCTAATTGTGTTGATTCTCTATTTATTCCAGACACTGGCATTGAGGTCAGCGTACCAGCTTTGTAGCCTTGCACGGTCCAAAATCTTCAGTGTTGGGCTTCATCGCTGCCCACACAGAAATTCCACTTGCTCTCCCGCAAAGTGTTTGCGCAGAAAAAGAATGTTCTGGGCAGCATATTCAATGGATGGGATAGTTAGCCAGTTTTGGGTCTTCCTACTAATTTTGTGGACTCAGAGATCGATGTCTGCAGTTTTGTCGTAGAGCACCATTCTGCTGGGCGAAACTCCGCTGGACTCGAGCCTACCACCAATAACGATCGGCCCATCCAAAAAAACCAAGCATTTGTAGAATATGCCAGAGTGTGTGGACGAGCAGCCTAAGGGCAATCGGCCGTAACTTTAAGGTGTGACCTTGAAGCATGGAGGAATTCGCTGCCAGAGGAAGAGCCCTACGACGACAAACGCTTTTTCACAGTGTGCTACTGTCACCTTCGGCTTGCTTTGGATCGACCGGTTGGTGTGCTAGATACTAACGATCAGGAATACAATCGATTCAGACTTGTATTGCTACGTCCCGCAAATTAATTAGAGCACTAACAAAACTTTGTTACAGCTGATGAAGGAGCAGGTATTGCTATGGCCTGTGTACCTATCATCTGTTTGGTTTGCTTCGCTTGTGTTTCTCGCTGCTGGGAAAGCTGGCTCTTATCCCTTTCTCAAGGCAGAAAACGATCTGGCACAATGTGTGGAGTTAATTTCGACCATGTCCACTTGGCCGGTGGCTATAAAATGTGTGAATATTCTGAATAAGTCGAGGGAATCGTTCAGAACTCCAAGGAACTCAAACACATATGGAGAGCCAGATATCGATATTGAAGATTTCGCAGAAGCATTTGATCTTTTCAAATTGAGCGGAGTACTAGATTTGGTTGGATAGAAAGGAAATAATGATATGAATGTGCTGATGAAATAAAAAGACAACTTAGCTATAAATATGCTAGATCTATGCTATATATATAATGTAAAGAAAACTTTACTACCAGAGAAAAAGAAATTGACATTTCAAATCATGTGCGTGGAACCGGTGGACACTCTATCACTTTCAAAGAAGTCATCACTGTGCTTTTTGAGGACAGAATCCACAAGTTCAACTGTTTCAGCCGGTGGTGACTGGACCGCAACTTCTGCGAGGTCGTCATGCCCATTTGAACTGTATGGATCTTGGGCCACTGCGTCGCAGAGAACTTGTAGCGGATTCATACTGTAATCTGCCACCACAGTTGCGTTTCTGGGATTCGACGTAGAAGCAGTCCGTTCAAACAGTTTCCGATTGTACCACAATCGCATCGTTGCGGGGTCCCACGGGAAATCAGTGATGCAAAACTTCCCAGGGTGAAGAACAGGCCATTGGGCAAAAGGCAGTGATTCCAAAATACCCTTGAGCAAATCCATAAGAGAGATATTAATCTCGACTGGAGTTTTTCTCCGCTGTTTGTAGTCTTCCTTTGGCCCTCTTTTCTTCTTCTGGGCGTCCCACTTACATTCATTGTGATTCTTACAAGTTCCGCATTTTGGCTTGATCCCGTCACATTTTTTCTTTCTTAAACGACAAGTTGAACATGCTTCACGAACTCTTTTCGAGGTTATGTTGTTCGCCGTCATATTTCAACTAACCACACTTTCTGAGATTTGAGTTAAAGTTAAAGATATATCTCTCGATAATGCACCCCACGCATTATGACGGTTCGGATAAACTGTTGCATCGGAAAAACATAACTAGGTACATGTTGTGAAGGAGAAACCCATTTTGACAAGATTTCTTCTTCTTCTTCTTCTTCTTACTACGCCAAGAATATTGTCTATGCTAAGGGAACTGGCCATCGTATCACATTGCGTATCACGCCCACAATCCAAGTGCAATAAATCACGTCACTATTTTTAACAGTTATGTCGTCATATCTCTCTTCAATATCCAACTAACCCAGTCTTCTAGTTCCGACAGCTCGTAAAAACCACTTTTGGAAATCACCTTGGTTTCATCGTTCGTCAAACTGGCCGTCACATCATACAGCGGCGTGTACGACTGCAACGGTGATGAGGTAAGGATTGTCACAGTAAGACCATTTCCAGTCGTTAATATATACTTTGAAACAGGTGGATATAGTAGCCTACCGAGATATGCGTTTTGGTTTTCGGATTGCGTGTAGGACTCAACTTCTAGTTTCGCGTTTTGGTGATTCTCTAGAATCATTTCTAATAAACGGGATGTTCGCTGAACGACCTTGTGATGCTGCATGTGAGCAATTAGCGGTCTAAGAATAAATAATGGCGGTGAGGAGGAGGATTGTTTTGGCTTCGGTCTAAGAGGAACAGGCTTTGCTCTCTGCTTTTCTAAATTTCTCCGATGAGCGTAGCATACAAGAAGATGGAAAGCCGAGCAAAGCAGGTCTGCTTTTTGTGAAGGAACTTTGAATTCCTCGCTTTCTTCAAATGGCGAGATGTACTCGACTTCGATAATCTCGTCAATCAAGTTGATGACAATCCTGTCGCCAATTGTAACCTTGTGTGAGAGCAACAGCCGTGCTTCTCTAATCATTTCAAAGAATAGTTCTTCCTCAAACAAGAGATTTCTGGCGTTCCTGATCTCGTTCTGAATGTTGAAGTTTGGTAATAAAGATGTCTGGGTCGAGGACCCTACTTTGACTTTTTCTCCACTGGAAGTATCGTACAACGTGACCACTATAATTTTACTGGTGATTGGCTTTTTGGTGGTGAATGACATGTTTCCGTCCGACTTGCGACTTACGATAGCCACTCCTTTGTCTCGATACTCGGACCCCGCATCTCCAAATCCATATTTTATCCCGAGCCCACGAGCGTCCCCCTTCCGGATCTTGAACAGCACCTCTCCGTTATTGGTAGTTTCCAGCACTGAATCCCAGTAGCGTGCCTCTTTTGTCACCTCCGATCTCAGTCTCTCACTTGAATCTTTGAGTAGCGTGGAAGCCTTTTGGAGAGCTTGAGCCTTCCAGCCCGCCAGCAGTCCTAAATCTTCGTCTGCAGACCCAGCCGCCAGCAAATCTGCTCCGAGCGAACCGACTGCTACATGCTGTTTCAGGTGTGGTGACATCGATGTAGTGCCCGCCGCTGGTCGAAGACACGACAGGAGCAAAGACACAAAATCTAAGCTTAGCGCTGATTCGTTGTAAGCCTGGCGCACCAGCTGGACGAGATCCTGTCGGGCTTGATCAAAATCTTTGGGCTTCAGCCCAGAGGATATCTCGATTGTCTCATCATCCTCTTCAGCGTCTTGCATTTCAGCATCTTCGTCCTGGTCCGCTGTTTTCCCGCTTTCTATTTCTTGAATAAGTCCATCTTCAGTGATGTTGGCAAACGATCCGCGCTCTTGGGTGATTCGAGGGATTATTTGCCCTAGGGTGATATTTTCCCTTGTTAGCATGTTGAATACAACATTGTTTATTGTATACCTACCATTGAACTTCAGAATCATCTTTGATAGATGGTTCCAAGGATGTCAACACCGAATTCATTGTGTGATGAAATTCGCATGAAATTGAGATGAAGGAGGACTTTGAGTTATATGGCGTGGGGTAGACAGTAGAAGCCGCGGCTATAGATAAACCGGCTACAGAAAGACCGGCTACAGAAATGAAAGAAACGACCCAATCCCAAAAAGCTGCTATTAAATTTCTTTACGTTCTACAACTCCACCTTACAATATACAGTCTGTTCTAACTTATTCTCGTCATTGCTTTACAACTCTATGATCAAATATCAAAATCTCCATCATCATCATCTATATCGGTACCTTCTTGGATCTCACTGGCGAGTTCCTTTTCTCGTTCTCTTGCCTCCTCGGCAGTCTTCAAATCAACTCGATGGTCCTTAAGCAGATATCGCATCGACTTGATGCTGTCATTGTGTAAAGAAATACAGAACTTGATTCGTTCGTGGAAAGTATCTTGAGGTTCTCGAGTAGAGTACACATCCAAAACTTCCTTTGACTGCATAAACCCCTTTTCGTGATCAATGGAAGCATCGATAACTCCATCCCGGATGGCTCGGGCCACAATGTATTCCGCAGACTCTTCACTATCCAGATGTAGCCTGAGACAGATATCTTTGAGGGAGATCTTGGAGTATGTTAGACTCATGATACGGATTCCGGTCTTGATCACATTCTGCCGTAACCGCAAAACCAGAGTATAAGTACCATCCTTTCTAAGAGCCTGTTCATGTTTGGCAATGGTTTCAGAGAATTGAGCAACGTCACCGACTCGCACAGCTTTGGCAACATCAAAGTAAGGAACCAGAGATTTCTCAAATTGAGGCTGCTTGAATGTTTGAGGATCGGGGATATCGCCCATTAAAAGCTCCACTACGATACTCAGCTTAGTTGCCTGTTGTAGGAAACCAGTAGCCATAGGGGTCTGAGGAGCCTTTCTGATCGCAGCAGTGACTTGCTCAAACGACTCTGAGTAATGTAGTTGAATAGCGCTGATTCGGGCAAGGTAGTAAAAGTATCTGGCACTCAGAGCATTGGATGCTGATTCGGGGAACTTGGTCTTGGCCACTAGGTTTGCGGCCTGGGACACCTTATGGGTGGCCAAATAGTTTCTCAACAGTAAAGTTACCAACGAAGCCTGAGTTTCAAAGTCATGTCGCAACGTGGCTGTTCGCAGAGCAGCCAGCAGAACAGGACTGATCTCATTAAACTCAGCAGGGCCGGCCAGTTCATACGCTCGCGAATAATAAAACCATACTTTGGCAGCCAGATAGTCGAGACTTCGTCGATTGTACGAACGCAGTCTGTTCACGGTATAATCACAGAAGTCCTTGTACTGCTTCAAGCCACTGTCTCCATTCAACAGCCACACTTGCACGACCAAGTGCAAGTAGATATCTATTTCGGGAAGTACAGTCTGCTGTCCTCCTTGGCTAGTTGTAGAAGAGGAAGAATCTACCTCCATTGAACTGTTGTCCGCGCTTCCTAGGACCGTCAAAAGTGCCCTTGCCCTGGTATCGTTGGCTGGATAACTTGATTCGATCACCTTTGCAATCGATTGAGCGTCCAACCGTTTGCGTAGGGCGGGGAGACCACGTAGGACACGCAATGTGTAGCGAGGATCAAAAGTAGCCACTGCTTTTTCGAGATAAGCAAAGTTCTGCTTGATGTCTGGTTAGCGCACTTACAATCGGAATCGTAGTTTTACAAATACAACATACCATCCAAGACCAATGTCTCTTGTTCTACTTTTTCCTTAACCTCCTTTGGTTCTTCCATATCCACGTCTTGTTTCTCAACTGATTCTGTCGACATTATGCAATGATTGTGACTATTAGATCGAATGAATGATGATGAGAAATGGGGAACGATGTCGAAGGCAAAGGACTATTAGTGATGGAGTAGGGTAGGGTATTAGCACACAATCACACATGTATGCACACAGAGACATGTATTGTACGGCTGTGCTCTGTCCGTATAAATCCATATTGAAATATGATTAATATTAGAGAGGTGTACGTCTTATGAAACAGCCAATCTCGGTAGAAGAGCTATTGAATAAAAAGAAACAAGAGAGGCAGAATGGAAAGCCGACATTCTTGACTAAAGAACAGAGAATCCAACTGGCTCTGGAGAAGAGAGCCAAGGAAGTGGAGGCGAGCAGATCCAAGCAGCGGCCGTCAGCGGGAGACGATGATGAGCGGGTGGTGAAACGGCACCGCCTGCAGTCAGAAGACTATGAAAATAGTCAGGATTACACACGAGGGAGAAACGGGGTCCCCTCGAAAGCGAAACGTTCGAAATTCAATTTTGAATGGAAGAACGAGGACGATACGCTGAATGAAAGCGATCCTCTGTATGGCTACAGATCTGCTAAAGTGACTAAGCTGCCAACTGATAGTGCCAGCAGCGAAGGAGCCAAGGAAAGAGAACGTAGAAGAAGGGAAATTGAAAAACAACTACAGTCGAGGCAGAAGAAAGTCGATTACGACGACCTTCCTTGGAGTGAAAAGCCTCTAAACGCCATGAAGGAACGAGATTGGCGAATCTTCAAAGAAGATTTCAAGATACTTACTCGAGGAGGTGGGAATCTACCTTTGCCTCTACGGTCGTGGACTGAGAGTAACATTCCAAAAGCGGTACTTCGAACACTTGATGACATTGGCTACAATGAACCGACCCCCATCCAGCGGGCAGCTATTCCAATTGCACTGTCGTCTAGAGATGTAATCGGTGTGGCTGAAACTGGTTCGGGAAAAACAGCTAGCTTTGTGATCCCTTTATTGACATACATTCTGGAACTGCCCACCCTGAATAGCATAACAAAAGAAGACGGCCCATATGCTATTATCCTCGCTCCCACTCGAGAACTAGCCCAGCAGATCGAAATTGAAGCACAAAGGTTCTCTACCCCGCTGGGATTCCGATGTGTCTCTATCGTTGGTGGCCACAGCATTGAAGAACAGTCATATAAACTGTCCGAAGGTGCCGAAATAGTGGTTGCTACTCCTGGGCGGCTGGTCGACTGTATAGAGCGACATATCTTAGTGCTGAACCAGTGCTGCTACGTGGTAATGGATGAAGCAGACAGAATGATAGATTTGGGATTCGAGGAACAGATGACCAAAATCCTCCAGTCTTTACCTGTCACGAACGAAAAGCCCACCAATATCGCAAATCACTCCACCCTTCCTTCTCATGGAAAGCGTTATAGACAAACAATGATGTACACGGCTACATGGCCCAAAGCAATTGAGCGACTGGCCGAAAAGTATCTTCGCAATCCGGGCATAGTTACCATTGGTGACACCGGACAGGCGACTGACCGTGTTGAACAGCGAGTAGAAATCATCTCCAGCGAAGACAAAAGAAAGAAGCGGATGCTACAGATTTTGGCGAGAGAGAAATTTGCGCCACCCATTATTATATTTGTCAATCTAAAACGAAACTGCGACTCTGTTGCCAAGGCACTCAATGGCGAAGGGTGGAAAGCTGTAACCATGCATGGAGGTAAATCACAAGAACAACGAGAGCTGGCTTTGTTGCAACTGCGAAATGGCCAGGCAGATGTTCTTGTGGCCACCGACGTTGCGGGACGAGGTATTGATGTTCCCAATGTGTCTCTTGTCTTGAACTTCCAAATGGCTTCGTCAATAGAGAGCTATACCCATCGTATAGGCCGAACTGGACGAGCGGGAAAGAACGGTATTGCCATTACGTTCTTGGGCAAAGAAGACGAAGACTTGTATTATGATTTACGACTAATGATAGAAAAATCTCCGGCGAGCTCTGTACCTGAAGAGCTTCGACGGCACGAGGCCACGAGAGCCCGACCAATGAATAGAAAGCTACGACAAATAGACGAAGGTGAGTAGTAGCTGTCAGTTCTATTGTCAAAATTATTTATATAGTCATGTTTTACAAATTATATTGAGTACAATATTCATATTATACAGTTTTGTTCATGCAGTCATAAGTCGTTCTAGTATACAGATAAATTAGTCGCTGTCGTAGCCATCTACCAATGCTGGTGCCGGAGCACTAGCTTTTATGCCCGCCCTCAACGATTTCAACTGATCCAGAGTGGAGTCAGATAACAGCGTCGAAGTTGGCAGTCTTTTAACTTCTGGAGCACTAGTGTCCTCTTGTTCTCTTAAATGGTCTCCATTTTCCAATTCGCCAGTAACATTCTCTTCTCCTCGCAGAGCAGCCTTATTTACCGAATTGTCCCCTTGAGCATACCAAAGATCAGGAGGAGCTTCGTATCCTTCAAGCTCGAAACTAGAGTCCTTGATCCTTTTCCTCTTAGCTTCACTGCTATCATTCCCTTCTATCTCTGCAACAAATTGAGCAGGCAGAATCTTCCTTATAGCCTCTGCAGCCTGCTCCTCAAGCCTTCGTTTCTCACGCATCTGTGACATTGGGTTAGGATCTTCGGTTGCCCATCTCACATTCAACACCTCTTCATCATCTAAAGATTGGTGAGCCATTGCTTCTTTCGCAAACTGAGCGTTGCACTCGTTGAGGTAGGTTACAAACGCTATACCTCGCGTATTAAGTACTCGCACTCGGTCAATCTCTCCCCATTCAGAGAAATGACGATACACTACCTCCTCCATGTCGTCTCTGATATTTATTCTGCCCACGTACAATGTTCTATTCTGCCGTAAGAACGAACCCACACCACCCATATCATCTCGGTAGTCACTGAACTTATCTCTGCCAAAACAGTCCAGGTTCGGAGAGTATATATCAGTTACTGTCGGTAGTCGATGAAGGTATTCGCACTTTCTGCCCTTTGTACACAGTCCCCTGGCAAAATATAGACAGAAAAAGCTTCCAGGCACTTTGTCAGCCTTGGTGTAGCCCGAGTCTCGCTCGATATTACACCGTCCGTCCGCCTTCCGCTGACTAAAGTAAGCGTCGTCCTTATCGCCTCCACTCCACTTTTGATACCAGATGTTGAACACAGTTCCGGTTTGCGGAGGCCGGTCTTTCTCTTCATCTACTGAAGCGGGATCAACCTGTACTCTTGCCGCTTTCCGTTTCGAGGAATCCGCGGGGCGCTGGCGTTTTTTGGTGGGCACAACTGCTGAGGACTCCGGGTCTGATTGAACAGGATGAGAGCCAGAGACCACAGCGGGCTGTGCAGTATTAGTGTCTACTTGTACCGGCGATTTATCTTCAATACTCATGATGTTGGAAGTGGTAAAATCCGATCGTCCTCGATTATGAGATAAGTACCTAACCCCTGCTTTGTTGAAGATCGATGTACGAGATATCTCCAATAAGTTATAAATAATTATAAATTTAACATAATTATGTTAACAATTGTTTGCATATATTATTAGCAATGACATTACAAAGCTGTATGGTGGATATTAAAAAAATAATCTCCCCCAATCTGGATAAATCTATTTGGGCGCATATCTTAAAATCGTGCGGAAAGTTTTGTTCAGCACGTCAGCACTAATAATTGCTTCCTCAAGCCTTTTAACACCACCATATTTGAATTTCCAATGACCGAACCCACACACATGTATGATGGGGACAGAAACCGACCCTTCTATTCGTGCTCCTGCAAGAGAGAATTGCATACTTTCCGGTTCCATGATATCAAGTAGCAAGTCTACGCTGGCCTTCGTCATATTTTCTAGAGCAGTAATAATCTTACGAGCTAACCGTTCGAGCTCTGCTTGGACATGAGCCGGCGAGAATGAGTTTCCCAGTCCACGCCGAAGGTCGTCTAGAGTATCCTGCAAATAGGTGTCGAACTCAAGTGGCTGACCATCCAGTAACCCTAGCTGTTGGACGACGGTTTGCAATTGTAAGACAATATCTTTGATATCCTTTCGAATCGCATCCTTCTGATAACCGTAATCTTCTTGAACATCTTCAACCGAGTCTTCTGTCAGCACAGAAGTCTCCCAATTCACTAGCCATATTGGTCGTTCTCGGTGTTGTAGTTTTTCAGTCGGCCTTCGAAATGAATTTTCATCTCGGTTACACTCCAAAATATCGATGAGATCGTTTCTGTCACAAAACCCCATCAATATTTTGAAAATCAGGACGGGTAATACTGCTGTCATTTCTGCTTGCAATTGATGAAGATCTCCCAGTTGTCTTCGACATAACTCCACCAGGCTTTGAAACTTGCGGTTCAAGCTGTCGATTGTCAGATCCCATACTCGCAATATCGCAGCCTTCTCTGCCTTTTCTATCTTGATTGTTATGGCAATGTCGACTTGAAAAGAACTGCCTGCAAAGATGCCTCGAACGTCACGGCTGGGATCAATATCATTTTCCGAATAACCATATTCACCTACTATTTCAGGATATTGAATTTGTCCCTGAAATCGTCGCAAAATCTTGAAAATAGCAGTTTCAATGTCCCAAGAAAGGTAAGTCTGAAATGCCCACCGATCCTATCTCTCCATTTTTCAATCTCTGCAAATAGAGTCGCGTCTACCGCATTAATATAGAAGTATGAATTCTTGGGATCACTCTCAACTTCATCTAACATCTCTTGTAACTGATCAAAGTCTTCAAATGGCGTGGCAGGAAATTTCAGAACTTCAATTGAAGCAGGATCCAAGTTAGGGAGAGGGAAGAGCGCGCATGATTACTGCAGAAGCTGTAGCTTTGTTGAATCAACTATTGATCGACATTACTGATTTAAGTTAGTGGTTTTCAATGGCGGGGAATAGCGAAGTATCTCCTGTCGCCAATTGTCATTGCCAGAAAATTGTGCAATTTAATATATTGATTTAATTAAATTAAATTGAAGAGTGATGAATTTGCCACTATTATTTGTATTTTCACACTGTTTCAAGAATCAATAAATAGATATCTTTTGGATATAAGTACTTTCTGTCTAACAATAGCCTCCTTACTAGTATATGTAGCTGATAGACGGCTCGTACTTGCGATCTCCGCATACATATTCGCGATATCAGCATATCGGACAACGATAAATCCCCGGATACGCCCAGTAGTTCGAGTAACACTGAAAGTTTGACGAATACTGTGGAAATATTTCCGCGCACAGTATTTCAGCGCTGACCGACTAATACCAACAGTAGCCAACCCTATCGAATACCCGTCACATAGCCACGAATAGAGTTGAAATATTTCCGCAGTATTTCAGCATTGAGCGTCACGTCTTCAAGCTTTTTAACTTGGTCACCCTCTGACCTCCAATGACAGAAGCCACTAACATATAAGATGGGAACTGTTACCGACGGGTCAGCTCCATCGTCCGGAAACGGGTAGACTATACTATCTGGCTGCATCAGAGCCAGTAGTTCGTCCACGCTCTCCTCCGGCATATTTTCTAAAGCTCTACAAATTGTAGGAGCTAATTCCTCGAGCCTGATTTGGAAATGTTCCGGCTGCTTGCTCCGTATTCTGCAAAGGCTGTGCAGAACCGATTGCAATTCTGCAGTAAATCTAGGTGTGCGCTTATCTAGTAATCTTAATTCATTGAGCAGAGTTTTCAATTGCTCAACAACGCTTTCTATATCCTTTAGAATAGCTTGTTGCTGTCGGCCATAAGTTTTCTGGAAGTCATCAAAGGTCTCAAGCAGGACGTCACAGGGTTTATGATCTTTCAACCATTTTGGGGTTTTTGTATCTCGGAGCCTCTCTCGTAGCTTTGCGGTCAATCTACCTATTGCAGTTTCATTCCGTTCACAATTTATAATGTCTATGAGGTCATACCGATCACGGAGGGTCATTAAGAATTTGAAAACCAGGACCCACAGTATCACTTCCATCTGGAAAGCCAAAGGTGCCAATACTGGTTCTATCTCTGCTTGCAACTGAGCTGCAGCATGGCGACTTTGTCTTCGCTCTAACCCCTCGGAAGCGTCTTGATATAACCCCACGAGATCTCGAAACCTGTTGTTAAGATTGTAGATACCCAGGTCCCATAGTCGCAACTTAATGACGCCGCTACGACTATTCACCTTCACTACTAGAACCATGCTGATTTCAAACAAGCTGTCTGCAAGGAGGACCCTACCGGCGCGGTCGAGATCAGCATCACATTCGGAGACGCCAAATTCGGCAGCTATTTCAGGATAGCCGAATCGACCTTGAAATGCCCGCAATGTTTTTAAGTAGCCTGGTCGCATAGCGCCGTCTGGAACCTTCCACACATCTGGATCTGGGATTCCCTCTTGTACATGTATACCGCGGCCACGGTGATCTCTATTGGAAAAACGACGAGGAAATGAGTAAACTTTCTGACAGCCCCCATAAACTTTCACATATTCACAACTCGGCCACATAGGAATATAATCTGTTAGACATTGCAGTATCGTTAGACAGATTTCATGCGTCTCGCTTGCCATTGTGATCAATAATACACCGGCGGTAAAATCGACACAATAGTGTCTAACGGTTATTCCCAGATTTGCAAAGACCTTGAAAATAGAATCTAGCTCAGACTCAGAGAAGATCTTTGAGATTTCTATTTCAACGTCTTTATCGAAATCAATCTGCTGTAAGATGGATGTGATGCTTTCTTCTAATTGCTTTTCTCCTTCCTGCTTATACTGCAATTGGAAGAGGTTCGTTTTCAAAAGAAGTGTTTCACAAGAAGATAGACCCGTAGAAGTGTCTAAAGTACCGCCGTTCTGGAAGCGCTTCTTGTTCACGTTCCAATGTACGGTCATGTCACCGTGTGGTGACAGGTACCACTGGCGCCGGCGCCCAGTTTTAGTTTCAACCCCACGAGCCATCATGCAAGGTACCAACGGCGGGGAGGGTTAGGGGAGATTGGTTCAACAGCCACCGAGCTTTGGCAACTGAATTGTAGCTCAGAAAAATCACGAGGTTCTTCAATCTGAGTGTAAGGGCATAAGGAAGAGCCCGCGATAACAACACTCGAGTGTGCTCAAAACTATGACTTCAGAATTCTGCCGTCACTAAATATCTAGGTAATAATCGAATCGAATTTTGTTGTTACGGGTTTCCGACTTGATCTTAAGTTGAGTATAAGAACCTATTCTGAACACATCTTCAATAAATGTGGATTTATGATAATGATTCAGAACTATGGCCTTGATTATAGGTGTTTTTAAATGAGATATAAAGATGGTTGTGAAGTTGCTGGTGTCCTTATGCATTTACCGGGGATTAGGGTAACATGAATTGCCAACCCTTGAAAAGAATGCACCCCCCAACCTCGGCCCAACTGACCGTTCATATGCAGTACAAAATAATCATATGAAAGTACTGTCACACCCCGTAGTGAACCCGAGGATATCACAGCTTACTCCGCACTTTTGGATTTTGGTTGGTTGAAATTAATCCGATCCCCGGTTGTGCAGTTTCCTTTTACTAATCACAGATAGGAGTTTTATCAACAAGGAATCAATAAGTCCTTACTACTTCAATCATTTACGATATATTATTGAAATAAGCCCCGGTCTTCAAACACCACCCGCGCGGCTATTTGAAATCAATTTGGCAGTTGCTTCCCCGGATCCTTTTTTTTGCATAAAGAAAGAACAGTCAGGAAGTAAAGCGAAATCTAAAGGCGAAAAATAAAATCATTCTGATAGCATTACACGAAGTCTAAAAATTATCAAAAAGTTTTGTAAAGCACAAAGTATCACGACACATAAATAAATAAAAATGTCTTTTATGAACGGAGGAGGAGCAGAGTGCTCAACGAACAGAAACCCGCTCAGTCAGTTCACCAAGCACGCTGGCGAAGACCGATCCTTGCAACATGAGTGGATGGGGCCAGGTCCGCAACAGAACCACAGTTCTATGAGGACAAACTATCAAGCCATGAGTGGCGAAGATCAACGAATGTTGGAGAATTTCCAACAGGGCCATGGTGCACCTCAACAGGCGTTCAACTTTGAAGCTATGAGAAACGAGGTGGGGAACATCCACCAGCAGCATAAACCAGCAGCTCCTCATGGCTGGGTCAATGACTTTCGAGACGCTCCTGGCTCGGCAGAACAGTTTCGAACTCGTTCAGCTTCTCCCCAGGTGAATGGGCCCGTTGATGCTGGTGCTCGGTGGAAGTCAGAGCTCAGCCAGGCTGCTCCCGTGGTCAACGAAGCTGGTCCTCATATGGGTGGCACTCCTGGAATGTTCTCCCAGAGGTACACCCCGCAAATGAGTCCTATGTATGCCAGTGGGAGAATGGGGCCAATGGCGACAGCCAGCGGACCTCAGCAGGCTGCACAGTCTTCCAGAATTGTCGAGTTGGATGACGACAAATGGGAAGACCAGTTTAAACAAATCGAACAAGAATCAGTAACCAAAGATAAAGGAAAGGAGAAGGAAGGCGAAGAGAGAATAGTGGCAGACGACACAGACGAAGGACGGGCCATGGAAGAAGCTTTGGGTAAAGAAGAGCAATTTGAGAACATATGGGAGAGGATCAAGTCACAGATTTTGGACAACGCTGATGAATGGGTCCAACAGAATCACGATAATGCCTGGGACAGAGACTTTGATGAATATACTACGTCCCGGCCCGACTTTGGGGATTACGAATTCGAAGAGAAGAACCCGTACTTGGCAGAGCCGGATCCTTACACAATTGGAGTTGAACTAATGGACAGCGGCTCGAAACTGAGCATTGCGGCCTTGTGTTTTGAGGCTGCCGTACGAAAAAACTCGGAGCATATTGAAGCGTGGAACAGACTGGGAGCTGCCCAAGCCCAGAATGAAAAAGAAGACCCCGCGATTCGAGCATTGGAGAGATGTATCAAACTGGACCCCGGCAATCTGAGTGCGTTAATGAATCTTTCTGTTTCTTATACCAATGAGGGTTATGAGAATGCTGCATATGTGACGCTCGAAAAATGGTTGTCTACCAAATACCCAGATGTCGTTGACAAAGCTCGAAGCCAAGAACCTAAGCTTGGAAACGAAGATAGATTTGAGTTGCATTCTCGAGTGACTGAGCTTTTCATTCGAGCTGCCCAGTTGTCTCCTGATGGAGCTAACATGGATGCTGACGTGCAGGTGGGGCTCGGAGTACTGTTTTATGGCAACGAGGAGTATACCAAGGCCATTGATTGTTTCAATTCCGCTTTGACTGTTCGACCCGACGACCCATTGCTGTGGAACCGGCTAGGAGCTACACTCGCCAACTCTGACCGAAGTGAGGAGGCCATTGACGCATATTACAAGGCTCTACAGCTGAGACCGTCTTTTGTTCGAGCTCGATACAATTTGGGAGTTTCCTGTATCAATATTGGATGTTACAAGGAAGCCGCCCAACATTTACTTTCAGCATTATATCTACACAAGACCGATTTGCCGGATGATAATGACATTGTGGCCAATCAAAGTACAAATCTGTACGAGACACTACGTCGGGTGTTTTTGTCCATGGAGCGACGGGATTTGGTGGAAAAGGTCGGACCTCAGATGAATCTGGATGAGTTTAGACAGGAGTTTGATTTTTAGCATGCTACATAGTGGAATACAATCATTTTAATGACTGTTCTATCGAACTTGGTACCTGCATAATGCGTCGATCGACATCTAGAAAAATAATACGAACTGTATAGATAATAGAGTATTCTTTCAAACGGCTAATTCTTCCTCAGCGTATTACTCTTAGTTCTATTCTAAACCCATCCACTAGTTTGCGAAACATTTATTTACCTGGGTCATAACTGGGCGTCATAACTTTAATATCACCGGCTCCACTTTAAAACAGGTGTACCTCGTCTTCGTTTACCCTCTAGTATTCTAATCGCGTCACAGAAATGCCAAATCTATGCTAAAAAGATTACTTGGTGATAGTAATATCTGCTGAAACGCATATATCCCTTTGGATCAAAAGACGAATAGAAGCGGATTATTTAAATCGTTTCTTTTAAAAAAGTTTGAAATTACGTAGCTCTAAAAAAGTTACCAGACATTCCTTTCGACAACAAATCCGAGCAGTTCCTAAAAAAATAAACCCAGCAACTTTCGGTGACGTAATTTTATACACGTTTGCATTTACTTGAAATCTTCACAGATCGCCTGGAATTTCCGGTGGTCGTGGGTTGACAAATTTTTGTGATAGTTTGTCAATACAGAGACGTGAACACCCTTTGATTTAATTGGGGACTTTGGTGGGGCTACTCCAGGGCTAATTTTGTTGAGAGTACACCTTTCAAAAAGGGAGAAAAACCCGGCCGCCTCGAGCCTGATCATTATTGTACTATACGCAACAAAAAATACAAAATGAAAGACGACGAAAATAAAGAATGGAAGTCGTCAAATGGACCGTCGTGGAAGTTTAAATTTGGCGGCCAGCATCGAAGTAATGGCCGACAGAGTATAGGCGGTCTGACGACTAAACTGACGCAATTAGCTCAGGTGCTGACAAGTTTTCTTATCAAGCGGAAACTGCTAGTGCTGATATTCCTGTGTCTGTCTCTGCTATCTCTATTCACAGCTGTGCCGTTTCTCCCTCATTTGAACTGGGGGTCTGGCAAATATGTCATTATTTTGGCTGCTAATGAAGGCGGAGGAGTGATGAGATGGAAGGGGGCCAAGGAATGGTCTGTAGAACGATCAAGCATTCAAAACAAAAAGGAGTATGCCGAAAGACACGGTTATCATTTGGCCATCAAAGATGTGTCGGCAAAGAAACGGTATGCGCACGAATGGAGAGAGAGTTGGGAAAAGGTCGATTTGATAAAGCAAGCCATGAGACAGTTTCCCAATGCTGAATGGTTTTGGTGGTTGGATTTGCATACATTTATCATGGAGCCTCAACTCAGTCTTGATCAACACATTTTCAATAATTTGTACAACGAAACGACTCGAGATGTGAGCGACTTTAATCCCTTGAACTTGCCTATTGAGATCCCTTATGTGGACTACAATCAGCCAGTTGATCTAATAGTGTCTCAAGACTGTGGAGGATTCAACTTGGGAAGTTTTTTTATCCGAAGATCCGAGTGGTCAGAGAAGCTATTAGACATATGGTGGGATCCCGTGTTCTATGAGCAAAAGCATATGGAATGGGAGCACAAGGAGCAGGATGCACTGGAGTACTTGTACACCCATGAGCCTTGGATTCGGGGCCGTGTTGGGTTCATCCCGTTGCGAAAGATCAACTCGTTTCCTCCAGGAGCCTGTAGCGAACAAGCTGACGATCCCCGATACTTTTACAGCGACAAGGATAGAGACTTTGTGGTCAACATGGCAGGCTGTGAGTGGGGACGGGACTGCTGGGCCGAGATGGAGCATTACAAAGCTCTGGGCAAGAAGTTGCATCAAAAGAAGTTTTTCTTTTTTTAGATAAAACATAACTACATGATAGAGTTGTAAGCAGATCAGTGTAACTGTCAAATAATTTACTAACTGTTATTTACATGTTGCAATCCGTGAACTAGCACTACTACTGGGGACCCAATTCGTCGAGCTCATCAACTGGGTCCACGCCATCTTTTTCACCACCATCATATCTCTGCTGAAGACCAGTAAACTCATTGCGCTCTTCTCGGGCAGTGGCATAAATCCAAAAGTTCAATATCATTTCCAAGAACCCATAACTAAAAGTGAAACCATTGGAGATTCGGGATCGAGGATTATAATAAATATAACCAGTAACTAAAAAGAATACACTGAGTCTAGCTGGGACGGTGACTTCGAGGTTCTTCAAGTAGTCTGCTCCAAGAGCACCAACATCCTGGAGACCCAGCACCGTTAAAAGAAGAGCTACTAATCCTACGAGCGGTTCTTCTTGCCTAACTACTACGGGAGGCTGGTTATTACCAGAACAGGGGCAGAATTAGAAGACGAATTTAGGTTACTTACCAGACGCATTGCGCCAGACACAATGAGGACAAACTCATTTTCGACTAGTTTGACTGGATCTGCGATCAGGAAATATGCCAATGACCATAGAATACTAGATCTGATAAGAATCAACGTTTTGGTAGAGATTAGAGCCATAATACAAGTAGATGTTCAAGTAATGTTCAAAACAAATAATTGACAAGTGATAATCCTCGACCTACCGGAGATTCGAACTATGATCGTCAGCTGCGATGACTTTAATTACCCTCTCCCGACTCCCCCGTCAGTCTCGGTGAAGATCCTTTTCTCAGGGGTCGAACATATCCGTTCTGACTTATAAGTTGACGGACATTTGTTCAATCAATTGACTCTCTCAATTAAATGTTGTCAACTTATTTGCTAGCTTGTATATTTGCATATTTTGGCCATTGAGATGAATTCATTCAGTACTTTGAAGAATTGAAAAAAAGTATCCACACTATGCCACAAAGATTAAACGTTAGGCATCCTACCTAAATGTATAGCCCATGGCATCTATACCTTGAAATTTAAACTCTATGCTCACAAAACAACCTTTCAATTTCCATTAGAGCGCTATACATTCGAAAACTTTACGATAGAGAACAAAATCAAACCTACTGGAATAATGAATAGTGGAAAAGATATAGGAGCCGAATGCTATTTCATAGACGGTGTGCTAAAAACCACCGATTTCCCATATCCCGAGTTTGAGAAAGAAAGTGACATCTTAGAATATCCGTTGGCAGCTTGTCAGTTTTTCAATATGTTTCCCAAAGATGTGGATATACAGCTACTATGTGTACTTAGGTTTTTGAAATCGGGTTACATGACTGATGAGCTGATCCGGAAAGCACCCGTGTTTCCAATGTACACAAACAGGAAAACAGAGAGTAATTTCACTGATAAGGAGTTGGATGAATGGAGAACAAAATACCCTGCTAAGATCGCACACATAATTGATATGCTTTGACGATTATCGGTTCTGTAAAATATATGTTTGGATCAATTACCATCTCACAATTATAGTTCTGCAATACATAGCACCCCGCAATACATAGAGTACCCGGCTAATTACTGACACATCCAGAATTCGAACCCACTATCTGTACTTTTTTCCTTCCCCTATTACCCTCTCTTCATCATTCTACTACCAGTTTCACGAACCTCTTTAATACACGGTCGAACCTCTTTATAAAACAGCGAAGGTGACCGAAAAGGGCTCTTCATAACAAAAAGCGCGTGCCTCGCGAATCTCTTTAATTCACTTTTTACTTCCCAAATATATTTAATAGCGTTGGATTGGTGGGGAACAGGAACGGTAAGTTTAACTCTTTTTCTATTTAATTTGTTGCGTTTTTGTTACAGCCGTGCTAACTAGAATGTCAGGACAATCCTTCAATCCCTCGAACCTCTACTCAGGGGGTATAGGTTCGAATGATGGTGCACAACAATATCTGAACCCAAACGCGTCGTCCACAACCATGGACCCGGCGTCTCTGTCGTTTATGGCGTCGTCTGGCTACGACCAAGGACAAATGTTTGACGGGAACGATAATAATAGTAGCCAGCTGCTCGATTTCGGATCGGGTCCAAGCAACACGATCCAGCCATCTGCTATTTATTCGCCTCACATGTTTAGCAGTGACATGTTCTCGGCCGCAAGTCCCCAAATGGGATCGCCGTCCATTTCAAACACTCAGGCACCAACCGCCAGCAGCCATGGCCAATACGGCCTGCCAGCTAAACGGACTCGAGAGGGCGCAAGTATATCTCCGCGTCAGCACCCAACCCCGCTGCCTGCTCAGTTACTGCAAGAGGCCCAAAGTGGGTCGAGCTCACCTAATCTACAGCAGTCGATGTTTGCCCAGCAGAGCCGGAACAGTAGCGTGGATATGGATAACTTGAACGCTAACAATGGCAGTCCACATCCAGGACTGGACGCAATGAATTATAGTGGTGGTATGAACATGAGCGGCGGCAACACGATGGGCATGGGAAACAACGCTATGGGTGGTGGCTTGGGTGGAATGAGTAATATCGGCAACATGAACATGAGTGGCATAAACAACAACTCTATGAATGCTCTAAACAATACCCAGGACTACCAGTACCAGCTAAAGGCTCAGCAGTCTCAGGCACAGGCACAAGCGCTGCGGCGACAATCTGCGAGCTCTATGAGCCCAATGAACTTGAATCTGGGAATGAGCGGGATGGGTGGACAGCCAAGGCAAAGCTCACAGTTAGGTATGGGTGGGCAACAAATGGGGCAACAGCAGCTGAACCAACAACAGTTGAACCAGCAACTTGGTGGTCAAATGAGCGGGCAATTAGGCAACCAACTAGGAAGCCAAATGAACAGCCAACTAGGCAGTCAAATGGGCAACCAAATGAACAGTCCTATGCAAAACAGCCAAATGAACGCTCAATCAGCTTTTCAGTTGAACAATCAACTAGGAGACATGGGAAATCAGTCCTCAGCCATGGGCAGCCCAATGACAACTCAACCGCAGTCAACACAGCAGCAACAGCCTACGATTGCCCAACAATTCTTAGCTCTCCAGCGGCGGTTATCTCCACAAGACCTTCAATTGTTGCAACAAAGGATGTCAACAATGACTCCCCAGCAACAACAAGCATTCATTCGGCGGCTGGCTCTTTCTTCGATGAGCGCCCAACAACAGCAAGCTCAGCGACAAGTTCAGAGCACTCAAGCCCAACCGTCTCCGGCTCAGCGCTTGCAGCAGCAGCAGCAGCAACAGCAACAGCAGCAGCAGCAGCAACAACAACAACAGCAGCAGCAACAACAACAGCAGCAGCAACAACAACTTCAACAACAACAACAGCAACAACAACAGCAGCAGCAGCAACAACAACAGCCAACCTACATTAATCCAAATATGTCATCACCCCAATCTGGTATGATGCAGCAGTCTCCGGCTGCTCAGCGTAGTCCAGCTACAGCCCACAGCACAAGTCCTCAAGGTCCGGGACTGCAAGGACCTCAGCAGCGAGCCCAAGCACCCCGAGCTCCAAGCGGGCCGGCCGCAGCAGCTGGAGCGCGACCTCCAGATGTTTTCTTGAAGTCCCTGTTGGATTTCATGCAGAAGCGTGGTACGCCAATCACATCTAATCCGGTCATCTGCGAGCAGAAGATACACTTGTTTAGTATCTATGCTACCGTGATGAAGCTAGGCGGCTACGTTGAGGTCACTAGGCAGCAACTGTGGCCTACCGTCGCTTCTACACTTGGATTCAATTTATCTGTTAATCCGGAGGCACCAAAGCAGGTGGAAAGAGAGTTTGAGATATTACTGAAACCGTTTGAGGATGCTATTCGCTCTTCTCGTGCTCGAATGAACAGTCAAGCAAACGCTCCTCAAACATCTCCCAGTGCCCAACAACAATTGCAGGCTCAGCAACAGCCAGTACAGCAACAGGCTGCGTCTCCTCTAAATCAACAGACCATGTCCCGTCTTAGCGCTCCTCAACAAGCTCCTCAAATTCCCACTCCTGAGCTGCGTCGAGCCCAGTCGCAGTCGAGTAGATCATCTACTCCAATGATGGCAGGCGTTGCTCCAAGCGTTTCGCCGGCCCTGGTCAAGTCTGACTCCGCTGGTGATTTGCAGCAGCATCGTCAGCCAGAAGCGCAACCAAAATTGGAAAGACAATCACCTTCCGCTCCTGTCGTTCCCGCACTGTTGAACCTAAATAGGGTGGATCAGAAATACCTGCCGGCCAAACGACTGGTTGATAAACATGGAGGTATTGATGTTCGTTATCTGATGGCTCTTGGCGTCGAGATAGATGCTCTGGTTCCTGACATGCCTCTCTCGGTCGATGCTGGAACAGTCGATGTTCATGCGTTAACAATGAGCCTACGTTCTATGCTTCCTCACGAAGTGCGGCAAGCGCTTGATAAACTGGTTATGGTAACTGCTGATCCACGATGTTTCTTTACTCTCCAAGATTGCCCTGATATTTTGAATGGCATGGCAGAAGTTGGCATGGGACTCCTTGCAGAGCTTTTCAAAGATAAGACCCGGCATCAGGTTCACAGAACCCCTATCGAAGAACCTGTAGATGTCGCAGCTGGCGGAGATGAATCATTAGTTGACGCAGTCTTCAATGAGTATCAGAAGTCCTCTGCCCAATCGGACGATGGACTAGATCTTGTTATCGAGGTCGATACGGTGACTGGAAGACCGGTTCAGAAACAGTTTAGAAGTGCTGAAGGAAGTGCATCATCTGAGGAGCTAGACCAAGCAAATGCCGAGAAACCAGACGTTGAGATGCTGCAGGCAGAGTCGGATAGTACTAGCTTCTTTGGCTATACTAATTACCTTGACTTATTGCAGCTGGCTAAGGATGAGGCTGAAAAAATTGATGAGCCTGCTGATGAGATTACAGAGTTTTGGCACAAAAGCCAGATCGATCGTCTGTTGAGTGTATTGACTATTATCAGAAATCTGTCATTCTTGGATGCCAATCGTCCGTCTATTGTCAGCGACCCTATCACGATGGCCCTCCTCTTCAACCTTCTAATCAAATTAGGGGACCAACCGGATCGCTTTTTCAGTTATAGGCGGAGACTGGATGTTATCCGGGCACTGCTTACGATATTTTCTAATATTGCCCATATGCTCATATTGGAATCTCCGAAGGACGCCTTTATTTTGATCCTTTTTGTCCTTTCCTTCTCACCGGCTTCAAGCCCTTACTCAGAGTCATCTTCTAAAGAGAACGAACTATTTTTTGCCGAGTATATACCATCTACTCATCGGTATTTACCGAATGCCGTAGATATTCTGGCCAAAATCTTGCCGCGAGATCCCCCGAACAAGGATGTTTTAAAATCAGTGTTGTTGGGAACTTGTTCATCCCCTGATTATCTCACTTTGCTGAGAAGAAACCTGGAAGGCAGAACTCCGAAACCATATGAATTTTTGACTCGAGTTTTTGGGTTGGCTATTTCGACCATACCATATAGTGACTTCAGGGTCGTCCCTCGTGCGCTAGAGTTACGTCGGCCATTACTTCATCAGAGCTTGTTGGCAGCCGAAATTCTGGTAGAGATGATTCCAGAACGGCTGCCTGACCAATCGATTGAATTGTATTCTACAGATAGCTTTTATGGAGGCGAACTAAAATCCGCTGAAGTCCATGGTTGTAATATTGCCTTGCAGTGGCTCGACGCTGCCGATGGATTTGGAGCAGTCTTGCTTCGAGCAGCTTGTACTCTAGGAGCTATTTCCATTCCTCAAGTACCAGGTCGACTGGAAGAGAATCCCTTTGCGAGAATCACTCAGCGGAGTATTTCGATTCTTAGATTGCTGGGAAAGAAGAGTATCAATTGGCAGAAGAGTGTTCAAGGCGACAAAAACCTTCCTCCTGGCACTTTGCCAACGATTGAAGCACTTTTAGGAGCAATGCTCGCGATGGATATGGACAAGTATGTTGTCAGACAGTTGTGTGCATTCAGCGAGGAAAGTGGAGATGCTTTTTCGACGAATCTCTCCAATTCAGGCATTGTCAATTCTACGACTGTTCGCCAGGAAGGAGAGTAAAAGGTGTTGGTATAAAAAATCAAAATCGAATATTTAAGGAGATTATTTATATTTATAGATCTGTATACTACTACATTTTGTTTTCCGTTACGACTCTTTAGTTTCTCGTACATTTCGTAGCAAAAATTGGGATACCTTCCTAGCGGCTTCATTGCCAATAATTTTAGCCAATTCTCCTTCTGGCATCATGCACAATGCTTGAAAATTTTTGACTTTATTAATCAACAGGAGGTAATTCCTGATGGTAACTCCCGGTATAGATCGGAGCATGTCAATTGCAATGTAGTTTTCCATCCTCTCTGAGCTGTGGCTTTCATCCTGCCCATATTGTAAACTGGCATCCAGATCTGGCTCTTCTTGAGAGCGTTTGAGTTCCAAAAAGATCTCTGCAGACTGGAAGGGGCTTGATGACCAGATTACCTTGAGCTTGGGAAATGTTAATAACAGCAAGGCAAGTTTCTGCTGAACGTTTTCCTGTATCATCTTGGCGGTGGCAGAACTAACGGCACCACTTGGCGTATCACTAAATGGCTCCAAGGAGAAAGATTTTGCTTCGTCAAACTCAATGAGCAAAGTAGGATGTTTGTAATATCTGAACATTGCCTCGCACTGGGTGTAAAGACGGCCATCTCTGAAACTTGACACGAGATCAGAAACGGATTTTCTCTCTACGCAAATCTCTGGTGTCAGGATGTAATCCCCAACAGTCAAGACAACAGGAACTACCTCAACGTTTTGCTCATGCAGAAGAGATGGTAGTGAAGACCTAAACTCTCGCATGTCAACAATCACTCGGGGTGGCTCGTCCTGCAAAACTCGCAGTCCTCCTCCCGCTATACGACTGGTAACGTTTGTGAGAATCGTGCTGGCCGTCCGTCCAATATCTTGCTCAGTTCGCAAGGTGACTGGCATGGACGCCTTTTCACGGATAAGTTTTGTGAATGCATCCTTTTCTCGCCTAACATCAAGAAGAAACCTTTGCTCTTCTACCGACTCCCCGTAGTAAAGAAAAAATGTCTTCACTTTTCTTTGAGGATGGTAAGCTCGGTGAAGTTCAATCCTCCGGATAAACGCCGGGTCAGGCTCGTACATAATAATATAAGAGGGCATAAGCTGGTCAATGAGACCGTCGTCTTTTCGATTGTCATAATGCTGGACAATGATCAAGTCTGACATATCCAGAATTTCGTAAGAGCGAGTTTCATTGACACCGCTGACAATCAGCTCGGGATCCGAGTCTGAACCTTGTGGTTCGCCATTAGTTTCTGTAATGTAATCATCTCCGTCATCCTCAAGTTCTATTAGATCCTCTACGTCAATTATAGTAGCCGTCCTGGAATTTTGAGCGACGGTTGAACCTCCGCGAACTCGTCGACGTTTGTTTGGATTTCCTTTATTCGATGACTCATGTCGTGATCGCTGATTCGTGTCCAATCCCCGCCTGCTCTCGGAAGCTGGGGCCGGTTCGTTGGATGTAAATTTGATCTGTCCAGCCTCCTTGCTAAATTCAGAACGAACATTAACAAAGCCTTTCCTCCACTCCTTGTATTCGACAAATAGTCTCTTTAAATACCCTTGTCCTTGTAATTCTCCTCGTTGACGGATAAGCTGCTGCACCTGTCGGGAAGTTCTTCTTTCGTTGCACATTATCAAAATAGGTCCGTTTGAAACAGTTCCATGCACCTTTTCGGCAGTTATCTCTGCCAAAAGGTTTGTGAGATGGTGCCATTTGGGCAGTTCTTCAATGAAAGTAGCCGGTTTCATGTCACTGGGACTGAAGTTCCCGAACACTCGTTGACGAGCGACAGTGAAAAGCGTATGTGCAGCATCCATGGCCAGCCACGGTGATCTTTCGTCGTTGAAACCAGTTTTACGAGAACTGGCAAGCAGCACTGTTTCGAGCATTTGATAGAACCCGACGCTCTCTAGCACGGGCAAAGCGTTAATAATCTGTTTCAAAGTCGACAGGTCAGCGACCAGCTGCCTGGTTTTCCATGATATACGATGCCACACAGGATCCAGCTGGATGTGGACCATCGCAACAAAGTCTCGTTTGAGAGCATTATCCAATGTCCAGTCATTAGTGTCTATTTGTGGGTTAGTTTTCCGAATCTGTGAGATACAAGCTTCGACGCATTCCAGTGCTGCGCTCTGCATTTGCTTCATGCTGTTCGACATTTCGATTTCCAGTTCGATAACATCTGTGTTCTGTTTTCTGACTTGGAGACCGGCCAAGTCTTCAGTCACTTGTAAGTGGAAGCGGGGCCAAAGATGGACCCTTTGGAGTTGGAGTTGTTTCAAAGTGGCCGAGAGCGGACTGAACCCAGTTGAGATCCGTTCTGGTTGGTCTGAGAATGCTTTAATGAAGCCGGCCCTGTTCTTTTGGCGAAATATCCGTAATATGAATGCTTCGTTGGACGTCGCGGTGACTCTGTCGGCATGCAGCACCACGATTCCAGTTATCCGTCTACAGTCGATAGTTCCAGCAAGCATATCCACGACCAATATTCGGGACGTGACGCTGAAGACGCCGCCATTTGAGTACAGCAAGTTTCTTCGGTAGACTGATACCTGATCGGTGTTTACCACTTTGAGTCCTCTTCTGACCCGACCTAGTAGAGGCTGCTGCTCACCATCGTGGTTATAGAGTCCATCCAGCACAGAGAGTTCTCTAAGCTCAGTTTTAATCTGCAAATTCTCTTCATCAGAAGCGCCAATTAGAAGCACCAAATTGGTAGTTGATTCAGATGAACCGGCCATGTCCATAGCATGCAATAGGTTTGCCGTCAACGTAGACATTCCCAGGCCGCGGCCAAGCACCACCAAGCCATCTTCGTTCAACAGATCACTAACAATCCTCTGCTGAAAATTCAATTGCAGCGACAACGTGACCTGGCGGACATCCAGTAACAGTTGACTGGAGTCTGGCTCGCCGTTGTTTGAGGGTGGTCGGGCCGGTTCCAGTTCCGGCTCTCCATTGTACAGTTCTTCATTTTCCTGCTCCACAAACAGTGACTCCTCTTCTTCAAGCTCTCTTATACCTCCTCCGCCATATTGCGATTCGGACATTAGGTCCGCAACATATATTGTCTTAATGGAGAGATATCACACGGGGTTTATGCACTCTGCACGGTAATCCGTTTAATATAAAGGTCGCGTAGATCTTGTACCCCATCCAGCACGCAATAGATCGGCAGGATATCCTTTAAGTCATTGACCATTCAACAACTTTTATAAGACGGACTAGAAGGAAATAGTAACAGCTCTAGCTAGAGGGAGAATAATTGTTGAAAACAAATTGACCAACGCTCAGTAACACAGCATGTCCAAAATAACAGACGTCCTCAACCGTCTAGGGCCAGATCAATACTACTTCTCCTATGAGTTCTTCCCGCCAAAGACTCAGAACGGATTGAAGAACTTGACGGCCCGGCTGGAGCGAATGGCCAAACTGGGCCCGGCATTCGTTACAATCACCTGGGGCGCAGGAGGCTCTACGGCCGAGAAAACTGTTCGTCTGGCTCAGTTGTGCCAAAGAGAATTACGTCTGACTACATGCATGCATTTGACGTGCACTAATATGAAACGCGAGCTTATTGATGAAGCTTTGGCTCACGCCAAGAATATTGGCATTCGTAATATTCTGGCCCTGCGAGGGGACCCTCCACGAGGAGAAGAGTACTGGACTCCCGTGGACAGCCAGTTCACTCATGCCATCGATCTGGTCAAGTACATAAGGGAAAAGCACGGAGACTACTTTTGCATTGGAGTAGCTGCTTATCCCGAGGGCCACGTCGAGGGGTCTGGTTCGACGGCGGAAGGTGATCCCAAGGAAGATCTGGGGTATCTAGTAGAGAAAGTTCAGGCTGGAGCCGATTTCATTATTTCCCAGCTGTTTTATGATGTAGCCAAATTCTTGGCTTTCCAGGAAATGCTACAAACTCATCCCTCAGGAGTATTCAAGGACAAACATCTCCTGCCGGGCTTGATGCCATTGAACACCTATCAATCGTTTAGCCGGGCTGCTAAGTTTAGTCACGCTTCTATACCTGAGTCCATGCAACGACAGCTGAACGACATATCTGTTGGAGACGACGAAGCCATTAAACAATTCGGGGTCCGGTGGTTGTGCGACATTATAAAAACAATTCAGCAGAAAACCTCTATTAAAGGGTTCCACTTTTACACTTTAAACTTGGAAAAGTCTGTCGCCTTAGTGTTGGAGCACTCTGACGTTCTTCGGTCCACATTCAGAGCCGTCACCGACAGTGCCATTGCAAGCGACGATGATGACGAAGAAGAAAATGTAACTGCCCCTGGCTCTTACCTTGGGCCGCCCGACGGGCACCCGGTTCGCAAACATCGAGCGTCTAGTGTCGTGACCCGAAATCGGGTTATCGTTCCTCATGAAGATGATGCAGCAAAGAGTGAAGACAGCGATGTGGTATCTGAAAACGAAGCCGGCATGGAAGTAACTGAAACTCAAAGCGACACAGCTCTGTCAATCTCCACTGGAGAAGGTGCATTGGGCCGGGAAGCCACCTGGGACGATTTCCCCAATGGCCGATTTGGAGACTCGAGATCTCCTGCATATGGTGAACTCACCGGATACGGGCCAACGCTTCACGTTGGCAAGGATCAAGCCCTCAGTCTGTGGGGCTATCCGGTTGATACTCATGACATTACTTCGTTGTTTGTCAGGCATTTGACCAGTGAAGTAGAGGCACTTCCCTTCTCTGATCAGGGACTCAGCGCTGAAACAGCTTTGATTCAAGAAGAACTGCTTCAGCTCAACAATAAGGGATATTGGACTGTTGCTTCCCAGCCGGCGGGAAATTCGATGCGAAGTAATGATAGAATCTTTGGCTGGGGTCCTCCCGGAGGGTTTGTGTTTCAGAAAGCGTTCGTTGAGATATTCATCAGCGACGACGACTGGAAAGTGCTGAAACCGAAATTGGATGCTCTGGCTCCAGAAATCTCATACTATCAAGCGAGTAATATCAAAGGGTCCGAATTTAGCAGCTGTCTCGAGCAGGGAGCCTCTAATGCTGTTACTTGGGGTGTTTTCCCAAACCGAGAGATTGTTCAGTCGACAATCATAGAAGAGGAATCTTTCCTTGCATGGAAGGAAGAAGCCTTCAACATTTGGAACGAATGGAAATACCTCTACAACCCACGATCGGCATCGTACAAGTTACTCGAACAGATTTACGACACTTATCATCTCGTTACAGTGCTACATCATGATTATTTCCAGGAATCCGCACTCTGGGATGTATTGATCAATGCTTAGGTATATGCAATTAATAGCTAGCAGCTAGTATAAATAGGTTATTAATGAATCTCATACCACGACACTTGGACCTCGATCACTTGACTCAAAATACTGGACAACGCTATGCCTCGATAGCCTGAATTACGCTCTGTTCAATTTGAGTCTTTGGCTCCAACAGGTTTTGTAGATCGTTGCACATGTCATCCAGCTCTTCTAAAGTGAATCTACACTCCATAACGAGTCGCTGATCTTTTCCCAGTTCCTTGGGAATGTGATCGTGACAATGGATCCCTTCAACCTTTTTTGACGCTTTGGTTTGAACAACTTTGATTCGAGATAAATAGCCCAAACAGTTGCAGTCAGAGCATTGATATGTATCCTCATCCAGCGAATCAGACTTCACAAAGATCTCCTGAATTCCCGGCACGGCTTTCACAGTGCGTTGTCTTCCCATTCGTTCACGATAAGCCATTTCCTTTAATTCATCATAAAGCCACTCGGCAGTCTCTTTTCTTTGATCATTCAAGGCAGCTTGAACCAGCAGGTAATCATGGGAAAATATTGGAGACCGCTTCTCTTGCTTGTAAGACATGACAGCTGCCTTTCCAATAGAAACCCAGTCCGGAGGAGCATAGTTTACCGCTTCATTGAAATTGAAACCATGGTTAAAACCTGCGTGATATGCATGAGGGAAAGTGATCACAAATTGGCCAGCCCGCTGGTCGATCGCGTAGCACGGTATACCCTCTTTGATCAGAGTCTCTGGGGGTATCATTGTTGCCCGCTGGAACAGGATATCCGGTTGCTTTTCAAACAACTCTGGAACGTAGTTGCGACTGAACGTTTCAAACTGCGCAGCAGCATATTGAGGGATTCCATACCAAGTTTTGGTGTCTCCGAAATGCTCATAATTGAGAGAGTAGGTGTTGTGGTCTTCGCTGTGCCAGCAAAAAGCCGAGAACATCATTCCTACATAGGCCCACGGCACAGTCACACCAGATATAGTCGCTCTCATATTATGAAACAAAGACATCTTATTTAACGGGAAATTGTTCAAATTCCATGGATGCTTGGAATACCGGTTGTATGGATCTCTTGCTCTGGTAGGGAAGCCGGATCCTTTGATGTCGCATCTAATATCAGCACCATATTCCACTGCTAATTTACAATTGATATCGTTAACATGATTCCAGAATCTTTGTTCGACAAGACATTCTACCACCTCTTGATCGTCAGTATTGACAATTGGAAATTCGGTATCCAAATACTCGTCCCGGAAGTCATCAGCTACTTCCTGGAAGTGGGCCAGGTCGTACTCTTCACCCTCGTCGAAAAGAAACATGCCATCCCCTACCAGACACTTTGGGCAGAACCATTTTTCCGAGCTGACAGGTGAGACTAGGCAGAGTCTGGAACCCAAGCAGCTGTAGTGGTAGGATTGGTCACATCGTTTACAGACCATGCTGTCTGGGGCGTCTTCGTCACATACCTCACAAACCGCAATATCGTCATCGGAGTCGTCGTCGGAGTTTTCATCCGAGTTTTCCTCCTCGTCCCGATTGTTAATTTTTTGTTTATTATTCCTTGGCCCTCTTGCTACTGGTTGCAAATACGGCAACATGGCTTCCTTTCTAGGTCTTAATACCCGATCCGGGGGAGGGGATGGCAAGGACTCGTTCGGTCGTTTGTTGGATCGTGGAGGGGGCACCTCGGCAGGACTGTGTCCACCCTCGTTCTTGATTGGAACTTCACTTTTAACAGAGACTTCAGCCTGTGGACTGATAAAGGTAGGCTCTAGACTAAAAGTCGGAGATAAGTTGATTGGTGTAACTGGCTCTGATTTCATGTTTGCAGCATTGATATTTGGGTCGTCGGAAAATAAAAATGACGATTTGCAATAGTCGACGTATAACTCGTATGGCAGCACAAACTGTTGATATAAGAAATGGATGCTAGTACTGGCTGCTACGTCGGCCCTGGTAGCCAGACCAAGTTCAGCACATACGACCGGCCACAGACTATTTTCGTCTACTCGTTGGTATCCACCCAATGACTGCACAGTTCGTTTAAGCAGATAATAGTTTAGCACACCGTTCCCAATTACAGGGTACTTGTCTATAGAGATTCCAGTCTTGAGCCAGTGGAAGTTGCTCATTTGGTCTATCCAGTCCATTGTGGACCGGGTCAAGGCTCCCATAGTATTGAGAGTCTGCTTCCTAGTTTTGAACTTAAATGCCTTGTTAGAGGGACTCTGCAAAATTATTTTATTGTGCAGATCAGCCCATTTTGTTAAAGAACTTACGCCAATATCTAAGCTGAATTTCGGATTCCAATTTGCTGGTGGCACGATTTTCAGGATCCCATACTGCCGGCCCAGTTCTCCGAGGGACTTTATATACGTATAAGGATCTTTGAATTCCTCCTCGGTCGGATATACAGTGGGAGCTGTCTGCAGACCAAACGGTCTTTTGGTCTTGGGTGTTTCCGTATAGGGCTTGGTCGGTTTTGTGTTGACCGGATCTAATCCTCGGATGCCGCTCATTGGGGGGAAATGAGCCAAACGGTAGGCCTATGTGTCGAAGTTGAAATAGGTGCCAGAATTGAATATATTGTTTAACAAAATGTGAAATTCAACAGCCGTTTCGTCACTATGGGATAAGAGACATTTTGCCGGGTAAAAGGTGGGGGAGGAGAATGGAGGACTGAGAGGAGTATGAGGAGGGTTGGGGAGATCTCCACCACTAAAATAGGAATCGTGAAGGATAGAGACGTCTGTGTACCATAACATGTTTCAAGCCAGTACAGAACACAGAAAACCTGCCGGACTCAAAACTGGATACACTTTTGGGGTGTTGGGATGCGGAACCATGGGTACTGCGGTTCTCAATGCCACGGTCGAGGGGCTGAAAGGAGCACAAGACGGAGCATGTCTGCCCGGGAAGTTCCTGGCTGCAGTGAATTCTCCCAAATCAAAAGTCAGATTGCAAAAAGCATTTGGCGATAAAGTTGATGTGCTTGTAGGAGATAACTCCAAGTTGGTTGCTGAGTCCGATGTGATTATTCTCGGTTGCAAGCCATTTATGGCTGAAAAGATCCTTGGATACATTGATTCGAAGTTGTTTGAAGGGAAGATCTTGATCAGTCTACTGGCAGGTAAGACTATCGAGCAATTGGGACGCCTGACTGGATCCAGAACGCTTGTGGTTCGATGTATGACCAATACACCAAGTAAAATCGGAACCGGGATGACGGTGGTGTCTTTCCCTGACGGAGAGTTTGTTCCTGGTTCCATCCGAGCAGGCATTGATTTCATTTTCAAAAACACTGGAAGATGTATGTTTCTGGAAGAGAAACACCAAAACGTGGCCACTGCGCTGTGTGGCAGTGGACCAGCTTTCATGTATGTAGCCATAGAAGCCTTGTGTGACGGAGCAGTTCGAATGGGATTACCGTACGATTTGGCTAGAGAATGTGCCGCTCAGGTGCTTGTGGGGTCTGGAGAAATGGTGCTCAAGGGAGATCATCCTGCTGTGCTGAAGAGTCAGGTTTGCACTCCGGGGGGTACCACAATTGCGGGCCTGATGGAGATGGAGGACCGAGGGGTGAGAAGTGCCATTGCCCATGCGGTGATAAAGGCAGCAGAGGTGGCCAAGGAACTGTCGGGGGCATGATGAGGCTTGACCAAACAGATCAGAATTGTAAATATCATAGATCATGAGGTAGAATCACAATGGGATTGATTCTTCAATTCGTGTACGTCTCAATGCCAAATGTCAACTTTCTTTCAAACTTACGCTTCCACAGTCAACTGATAGTGTTCACTCAGCCCTCAATTCGTCCAGCCTCTTAGTCAACTTCTCCCTCAATCTTTCTCCTCTATTGACATTCATCGCAGCTATGCTTCCTCCCAAGTTCGTGACAGATTCAGGCTCTAGTAGTGCAACTCCGCGCTGAAATTTCACATTTCGCAGCAACAGTTTACATCCCAAGTCTGTTTTCTCGCTCAATTGAGGTAATCTTTTGTATTCAATCCCGTAAATCAGAGTTCCACCTGAATCCTGAAGTACCAGTTTGTGCATTGATGGCGCGTACGGGTTTTCAGAGTTTGGAGGAATGTCGGGATTTTCAGCATTCTCTAACCCAATAGTTGTTTTCCTCAATCTGTCAGTATTAGATGCATCAGTTTCCTCGAGGACTTCTAATTTCTTGTATGCAGATGTCGAAACATTGCTGATATCCAAGATTTGCACGAGGATGGGGCCCGGGAGCGACGCGTTTGGCAGAGCAAGAATATTTTGAGGAATGACGCGCTCGTATGCAGCTTGAATGTCACGAGAAAACTGAAGATTCTTGGTGGTTATGTCATAGGAGTATTGAGCCATTACAAGAAGGGTTGGAATTGAGGTTCAAGTGTGACGGAGTAAGGTTGCCTAAGAATTGGAGAACGCGATGCGCGATGTGGATCAGCCAATGCAGGGGACAGGAACATAGATACCAAACGCAATAACCTATAGTTATAATACTCAAAACAATAAAAGACTACTACTAGTTACTACTTATACACTACTACAGCAAAAAATAATACCATGGTACAGTTTAAGAGACAAATTAACAACAAAACAGAGTTGCCAGAGTGGTGGTCTATACAAAAGAAAAAAAAAAGAGAAGAAAACAACATTAAACCATTAACTGGTAAAAACTCTTTCTTTCTCTCTTACTTTCTAAACGACCCCTTTCTTTTTTCTTCTCTCACTGTAAGCGCTTTAACTGGAAGCCGTTGGCTCTTCAGCCCCTTCTTTGGCCTCCTCAGCACTACCCTCATCCTTCTTGGTGTCGCTCTCAGACTGCAACACCTCAAGATCATTCTGCCAGAAAGTAAGGTTGTCTCGCAACAATTGCATGATCAAAGTAGAATCTCTGTAACTCTCCTCAGATAGCGAGTCGAGCTCAGCAATGGCATCATCAAACGCCTGCTTGGCCAAATGGCAAGCTCGAGCAGGAGAAGCCAGAATCTCATAGTAGAAAACACTGAAATTAAGAGCCAGTCCCAATCGTATAGGATGAGTAGGAGACAACTCGGTCTGAGCGACATCGGTGGCCCGTCGGTACGCATCATGAGCATCGGTGGCAGCGTCTTTTCGCTTGTCTCCAGCAGCAATCTCAGCCATGTATCGGTGGTAATCACCCTTCATCTTGTAGTAGAACACCTTGGACTCGCCAGTCTCGGCTCGGGGTAACAGGTCGTCGACCAACACGTTCAACACGTCCTGGCAGATATCTTCGAGCTCCTTCTCGATCTTGGCTTTATAACTTCGGGCTTGCTCGGCCTGGTGCTGGGCGTTCTTGAGTTCTTCCTTTTGCTCAATGGCCTGGACAAGTCTCCAGCTGGCTCGTCGAGCTCCAATGACGTTTTTGTAGGCGACTGACAGCAGGTTTCGCTCGTCTACGGACAGTTCTTCGCCGGCCTTGGCGACCTCTTTCATGTACGATACCATTTCATCGTATCGTTCTGCTTGTTCGCAGAGTCTTGCGAGGAAGGTGCTTGTTTCTCTCTGGTTAGAATGCGGCTAAGTTGCTTTGCGGTTGGTTGAATTTTGAGTGGTTGAACTTCGAGTGGTGTCAACAACGTGACCTGGTCGTGAAATCCCTGATAAGGACATTTTTCAATTTTGCACGGTTTATTCCTCATCTCGTGATGTCCACTACAGTGCTCAACTCTCCAATTACCCGCGTGCCCGCCTCCCACAACATACCTGAGAAGTCATGATGATGAATTGATGATGTTATACAAAAATTATTGCAGTTATCTCACAAATCAAAAAGAAATATAAACAAAAATATAGAATATATAAAAGGAGAATTGATTAATTAAATTGGTTGAGATTTAATTATCGCTCAAGGTTTTAGTATTATCGAAATTGATCAAAACAAAAAATATAAAAAAAATATGATTTGGGGGAAGAAACACAGATGACGACGTGTTTTTTGTTGTTGTGTGGTGGTTTGGTGAAATGCGCAGTGCAAGAAGAAGAAGATTTCCCCCCTTTTATTTACTACGATGATGCCTCTCTGGGTGTTTTTGTGCCTTAGTTACCGATCTGTGAGAAGGGCGCGGGTTTCTTCTGCTTAGGTGTAGCTACTGTTGCACACTGACAACAAAGCCAGGGGGAGAGGGGAAAGGGGTGGGGGCATCGATGACTTGAGAGGGTTATGGTTCTATATGTGAAATCTGTGTGCGCATAGCGGGACAAAACGGCGGCTGTTCTTGCGTAACTTGACGTAACAGATCGCAATCCCGATAGCATACAGAGACATATGGATAGACATATGTAAACATACATTCATACACACATATGTACATACATAGACATACACGCGGAAACATAGCTGTACACATATAAACTTATGACATTCCTACTAATTGACGTGACCATCACACGACTTGACATTTAGCATTAATACTGTATATCAAGTTACTAAATTAGATATCCATTTGTTGACCACAACTCTCGACGTTCGTAATGGCAGTTCAGTCTTTATATATACTAAACAAATCTGGGGGCCTGATATATCAAAGAGACTTCAAACCAGGACTGAATAAACTGTCTACTAATGATTATCTGGTGCTGGCTGGCACCATGCACTCGGTCCATGCCCTCACATCTCAAATATCTCCTACTGGAAGCAGTAGTGGAGTGACGATGATAGAAACTTCTAAATTCGCACTACATGTGTTTCAAACTCTTACAGGCATCAAGTTCTTAGTGGTTATGGACTTGCGACAGTTCAGTCCCGAGGTTATCATTTCTCGCATATATCAGTTGTATTCAGACTATGTTATGAAGAATCCGTTCTATCAATTGGATATGCCGATACGGTGTGATCAGTTTGATAGATTTTTGGGTAGTTATTTAATGTCAGTTGCGTGACGGCTAAACAGGTTGGAACACGGTTTCAAGACCGTATATCATGTATAATATATTTGCATCAATAGAACAATATTAACGAATTGAACGTTTTCTTTCCATTAATACATTCTCACCAAACTTTTATAAGACATCGTTCATAGATATCTATTACATATAAATAACCTCCCAATAAATAGCCCCAAGACCACACAGTACGGTAGCACATTTGGCGTATATCTGTCGTCTGCCTGCTATAGGAGCTCATCGTCAATATTATGATCCATGACATCCTTTTCCGTAGCAGCTGCAAACGCGGCCGCCGCCATACTCTCAACGTTCATGTCGTCATTATCCGGCTCCAAATCCATATGCCTGGCAATCTTCGTTTCTTCCACAGCTAGCCACGCATCTCGAGCTCCCATGTCATACAATGTCAACGTCCCCAACGCAGCCTCTGCTGCTCGGCGCTGCTCTCGTGCCCAAATGTCCAGTTTGGTCTGCATATTCATCACACTCCACTGTTCAAACGCAACTTCCAATTTACTTCTGTAGGTAGAACATTCTGGATCAACGTCTTCCAGTGGACCCAAAGCTCGTTCCAGCTGTTCATAAGTTTGTTTCGTTGGAGGGTCATGCGGCCATTGTGCTGGTGGTAAGAAATACAGTACCAAGTATGCAAATGACGGATGCGGAGGAAGTACAGGCAGCCCGAGCCGCTGAATGAAATTGCTCCTGGCGATATCTTTCGCTCTGTCAGATCTCTCCTTGGCTTTACGACGCATCCGAGCCCGCTCTTTGACATCTTCTCGCGCATTGTACATCTTGGCTCTCTTGGCCCGCCGAGCGCGGATTTCAATAGCATCCCCTCTTCTCTTCACATCGCCTCGAATCATATCAACTCTCGGCGCCGGATGCAGTCGCGTTCCTCTCTTCAAGTCCAAATGTCTACCCAGCGATCCTGGATGTGAAAACGTCCGTCCGCAAAACGGACAAGTCTTCTTCGGATCGATAGGCTCTCCATTTGGTCCCGTGGTAGTACTGGCAGCCAGTGCGGCTTCAAACGACGTGTCTCCATGTTTATCGTCTACGAAGAACTCCGCCGCCGCATCACTGTGATGGTGATGGCGGTCACTGTCAACGTGGTCTGTGGTCTCAGCTTCATTATGCTGTTGCAGCACTTGCCTCAGGCGCTGATGCTGCAGGTGATCCGCGTCTTCGTGAGCATGACTTCTTCGCGAATCGTCGGTTCTGGCCAATCCAATGGCTGGGTCTATGGCCAAGTTATCAGGGTGTGGGCCATGGTGGTCCGTGATGGATGCCAAGTTCGCGGCCAGAAGGGTCCCGACATCCAGCACCCCAGCCGCTGCCGTAGAAGCTACCCCTGCGTTTGGCGATGATGATTTCGGATCTTGTGAACTCCGATACATGTGGTTGTGGTGTGGTTGTGGTGTATGTGTCAAAAATTGTGGTGTTTGAGGATTGCAGGATGAACACACCGGAGGGCATTTGCGGAATGGAGATCAACACACCTAAGACAACTAGGGATCTTATACAGTGTATTCTAATTGTTCGCTCAGCCAATAATTTACTCTTACATTGTTGTAATAATTTAGTCATATATTGTTGTCAATCTCTATGTACATCACCGCCTTACCTCATTGTAGTCCAATACTCTTCTGCTATCCTGTTGTCTCACTCTTAAATACGCCGTAGCCATGTTGACAATGTCCCGAATAAGTATTACCAACGCACCACCGGCAATGTTTCGATTGAACCGTGAGGGAACCACCTTACGGACCCACGGAATACTAGACAATGCAGTCCCCGCAAGACCAGACAGGACTGGGAACATCAGGGCATTGCCAACCCACAGAGTAAGGGACGGTTTGCTGAAGATCCAGTTGGCAGTGCCACGAACGTCTCGTCGTCGGATCTGATCCAACCCCGGTCGACCTGCAATCATTCCCTCTTCTTCTAAAACTTCACCCACATTTTCAATGGGGTTCTGGTCTGGCGGGATAGCCCTGTCTAGAGCTCGAAGAAGAAGGTTGAACATGTGGACGTAAATACGGTCAACTAGTCCTGGTCGCTGGGGTTCCTCGCCGTTGCCATCATTGTTTTCGTTGTTCTGATTTTGATTCGGATTCTGGTCCTGGTTCTGTTGCTGATTCTGATTGTTCTCGTTTCCATCCTGATTATTTATATTCTCATTATCATTCATTCTGTCGTTATTAATGTTCTCATTGCCATCTTCCCCTCTCTGGATCTCAATCCTGAAATCAAATGCTCTTCCTCCTCGATCTGGCTCACCACCGTTAAGAACATTGTCCTGATATGACGGGCGTACCCTAGTAGCGCAGCTTTGAATGAATGGCTCTACCACCACATCGTAAACGAGATTATATGCCAGCCTAGCCACTGGCAGTACAGCCATTGTCAGCCTAGGGCCACGTAGTTTCCATGGAGGAGTATCTTTATCAGCCAATGCTAGCGGCAAAACACATAAAAATGCATCTACCACTGATGATCTGGTACTGGACATTAGCAGCACCAGAGGAATAGATGGAATCAGCAGCATCTTCTTCATCGACAGAGCGTGCATGTGGATGCCGGCGTCTGTAATCCTGATCCCCAACAACTCCAGAGCCATATCAGTTGGACATATGCATCGTATGGTGGTGGCTCCCAGGGCATAAAGCGTAGTGTACATCGTGCTTGCCAGAGAACCACCGAGGGTACTGAACAGAAAGATCCTATATCCGCCGATATTGGCCGATTCTACAATCTCTCGCAACGCCACGAGCCGCGACTTATCGGATTTCACATGTATAACTGCCTTGCACTGCGGACATCGTGGCAGCTTGTCTTCCGAAAGCAGTCCAGTTCGGCCCGACGAAACTTCGCTGACCCATTCCAAGAGGCAACTCTCGTGAGCAACGAGATTACAGCCACAGGGCCGTTTCCAGACATGCTGGGTCTGACCAGCTGGCGGATCATCGTTGTTTCCTTCCAAACAGATCCAGCATTTGTAATCGTCTGGGGATAATTCTGCTGGCATGGTTTTTGCGGATTATAATATTGCGATATACATACAAATGTGATTTTTGTATGTACGTAATATAATAAGTTACTGTGAGGTGGTGGGGGCGAGCGATACGAGGCTAATACGAAGGTTTGAGCTGATCCCTGACAACTCCTTGATCCCAAGACAGTGCATGCTGGGGGCTGCCAGGAACTAAGCAGGAACGAAGAGGCGGGTTCTGTCTGAAACGAGTTAATTAGGGGTAGTAGTTAATAGAGATAGATTATTGAATGCGATGTGCTGGAAAAGGGTAGGCCAGGCACCGTGGCGCGTACCTCACAGCCTAGTTGCAGGGCCAAGCACTTGGAGTATTTTCATAGGAATTGTACCCAGCGGAAATCGATATATCAGATCAACTCGTATACCGTGTTCCATAAGCAATTGGAATCGTAGTGTAATCCTCGTATTCGTTGAGAAGTTGGGTTACCCCTTGGTTGAAAACACCAATATCAGATCTCAAGCCCAAGATTCGTTTAAAATACTGCACTAGATCGTAGGCAGGAGGACCAATTGTAATATTAAAACCCATGAGGCATTAGCCCATGGTTTTTTCAAGGCGTTTAGCTTAGACTAATGCCGGAGGCAAGGTTAATCTGAAGTCAGGCGGCGAACGTTGGGGACACGGGTGACAGAGATGCTACTGTAGTCCATCGAGATATGATAGCACTACTGCGAGATCAGGATTCAACGGACCCATGTGGTTGTCTGCATTAGTTTTTAGTCCTCTTTCTCGAAATTCTTTTTGGAGGTCAAGATCAAGATCAAGACTAAAAAAAAATACCGTTTCACTCGTCAAGGGCATATCTTGGTTGGCCGAGTTTGTCGCCGAGGCGGTATCACAGAATGGGATAAATCGAATAGCTACTCCATGGATTCTAGCATGCAGTATTCAATTCTCCCCTCAATTTTTGGTCGTCAAGTGCGCAACTGCATCACTGTGTTGGCCGTCACAAGTTCATGCGCGAAGAGCCGAGTGGGTCTTTAAGTTTTGAAAGAATATCGAGCAATAGTAAATAATAGGGATGAATCTGATAAGCTTTCCACAGATCTCAAGGTACCTCGGGTTTCAATCTGATAAACATTGGCACAACCTGACGAGGTAAAGGTCGATCATCCACATCTAAATTAAAATATCTCTTACAGGTCTCTCCCCTAAAGGTCTGTCTCTCTCGACCAGCAACTCCTTCTTTTCAATAGCATAGAAAAGTCATTTACAGTTATGTACAGAGTAACACTGTACAGCTCACAGTTGGCAAAAGCGTGCGGACCTAAAAGCACACACAGTGTCAAATGCAACTGTCAAATGCAACTGTCAAACGCAACCTGTCAGACGCAAACTGCCAAGTGCGCAGTGTCAAAGTGCACAACTGTTTCAGTTCAGGGGACTTGAGTGAATAAATGCGGAGCTACCAATCCGGCAAGTGATTAATTTGTCATTTTGCGGAGGTGATTATGACCTCAAACTAGCAAAACCACGCCTCAAACATTGCTCGCTTAAAGGATTGACCAACATCATCATCTCAAGATCCTCAGATCGGCGTGAGAGCTCATCAGTTCTACGCACTTTCCCGGATATCTGTTCCTAATACCTTTAACCTCTTAACCTTTTGAATCTGCAAATAGCGGGGAGGCGGATGATCTGTACATGCACTTTGAAAACGGCGTACTAAAAACGATATCCGCAAATGTTGTGTACCAAAAATTTGCGTTTTTCAGGGGGCAGTTTAAAGACTACATTTACGGAGGTTCCTTCAGGATTCAGGGGTAAACCACACACGGCACAATTCAACTATATTAAACATATAATGTATACAGTATTTTCCTACACTATTTTCGATCTTCTTTATAAAATAATAATAATAATATTATAATAACTATTAGCATTCGCTGTACAGTACAATTAAATAATTTGAAACACACGTAGACAATGAGGAACGTCTTCAGGACCCTGCAATCGATTTATCTGCAGCCGGAATAATCACCCCTCGCCCTACACTCTATCCTACGTACCGCAGTCCTTTTGGAGCCGTTTCATGACATAATGCATCCTGCTACAATCCGTGTGACAGATGTGTTCAAGTGCGTATTTGAGTACCATGTCAGGAGGAAAACAGCATCTATGCTCTGCGTTGCACCACCATGTACGCACACACATACCATGTAATGCATTATGTATACTGTATTGTATGTACGGTTTGTAAGAAAAGTGTCTGTGTGTATAAGGCATTAACCGTCAGGGGGGTCAGGGACCAGCTTGGATGTAAAAGGAAGAACCGGGAAAACAAGGCAACTGATGCTTGTAATCAAAAAATAGTCGATGGTAATTATCTGTCCACAAAGATTGCCCTGAGGTTCTAATAATATTTGGACCCGTTTTTATTATCTTCTTTGCCGTGTTCATAATTATAGGGCTGGTCACACTGGTCTTTTCATTGATGCTGCAACTTTCTGTGTCCATGTTTTATTTTTCTTCCCGAAACTGTGTAAGAAGTGCCTTAGACCTGCTTAGTGTTACATGTGTAAATTTGTATATTTTTGATTTCCTTCCATGTACACGCAGAGTACTGTACCGGCAATATATCCAGAAAGACATGATTTATGTCTTGGAAGGCTTGAGACATAATGAGTAAGATTCTACAACGTTGTTCCCAGGTTGCACATTGAATATTTATAAATTATTTTAAACTTTTTTTAAGCTTTTAGACTAATTATATGTTTATTTTTAACACTACGAACAAACTACTTAACCAATGCTTATTCGAAATTTTTAGGTTTGACTTATGACATTGACTTACTAGCATCATGGATTATTATACACAGTGCAGTTGTGCAATTAGTAGCTGACAGGACAGTAAGAGGAAGGGACACTAAAAAAATCAGGGGAGCATGCCTGGTGGCTATCCACCTTTTGCGGCGGACAGGTCTCCTAATTCAACCATTTGGGACCTCCTGGACTCATCACACTTTCTCTCCCCGTACCTTAGAAAATCTGTTTGTTTTTTTTCAAATTCAGGGGTCCTAAATTGCTGAATGTGGTAACGAGATTGTCGATCCGCTGATGCATAGGTGTTTTAGTTAGTTAGCTACATATGTGACGGGTAGACTGTACAGTCTAACAATCAACGAACAATAAATGTTTGTTTTTTTATTTTGAACTAGTGCGAGATAGGGTCTGTGTGGTAAAAGAGTGTTGCATACGTAGGGGTGCATGAGTGCAAGAGAAAAAAGAGAGAAGAGGGAAACGAAACAAATAGAATGGAGAGAGGTGTGTTTGCGTATGTGTGTGTTGTAAGTGAAAGAAGATAGAGAGGTGGTCACAACACTTAAAGTTATATATACATATATATAAATTGTGAATAATTATTGCATTTTAGGTGTACCTGTTTTCGGTCTTTTTTCGTTTTCGTTCTCTTCATCCTACCCAGCATAGATCGTTTTACGTAGATCAAATTGACGTAGATCACTGTTGCCGATCCCACCCATCCACGCATTCGGACCTGCAATCTGGCCCGCACTCGAATGTACCCCTATAATTATATGTATTCTTTTCCCAAGCACTCACTGTGTCTCTGCACATTGCTTATTCTAAGGTCGATTGGGGGGGAGGGGTTAGTGGCCAACTCCAAATTTTAAACATTTTACTTTTTGTTATCAAATATAAATGTGAAACTCTACATAGGAATATAATACACCACGGTTAGTAGCATAATCCAAGTTTTGGTCTCTCTCTCAATATTGACTCTGAGTGGAAACCTCAAAAAAGCGTTTAGCTTCTTCAAATAGTATAAACAGTATTACACAGTATAGTAGTTACTGGTTATTTACTGTGAGATTCTTAAATTCAGAGGTCTCGCAGCCCAGATATTTCCCCCTCAGTCTCACAATTCACTACCACAAATGACCATATCAGGAGCGAGAGATAAAATTGGCCAGGTCCTGGATGACCGGATAAAGCTCACGGGCATTCTGGGCTCAGGAGCATACGGAGTTGTCTATTCAGCCCTGGATGTCCAAACTGGAGCCAAACTGGCTGTGAAAGCACTCCCCAAACAACTGCCCACTTCATGGCTGTCAACTGAATCATCAATGCTGCAAAATGGACCTCCGCAGTCGCCTACAACTCCTCCACAGCGGCCTCTCAAACGAAGACGGTCCGATGATACTGTGGAAACTTTCTATGAAGCCATCCCTGCCAGGTCTATCCCCGTCAAGGATATAGCAGAGAGATACATCCGGGTCCTGAAGCAACATAAGTCGTTGACTCTAAGTGCATCAAAGCTGAATCCTGGTGAGTTGGCTTGTCGAGAAATTGCCCTCCATGCCAAAGTCCAGAACCACCCTTTTATCCTCAGCATCCATGAAGTTCTAGAGTCGAACGATACCCTGTACATGGTACTGGAACATTTTGAAAGGGGAGACCTGTTCCACGCCATCACTGAGACGAAACTGTTCGTCCACCAGGATGCCCATATTCGGGCTATATTTTTACAGCTGCTAGACGCTGTGGCATATTGTCACTCCAAGGGAGTCTACCACTGTGATCTGAAGCCGGAAAACATCCTTATTTCCAACGACGGTAAATCCATTCGGCTGGCCGATTTTGGACTCGCCACCAGCCAGTCGTTTTCAACAGATTTTGGGTACGGGTCTTCGTTCTACATGTCTCCTGAGCGGCTACTAAAAGTCGACAGTAGCCCAGTGGTTGGGTTCGGTCAAGCCACTCAACCCACAGTACGACCCAAAGTGTTTTCCACATCGCCAAGCGACGTGTGGGCGCTAGGTGTCATCCTTCTTAACTTGTGCTGTGGGCGAAACCCCTGGAAGAAAGCATCTCTGGGGGACGATCCATCTTTCCGAGCCTTCACCAAAGACGCCAGCTTCTTGGAGAAAATCATGCCCATTACCCCCCAACTCAATGAAGTTCTTCGCAAAGTATTTGATATGAACAGCACCAGAAGGCTTACAGTCACAGAGTTTCGCACTCTCATTGCCAACTGCCCCATGGTCCGACCTAGACTCAGCAAAAGTGTATCATGTCCTGGTCTGTCGGGCCAGACAAATGTCAGTTCACTTCTCCCTGGCTTCCACAGCACCCAAGGAAGCCCCATCCGACAAGTTCGAGGAGGAGCAGTCGCCCTCAATGGTCTCGGGCTTAGCAGTCCGCAGTCGTTTGCTCCAAGTTCATTTTCTGCAATTGTGTCTCCTCTACCATATCGACCAGGCCCTTCTCAACATCATCATCATCACCAGCACCACCACCAGCACCACCACCAGCACCACCACCAGCACCACCACCACCAACAACAACAAATGAGACAGGCCATCTTCTTTTCACCATTAGGGCCAACTCCGGTGCCTTCTTATCATCAATATCACAACCACGGCTACCCCACACAGCAGCTGCTTCCTCCACTCCCCCTGCATTCGGCAGCTGGATCCTGTCAAGGGTGCGATGAGAGTGAGCATTCTTCTTCTAATGGCCTTTTATCCCCTCCTGCTAGTGAAATTGCATCTACACCAGTAACACCAGAGCAGCAGATTCTGCGGACTCCGGCTGCTGGAAAGAGTTCTCAACGTCAGACCAAGAGAGCTCGTACAAGCCGAGTTCCACTGACTCCTTTATAGATTTGGGGTCGTCTACGAGTAACGACTTATGTATTTATTTATTTAAATTGCATGGCCAATTTTGGCCCACGACATACACAGAAACCTATTTTGAATATTGCCTACAAACCTCGAATACTGCCTATAAACCTCGAACCATAGCTTAGTACATAGACTTTACAAGGACGCCTTGGCAACTCCAACAAGCTTCTCATGCCATTGCTCCTCTGTGAATGAAGAACTAAAGTCATTATCTACAATTCCATTAATAGCAACAGTAGGACTGACATGAATGCCGTTTTGTCGGCCGTACTTGATGAAATACTTTACATCTGCCTGGAGTTTGTTGGAAGTGTTGGTAGGAGGATCGTTGTTCGGAATTGCCACAAGCTCGAGGAATTTCTCTCGGTTCACACCAGCCGACTTTTCCGCCAACGTAGCCAACCGCTGATAAGTATCATGTCGACTCTCGTGGTACACGGCTTCGTCATAGTAGGAGACAGAGTCTTCGAAGAGAGCATAGGAGAAATCCCAGAACTTAGATGGCTCCAACTTGGAGACAGCAATGCCTGCTTCATGTACCAACGTAGAAGAAGGATGCCATGGCTGAATCTGATGGCGGAACACCAATTGAAATTTATCCGGGTGTTCCTTGAGAAGCCGCGGGATAACTTTCGTATACAAGGTAGCATACAATTTTCGACTAAACCGGCATACGTAGTCCAGGTACAAGTCAATTACAATTGGTCCTTTGCCAAGGGTTTGGCCAGCATATTGAGGAGAGATTGCCATGTTTTGTGAACAGTAAGGGATAAAATTGATCAGTACAATAGTATAGCAATTGATATACGAACCGACCGATTATAATATATATATACAGATGATGACAATCACTACCCGGACGTAGCTGCAGGGGCGATGGTGGTGGTAATAAAGATATAGCGATGAGGTGATTCAAGGCAGTTTGAGGGTGTTGATCGGTCTATGAAAAGGTCTTTTTTTTATCTTTTCAGATGAACGGAAATCTGCAAGTCATTAACAAGACGTAGTTGCCTTACAGCTTCTGTGCTTGTTCTTGCAGTTGTCCTTCTGATTCTTTCAAAAATCTTTCAGCAAGACTCTCAGGATGACCCTCAATCTGTTTCACACTTCCTCCTCGCTCTCTCGACTGTTTAACTTTGTCGTAGATGCCCATGGAGCTGGCAATCATTCCTCCAATGTCTCCTAGGCCGGCGGGAACAACAATAGTGTTAGATTCTTTCGCCAATTGACCAAACGAGTCCACAAACTTTTCAGCCACCTGCAGAGCCACTGCATCCTGTCCTCCAGGACTGTTCTTAATAGCATGTGCAATTTGTCTCAGTCCAGAGGCAGTAGCCGTGGCTTTCACCAAAATAGCCTCTGCTTCTCCTGATGCGTTGTTGATTTTCTCTGCCTTGGCGGCCTCAGACGCCAAAATAATCGACTGCTTACTTCCCTCAGCCCGGTTAATGGCTGCCTGTCGATGACCCTCAGATTCAAGGATCTCAGCTCGCTTGGATCGTTCAGCAGACACCTGTCGGTGCATAGCCTCGAGCACATTGGCGGGAGGGTGGATGTCCCGAATCTCATATCGAAGACATTTGATACCCCAGTCCATAGCTGCTTCATTAATAGAAGTAGTGATGTTTGCATTGAGCGACTGTCGCTCTTTGAGAACATGATCTAGCGTGAGCTGACCAATCTCACTTCTCATCGTAGTCTGTGCCAACTGCGAAATCGCATACTCGGCGTCCTCCACCCCGTAGCTGGCCTTGTACGCATCAAACACACGGATGTACAGGATACCATCCATTTCCAGAGTGACATTGTCAGCGGTAATTGCACTTTGGCTGGGGATTTCAACCGCAGACTCTTTCAACGATTTCACGTACTTGATCCGGTCGATGAACGGCAGCAAAATGGCCAAGCCCGGGTCTAAGATTCGATGGAATTTACCCATTCGTTCAACGATCCAGGCAGTCTGCTGCGGAACGAATCGAATAATCGTATTGCTCGGCAGTGCCTGGTGCTGGAAAAATGTCATATTACTTCCACTACTGAGCATTCGTCGGCTCAGCAGCACGGCGGGTCGGCGGGCAGCCAAAACCCAGGTGAGAGCTGTGCGAGGACCGTAGTTCATGGTGGTACGTCACAAACAGTCACTTGTATAATTGAGGGATAGTTGATTGGGAAACTGGAGAAAGAGAAAGTCAAAAGAACCGAAACCTCTAACGATGGCAAGAAATGGTGAAGTCCGGGTGACTGGTGAGACTGTGTGGGGGAGTAACTCCGTGCACTGACATTCTAACAGGCACTTGTACATAGTCATTAGAACATTATATTTATTCTTCAATACATTATGTAAATAATCTTTTTGGCTTTGTAATCTTTTGGTTTGTAAATAGTCTTTTTGGTTTGTAAATAATCTTTTGGTTTTGCAATAACCTTTAAACTCCCCGAATGGTTCCTCCCCTGTACCAGTCAGCAATTAAGAATGCCACATCCAGCGACTGCGACAGACTCAGCCGAGGATCACACACTGTATCGTATCGTAAAACTAAATCTTCATCTTCAAGAGCTTGCGAGCCTCCTATACACTCGGTCACTGCGTCTCCAGTCAGTTCCAAGTGTACTCCATTGAGGGTCGAATCGTTGTCCTGATGGATTTGTAGAGCCTGCCGTATTTCACTTATAATATCATCAAAGTATCTGGTTTTTAGTTTGGTCACTGGTGATGTTTTTGTATTACCATGGCAGGGGTCTGAGATCCACACGACTTTATGGCCTGTTTTCTGGACAGCTCGGATCTGTTCAGGCAGCATTTCTTGGATCTTGGACGCTCCGTATCTGGTGATTAGAGTGACTCGGCCAGGCTCATTATTCGGGTCGACAATGTCAAGCAGTCGCACTAGTTCATCGGTTTTAGTTGAGGGACCCACTTTGATACCAATTGGGTTGCTCACTCCTCGGAAAAACTCGACGTGAGCACCATCAATTTGCCGAGTACGGTCCCCAATCCAGATAAAGTGGGACGAGGTATTGTACCATTTTTTGTTGCTGTTCTGCAGGCTGGTGGGGTCCTTAAGTAATCTGGTCAAGCTCTGCTCGTATTCAAGGAGAAGTGCTTCGTGGGAAGTGAAGAAATCAACTGATTTAAGAGTAGTATTGTTTTGGTCTGCTCCCACACTTGAAATAAAAGTCAGACCTTCACTGATGGCATTGACCACATTTTGATATCTTTCTCTCACAGAATCTTTTCGAACGTAGCTGAGATCCCATTCAAACGGGTGGTGCAGGTCTGCGAAACCAGAGGCTAATGAAGCTCTGATGAAATTTAATGTTGCAGCAGAGTGGAAGTAAGAACTCACCAGTCTTGAAGGATCGGGCTGTCTATCGCTAGGATCATAGCCATTAATATTATCACCTCGGAAAGAAGGAATTTCTCCGTATCCTTCCACTTCCTCAGTGAGTTTTGACCTTGGCTTTGCGTATTGTCCTGCAATTCGGCCAATTCGCACCACCGGCAGCTTTGTTCCCCAGATCAGTACCAGACTCATTTGCAGCAGCACTTTCAGTTTTGCTTCGATTCTGTCCTGGTTGCAGTAGTCAAACAACTCCGCGCAGTCTCCACCTTGGAGAATAAAAGCTTTGCCATGAGCTGCGTCCCTCAGTTTCAGTTTGAGGTCCTCGATCTCTTGCGGATGCACTAACGGGGGCAAACTCTCGAGTTTTTCTAGAGCTTTTTCAACTTTGGTGTAGTCGTCATAGACTACATCTTGCGCAATTGGCTTTTGTTGCCAGGAGGTCAAAGTCCATTCCGAGGGTTTGCTCGAGGAAGGCTCTGAGTGCGAAAAAGTTGGTCTTGCACCTAATTCATTGGACTTTGTGCGCAGTTTGGCAGCGGACTTGGCCCCTTCACTGGCATGGAGTTTTTCCGGGTTGGTTACCTGAACTTTAGGCTGTTTTGAGGTCATTGGAGCGAGGCAATGATGGATTGGTCAAAGAATGGAACAAAGTTGAGTCAGTCGAGGATGAGATCGGCAAAGGAAAACGGCACGGCTGTTGGCGGGAAAAATAAACGTGCTTACTGAGATGAGTGAAGAGTGAAGTGCCAATCTGCCTAAACATCAGTAATTAATTACTTCTCGTTCTATTTACATGTTGATTTAGACAAATAAATAATAAAATGACAAGTTGCAGTGTCTCAGGGCGGAAGACAAAGATCACTCCCATCAGCTCACCCCCATCAGAACACTCCTTGTGTACTTGTACTGCAGCCTATCTCCTTAAATTTGTATGCAGAAATCTTGATTTTGTATCTGATACCTAGCGTATCAGTTCGAGCTGCCTTTTGTAAATTCTCGGCTGACAACAATATCTTGATATTTCCCTTATTCCTGACTCCTTGTGTATTTGTACTGCAGTTTATCTCCTTAAATTTGTATGCAGAAATCATGACTTTGTATCTGATACCTCGTGTCCTCAGTACGAGCTTCCCTTTATGAGCGATTGTTCTCGGCTGACAACAGTATCTTGATATTTCCCTTGTTCCTGACAGCATCATCCTCCTTCAACCGTCTATGAATAAGCGAAGTAGTCGTTACTGCAATTTCAAATGCCCGGTTAGCACATCTCATTATCGTAACTGCCTCACTTGCCAGCCCTCCAGGTTTTGAAATCTGACAAATGTCCCGGTTACTGTTAATGGTAATGGTCATCTCACTATGCCGTAAAGCCTCCTCCTTTCCTGTAGCATCCACAATGCAGATGTCCTTTTTATTATCTTCATTGCTGTTGCTGTTACTAGTATTATTATTGTTGTTGTTTTCCACTGTTGTAGGCTTAAAGAAAGAGAATGTAACACAAATGGGTACGTGCAATATACTCAGTGGTACTGGCGGTCTTTCGTCAACAGGGTGTATTATAAGCTTTCCATTCTCTCCATATGACATGTCAGGCATTCGAAAATGTAGTAAAGCAGTAATAACCCCAATGCAAGTAGCGTCTACTAAACCACCATCGTAGTTTAGATAATGGACATCCGCTCGTACCAACCAGCATGCTTTTCCTGCTTCAATACACAGAGCTTCCAAGTCAAGAGCCTGTGACCTACGAATTGCTTTCTCAATGAGCCGGGCCACCATCGCCTCGTCATTGCTTTGCCGATTATTCTCAAACAACGGTGATGCCATGGAACTGATGTCTGTCGTTATAAGAAACATACCCTCATACGGTCTGTCCTCATACGGTTTGGTTACCTCGGCTGATACCTGGACCACCAGCTTTGTTTCGCCGAGAGAGATTTCCACATTTCCGAGCGACGATCCAAATTGGATGTCTACGTTTCGCAGCTGCTCGAATTTCCGGCCATCCAGCCGTGTTTCATTCTCTTGGAGCAGATTGAGAATGAATTCTTTCTCGTTGTTCGAGATGTCTTTTGGTTTAGGCATTGCTACAATGCTCTTGATCACTTTTATTATACAACGCTGTTTGTGATATTACTCGTGACGTTCTCTGTCAAGACTTTCTGTCAAGTTATCCTAATGTTGATATCACTAAATATATTTTATATTTTATCGAAGAATTTCGGATCTTCACGATTTTCAATGATCTTCCCGATACTCGCCATTTCCAGCCAACAGTTGCATGACACCTGTTGAGTAGTTAACTATTTAGTAAGTTTCGACTCGTTAACCGTTCCTCTTAAAAAAAGGGTTAGTACTTTCACACTTTTTGAAGATAATAAACAAATTTAAAAAAGTACGTACATTAAATAATTATTTTATCTGAGAATTTCATCTGAGAATTATTATTATTTTTTAACTAACAAGATGGTCGAACCAGTTTACATTGTCAGTGTTGCCCGAACTCCTGTTGGAAGTCTCCTGGGTTCGCTGGCCTCGAAGACATACGTCGATTTGGGTGCTCACGCGGTCAAGGGTAAGTTTAACTAAAGCACACAATATTTTTAGTGCCGTCACTTTTTTCTAGTAGTTTTATCTAACCAGCCGCTTTGGCAAAAGTTCCCCAGATTAAACCCACCGAGGTCGAGGAGATCATTTTTGGAAATGTGTACTCCGCCAACGTGGGCCAAGCCCCCGCCAGACAGGTGGCCCTGAGAGCCGGGCTCAGTGAGTCCACCGTTGCCACCACTGTCAACAAGGTATGTGCTTCTGGCCTGAAAGCTGTCGTGTTCGGTGCTCAATCCATTCTCACTGGATCAGCCGACATCGTTGTGGCAGGAGGCGCAGAGTCCATGACCAATGTCCCCCACTACCTGCCGGGATTCCGAACTGGATCCAAGTTTGGAGGCTCTACTGTTGTTGACGGTCTTCAGCGAGACGGTTTGACTGACGCTTATGACGGAGGCGCCATGGGTCTTGCCGGTGAAGACACCGTCACCGAACACGGTATTACTCGAGAACAGTGTGACGAGTATGCCATCAACAGTTATCAAAAGGCTCAAAAGGCTCAGGAGCAGGGCAAATTTGATTCCGAGATTGCTCCCATTGAGCTGCCCGGCGCTCGAGGCAAACCTGGTGTCACTGTCAAAGCTGACGAAGAAGTGGCCCGACTCGACGTTGCCCGTCTCAAGACCGCCCGACCTGTTTTCAAGTCTGACGGTGTCTTGACTGCTCCTAACTCTTCTTCCATCAACGACGGAGGTGCTGCTGTTGTGCTTGTGTCTGAGCGAAAGCTTAAGGAGTTGGGCCTGAAACCCCTGGCCAAGATCTTGGGCTGGGCTGATGCTGAACAAGCCCCTATCAAATTCCCCACTTCTCCTGCCAAGGCTGTGCCCAAGGCTTTGAAGCACGCTGGAGTCAAGCTCGAGGATGTCGACTTTTTCGAGTTCAACGAGGCCTTCTCTGTTGTTGGTATCGCCAACCCTAAGATTCTGGGTATCCCATTAGAGAAAGTCAACGTTTACGGAGGAGCTGTTGCCATTGGACATCCCCTGGGAGCCAGTGGAGCTCGAATCCTTGTTACTTTGACATCTGTCTTGGCTCAAGAGGGTGGTAAGATTGGTGTTGCTGGTATCTGTAATGGAGGTGGTGGTGGATCTGTCGTCGTTATTGAGAAGTGCGAGTAGATTTTGGCAGTAATGTGCGATAAATTAGATGTAATATAAAAGTAGAGTACTAGTAATAAGATTAACTAGTTAGAAATGTATATACTTACTAGTGACTACCAGTAGAGAAATAGAGTGCTATATGTACGATGCTCTACGCCATTGACATTTACAGTTTGCTATTAACCTTATCACTGTTAAGCGACTCTGTATGCTATTTTTATCGAGTCAATCGCGGAAATCTGTCCCCCATGAAAAATCTCATGCAGTCTTAAATTTTAAGCACCCCGCGCTCTCAACAAAGGTGGGGGACCCTTCTTCTCGGTCGATCCGTTGAAACTTCAGTCATTCCCGGATTAATATTGTAATATCTCTGGTTTTCTAGCTCATCAATGACCGCTCCACCTATGCATTTATATAAATCTAACAAACCGCTCGTAATCATTGTAGGTGGTCCTGCCGGGACCGGTAAATCCTCTATCGCTAATCTCTTATGCGAAGCTCTCCATGCTCCGTTCATCGAAGGAGACGAACGACATCCACCAAAGGTAAGTAGTTTTCACTATAACAGGTTTTTGTAGTTTTCTAGTGTGTAACCAGAACATCGAAAAGATGAGTAAAGGCATTCCTCTGACAGACGAGGACCGTTGGGACTGGCTCAAAGACATCGCCAAGGTGACTGCGGAGAAAGCCAGGGAAAACAAGGAAACAAATGTTTGTGTAGGAACTTGTTCGGCTCTCACAGTTCGATATAGAGATTTCTTAAAGGCAAACTACCCGGAAGATATAGATATGGTAGTAGTTTTCTTGGTGGCCACAGAAGAAGAACTGTTGCGACGAGTTCAGCTTAGAAAAAATCACTATATGCAAAGCAACATGGTTGCCAGTCAGGTAGCATTGATGGAGGTTCCAAAGGAAGAAGAGCAGTTAAGTAGAGGAGGAATATGTGTACCGATACAGACTGTTGGGTTGTCTCTCGTAGACATTTCAGAGTCAGCTCTTGAATCGTTACAACAAGCAGATTTGATCGCAAAACTGCGACAACCGGATATGTAATTGACAAATAAATCAATCAATCATTGATAATAAATTAAGCTTATTTACAGATATATATACATTAGATGATGCTGCTTCTCTGAGCCCTTTGATGCGATCTGGTCAGCTTTGAAGAAGTGGCAGTAATCAGCTTGTTTATACGTTCCCCGACATTTTGCTTGAGTTCCATCGCTCCGGCTCGATCCAAGAAAACAGACGGGAATCTATAACTCAGCCAAAGATAAAGCTCTAAAGTTCGAGATAAACTCTCCAAGTTATCTGTAAGCACACTCTGATCAACATGGGCGGGATCCATACTTTCAAACAAAAACTGCAAATCACTGTTCTTCATCTCCAGGAAGTTTTTACTCTGACTGCGGGCTATAGTCCAGCAGAACTCTTTAAACGCTCGTTTGACCAGCTCCAGCCGTAGAGGTACCGGTGCTTTGCAAAGAACCAATTGCTCTTCCAGTAACAACCCGGGAATCGAAGCAAACAGATCTGCGGTGTCAATCATGTTATCTAGATTGCAGAGAGCGTAGTTTTTCCCGAGAGCCAATGCCCGGTTGGCACTTTGCAGTTTGCCAAGAATATAGCTAAGACTGGCTCCATTTGGAAATGTAGAAGCATAGTTCCGAAAGGCGTCATCGGTGGGAAACAAGCGGGCAGAATAAATCTTCGGCGAATCCGTTTGGAGACACATTTGTACACTTCTACGATCTCGAGCATCCATAACACTCACCAATCCTACACTTTCTGCCGGTTCCACGTCAGTAAATTGGGCATCAGGGGCAACCTTGTATCGTCCTGCTCGGCCAGCTATCTGCTTGACCTGAGCAATGGGGATTCTCACTCTAGTTTTGCCATTGAACTTCTGTACAGTAGAAAACACCACTCTTCTTATTGCCAGATTCAAGCCCATTCCAATCGCGTCACTGGCAACCAAGTATTTGTACTCGGAGTTGGGATTGTTGAATTCCTCCGCTTGTTTTGAACGGATTTCTGCTGGCAGCTGTCCGTAAATAACGGCACATTTCTCACCAGTATGCTGTTCGATGGCTGCTTTGGCGGCCAAGATTTGGTTCTTAGAGAAAAAAACCACGCAGTCACCGTGCTCTAGATTGTGCAGGCCAACTGTTGGTTCGCGATAGTCAAACTGGAGCTTGCCAAGACGTTCGTATCGCTTTATCTCGAGGACATCGCCAGTTTCTTGGACGAGTCTTTTTATTAGCACTTCAGAATTTGGGTCACCACACAGATGAATCTCCTTAGCTCTAACACCTAAAAATGCTTGAGTCCATGCCCACCCTCGGTCCGGATCAGCAATCATTTGAATCTCGTCAATGATAGCAATGTCTAAATCCTCTTTTAACTTCATCATCTCGACTGTGCCACTGGACAACTTAGAGGTGTTGCCATCTGCATCCAGCTCTTCAATGACTTCTTCACCCGTGATTAGGTTACATGGTTTTTTAGCTGCCTTCATATGATTGTAGACTTCTCTGGCCAGCAGACGTAGTGGGCCGGCATAGAAACCAGACGTAGCTCTTTGGAATGCTTGTAATGCGTTGTATGTTTTACCACTATTGGTAGGACCGATATGCAAAATGACCCGTCGCGGGATCTCTCGGGCTCTGGGGTACTGTTTGGCAGGATTCGCCAAGTTTAGGATGTCGTTTGCTTGAACGTTTGACTTTAGCTTTGGGCTGAGCATGCCCAGGTTCTGAAGTGACTTTGTCAAGTAACCTTTGTACAATCCAGCTACCGTAGTAGCATGAAATTCTTCTAGTGGCACCTCTTCACTCAGCGCGAGATCAAGGCCCCGTTCTATAGTTTTCTTTGATATCAGAGTGTCATTGTCGAACGAGCACGATGTCTTGTATTCTTGAAAAGTACCCGGTAAGCTAGCCCACCTGACATCCTTTTCGACTTCTTTAATTTGTTTCAAGAAGTTGAAAAGATCTATTGAAGGGTTCTGTCTCCCTATTCGACCCAGAGACTTTGAGTTGACAAACTTCTTTAGAGCAGTCTTAATTATGTCATAGTGTTCATAGAAGTCTGTCAATCGAGAGAGGTCACTATTTCTAACCCAGACCCGGTATTCAGCAGTTGCTTTCTCGGAGATGAGTTCAGAGAGCGCAGAGCTTCTGCTGCCTTGGATTTCCTGTAGCAGACCATTGAACCGATCAAGCTCTTCAGAATTGGATCTTTTAGGAGTCGATATTTTAGACTCTCGAAGTGATCCTACCCATGAAAACTGTGTGGGTACAGACTGGGCCGCTTCTTGTGATGTGTTTGGTCTCTCTGAACTAGGCAAACCATGTGAGAGACGGGCTAGAAATGCTTCGTTGGTTTCGGAACCGGGTTTACTTGATCCATAGGCGGAATGGAGTAAACGAGGTAGGGGTGGTTGGCAAGCAGCTCGGACAGCTGCCGCAGCAGCTATTCTATTGATTTTGAGCATTCCTTGTCATTCCTCGCAAGTTTGGTCGTCGCTGATAGTTATTGAGCTCAAGAGATCAACATCAGATATCGAAACTTTTTAGCCGCAAGTTATGCGCGGCAATGGAAGACTGCATGAGCCGTAAATGCTTTACCCGGGAGCGTTGTTTGAGTCTCGCTTAAAAGAACGCTTAAAGGAACCCTGCATCCCGGTTCGCCGATCTCGCTTGCCGTTATGACGTCTATTGTGAGTAGTAGGATGGTGACTACACAGTTGGGCCAGTACGTAAGCTAGTTAGTGGAATATTATGGGCAAGCATATACGGGGAATGTCTTTGTTTAGATCAATACTGTGTGCTCTTTGTCTGCTGCTGGATCAGTTGATGAGCATTGAATAGATAGAATTGTACAAATGTATGTTGAACAGGACGTAATGATTGATTAATAGTTGACTGTATCACTCGGTTAATTACATAGAGAAATTTAACCTATCATCGTGCACCCATTTTCTATTACGCATTCAATGCACTTTAATCACTACCAATCCTGGTCGCTTACCCTGGTTGTAGTACATCGGCGCCCCTAACCTCGGCGTATAATAAACTATAAACCGTACATAGTGAAGAATGAAACGCCACCCTTGCCTGACGCCACCGCGCTACCCGGCCTAATAACAAACCTTGCTTTAACCCCAATTCGCTACATATCCGCCGCAATTAATTGGCCCTGAGCTGGGCTACAAGCAGGGCAGAGAAACCACACTAATACACAGAAAATCCCACACCACAAGCGCCCGCCGCCATTTTTTAATAATCCTTTAGAAATCTCCCAGTTAGCTTTTTTTGTTTGCCGACCGCTCCTATTAGTTTCCCAAAAGCTGAAATTCCCTTGACATTCAAAGCCCACAACAATATATTTATTTTTATTACAGCTGGCATTTAGGAAGCAACGATATATCTCATTAATTTTTTGTTCTTAAATTTGGTTTTATTTGCCTAGTCAAAACAAAATAAGACCGCGTGTGCACGCCTAAATATATTGCCACCACTGTAATTTGTTTATTTGTGTGGTGTATTTTCCCCTATTAAAAGAAAAACAAGCCCTGGTTTATATGCCCCGTTTTATGTGCGATCAAAGTGGCGGCTTTTGGTATTTATTCATCACACTACGACCACAAAGCTTGCAAGTGCAATAAGAAAGAGAACTCCGCTACCATTTTAAATCAATAATAAAAATAATAGTAGTAGTAGGAATTATTTATGAGAGAATCTAATTTCCGGTCCGTGGTGTCCAACCGGGCTTCGGTCACTATAACCACGCTGTTATACGACCGAAGAGCCCTGGACTGTACCGCAGATCGGCCTCTCATCAACTCGCTGAACCATTTAACTTACCTGACTTCGTCGTCAGCCAGAGTACGAGAAACCCTCTGTGTTGATGGTGGTCTGGAAAGACTGGTGGCCATTCTGAAGGAATGCCGCGATGAGGGCGACTCCAAATCCAATCTCGTAGCATGGAAATGGTCCCTGGCGTTGCAGTGTCTGGTATATTTGGGCGCACGCGGCGGCGAGGCCATCCGACGACGGATTGTGGATGCTGGGCTGTTGCCGGTGGTGGCCACTATTCTGGACAATTTCTTGCAGACGATGAAGATCAACTCGTTGGGCAGGACGACCGCCGCGTTCCCCGCGGCGATGAATGGCCCGGGCAACTATCACCAGAATCACGGCCATCATCATGGTCATAATGTTGCTGCTGTTGTGGATAGCAGTGTGCGAGCGAATTTTGGTGCTACAAACATCCCGCCGCCGCCACCACCACTGCCCAGCCAGCTGCCTCCGCACGTTGGAGCGAATCTGTCAGGTGGTTTGTCTGGCAGCGCGCTGTCTTCTGCCAGTGGCCTGTCGAGCAGCGTGGCATCGAGCAATAATGGCATGAGCGGCCTGTACCCCGTCATGTCCAATGCATCGTCGGTTTCGTCCTCTGCGGCATCGATTTTCTCCACCGCGACGGGCTCCACGTCTTTGACAGAAACCGAGTCAATCGCGGCGTCGACTTCGTCGTTTTCGTCAGTAGACAACTCTTCGTCTTTTGTAACCTACCGACACGCCCACCACGCCCATCACGGCCATGGCCATGCCCACCACCACGGTCGTCGTCACCATCGAGACGATTGCAGACACGAAAGAAATGACAGAAATGAAACATCACCACCAACACAAACAACAACAGCATCATCATCTCAATCTAATGACATTTATCATAGCCACAACCATCACGGGCGTCAACAACAAGACCCCTCGCAACACAGTTCGCCCACTTTTTTGAATATGTCGACCAGCTCAACCTCGGCGTCTTTTGCTCATAACATCTTGCAAGCATCATCCCCGCGCTCGTTGTCCCATCCTCTTCACTCTCAAGCATCAAACGCCGTCTTCCACACACACGCACATGCTGCCAGTAGTGCGCCAATGTTGCCCACTGTCGTGACTCCAGTACCAGCTTCGGTAACATCTCCACAAGTAGTACCACCAGTACCACCTGTGCCACCAGTACCACCTGTGCCTGCTCAAGTCACCAGCCCAACCTCGGTCCCCCCACAGCGAACAATTGCAGGCTTAAATGACCTGGAGGAAAATATCCAGGACCCATTTGCCTGGTCCACTGTAACGCTTGGCCGGCCCGAAGGCGCGGTGACCGACACAGACGACGTGTCCCCCGAACACCGAGCCCAAGACCTATCACGCAGAATGCCCGAGCAATCTCCCAACACTGTCCTGGCGGCCTCATCGACTCCGGAGTCTGCAGCACCCCGGTTTTTCAAGGACCATATTATTATCCCTCGAGAAGAAGATGTAATTTGGGCCCTTGAGGTTTTGGCATTTGTCTCCAAGTATGCATATCTTAAACCTCATGTACAATCAACGCATTTGGTGCCTAGATTATCTCTTCGAGATCCTACTCGGCCACCCTTGGCACGGGCCACGAAACAACACGACCATGACATGATTGACGAGGATATGATGACCCCCAGTGCTGAGAAAGAAACGGACAAATGGAATTACGACACTTATGACTTTGAAGCTCAAGACGATATTGATGACGAGTTCTTGGGTGACAATGTCAACCTGTTCCCTATTGTCGAACGATTCACCATGAAACAGTTCTCCCAAGAAATTCAGTACTGGGCTGGAGTAATCATGCGAAACTCGTGTCGTAAGGATGACAGTCGAGGTGGTATCAGACAATGTGCCAACTTTGATTGTGGCAAGTGGGAAGAGTATCCGAAGCAGTTTGCCAAGTGCCGACGGTGTAAGCGATCAAAGTACTGTAGCAAGCAGTGCCAATTGGACGCTTGGGGATGGCATAAACAATGGTGTGTGCCTTCAACCGGGAGTAGCAGTAGTGGCAGTAGCGCCAATACTTTGGCTAATACTTTGACTCCAGGAAGCGCGGCAAATCCATCTGCTGCTGCATTCCCGTCTATAAGAGCTGAAGCTATAAATGCTGCTGCGGCAGCTGCTCAAACTGCATCTGCAACTGCAACCACTCGTGCCCGCGGGCCAGCTTTCCCATCGACTGCTGCCCCTCCATCCAATTCAAGTTCGAGCGCTACCGTCAATGCCGTGTGGCCCAATGCATCTCGGTGACCGTCAACTGGAGGAAAAATAAAAGGGACGGATCTATATATTCTACATATACACATAGCATGACTGGAAAGTCAAAAGCAAAAAGAGAAATCTAGTCTGATAGTTTATATTAGTAAGGTTTTTGATCGTTGCGAGGGTTATTACCAAGTAAGCTGAAAAGGGTAGTGTTTTCTTTATGTTATAGTGAAGTACCTATCTAAACTTTGATAGCCAAGTATTTGCCGCCTCAAAGTCGTGAGCCACTGAAGCAGCGATAAGACCCTTTTGGGAAGCTGCTTTCGTCGCCTTCAATACTGCGTCCCATAGCTTGAATGCTCTTTCAATATCTTTTGGTACGTCCACAGCTTGCTTGAAAATGATTTTGAGTGATTCTTGAGCTTGAGCTTTGGCGGAGTCACTGAGCTTTCCACTGGCCTCATTGAGTACCAACTCTTCGAGGTATGATTTCATAGCTATTGCGGTAGCTGCACTAGGAATGATTGTAAAAGGTAGCGTTTTAACCAATGATGTCCAACTTTCGTCTTTTTTGCTCAGTCTATCTATTTCGCCGTTGGACAGGGAAGATATCAGGATTGCCTCTACCAATACTCGACACGCTCTAATTTGGTCGGCAACAATTGATTGGAACGCTAACAGACTTCGTGATAGAGGTCCTGTGAATCCAATTGGATTGTGGTGAAGTGAAATATGTGTTGCCAATCGAGAAATTAGCAGCATATGCCGTCTTTCTTCCGGATTGCCTCTTAGAGGACCACCGCTGTAAGCAGGCTCGAATGGATGCGAAGTTAGATATCCCGCTTTCAAGAGAGTGAGAGAAATGATCAATTGTTCGATGAGCTGTGGATTTTCTTTGATGGATTCTAAAAGAACTGTTCCCCATGGGGTGAGAGTGTGGTTTGGCGAAACGAATTCGACAGTTTGGAGAAATCGGAACAAAACATTTCCGAGAAGTTGGTCGTCTGAAGTGAATAGAAAGTCAGGTTTGGGTCCATCAGGCTTTGTGAGGGTAGTTTTGACAAAGTCGGGGTTTCCGTCGAGCAGGCTAAGCAGTTTTAGTATTCTGTCCGATGGAGAACTTGCAGTTGGCAGGCTCTGTGTAACTTTCCATGAATTGGCAATCTGGGCATACAGCGGTGGAGTGATCTTGTCGATAGGGAATTCGCGCGAGGGGTCGGACCAGAGAATGGTTTTGGTAGGTTTAAATTGATAGTATCGATGAAGCGTCTGGGCGAGATATGACAGCGACTGAGATCGCAGCTTTTGCAAGTGCATAGTGAAGCTTTGATATTCCTTACTGCTGCCGCCATCAAGAGGAGCATCAATTAGGTAGAGTCCTGATGTGACGGCGTCGAGTAACTCGGGCCCGATCAAGCCCTTGGATAGATAGAATAAGAGTTCATCGGGGAGTCGTTGACCAATGAATTCGTGTATGTCGTTGGGTACTTCATTATTTTCGATTGGCTCGGCTCTACCAGAAGATTTGAACACCGGCTGGAACAGAGCACATGAAACTGCTTTCCTGAATCTTTCAGGGTAGTTTATAACATTCTCTGGATTCGGAAAAGTCATGACAGCAGCATAGATAGACGACTGGGTTTGGACCAGATCCTGAGATACCTTGAGATGAATCCCGGCTACCAATGGTTGAGCAGCCGCCATGTGATCGATTGGAGGGAAGGTGGTTGGATTGAGCTCACAACCACAGGCGATAGCAGCCTCAAGGAACTGGTCATTGGTGAAACCCAGTTCAGATAAAACAGCTTTCTTGTTCACCCATTGAAAGGTGCCTGCTGAAATATCAATGCTGGTCACTACTCGGTCTACTTGGTAAACCAGTATATCAGACGAGCCATAAATGGCGTCAATGTACTCGTCTGGGCCGGCAGCCAAGTATGCTAATTGAGCCGATGCGGTGTAAGGAGCGATCATGTACTCTACATTTTTATCGATCAAGTGATTAATGAGGATTCTGCTGCCGTGAGCACTCGCTTTCAGGTGAAATGTATCATCGTCAAATGACATTACAGCCTGCTCGCCCTGGCCCTTGTCGTACAAGCTCCATGCATATTCCCGTCGTTGAAGTTTCGCGTCCGGGCGGCTGAACGGTCTATCCTGAGCCACCAGATCCAGCCCTTTGAACACGAAAACAGGGGTTATATTGTGAGATTTCAGGCCAGCAACGAAAGAATCCACCGCTGCTTCCAGAGAGCAGGGATATCCTCCAATGGCATTGACCAAAGGCTCTCGTTTGTTGGTAATTGTCAGCACTCTGGTGACAAAATACTCGGCATCTATTCCCAGACGGGAGTCCTTTAGGATGTTTAGAGGAAGGGACTTGAATAGTCGACGTTCCGATGCGAAAGCATCAAAAGAGCGAACTGGTTAGTGGAGCACACGCAATGAAGTATATCAAATGTCTCAAAGTACTTACTATATGGCATGTTCTGTGAAGTTTCAATTAACGATTAAATCGATGGAATTGACTTTTGGCGATACATCGGTACGTGAACGGGGTCTGAGTCACGTGGAAACCGTAAAATATGTGGCTTGCGGCGTGCTGCGGCACCTGCACATTGTAGACCGGATTGCCGACGGATCAAACGGCAAAACTTGCCTAATCTATCCAATCTATACGGAGAAGCAAGTCGATCTATGCATATACAATTTCAACTGATATCAAAATTTTGATGTGAATGACTCTACTTGGACCATATCACTGGCATGTCACAGTCCGTCGCTCTTGTAGACATCTCTGAATCCAACCCAAATGCTGCGAAACAGTTAGTGGAGGCTTCTTCTACTCTGGGATTCGTATTTATTGATGGATCCGAGTTCACTGCCGAGGAGGTTGATTCGATATTTGAGTTGTCTCAACGGTTCTTTGAGCTGCCTTTGGAAGAGAAGAATAGCGTGCCTATTACCGCAGATAACTATGGCTACTCTGCTCTGAACATGGAGGTTTTGGACCCTGCCAATCAGCAGAAAGGTGATCCTAAGGAAGCCTTCAATTTCAGCCAATTTTTCGGCGGAGAACCTTTGCATAATCTGCCCAAATATTTCCAAGACAATAAATCCCAATTGGTTCAATTTCAAGCCAAATGTCACCGGTTTTGTTTGAAACTTTTAGAACTTTTAGGTGAGGGTCTTGAAATCGATCCTGCTCAAGGTGGATCGTCATGGTTCGCGGACAGACATAGGCCTGATGGTAAATCTGGATCTGTGCTGCGGTTCCTTCATTATCTGGGACAAAAAAGTATTGATCCGCAAGAGACAATTCGAGCAGGAGCTCATACTGACTACGGCAGTCTTACTTTGCTCTTCCAAAAACAAGGTGAAGATGGTCTGGAGATCTTTTCCCCAGTCACCAAGTCGTGGACCCCAGTTCCCTTCTTGCCTGCCACAAAGCCTGGTCGCAGTCCACCTATTATCATCAACATGGCCGATTTGCTGAGCTTCTGGACGGCAGGGATATTAAAATCATCCATTCACCGTGTCAAGTTTCCTGCTGAAGCTCAAATCTCTGGCAAGGACCGCTATTCTATTGTGTACTTCTGCCACCCATTGGAAGACACCAAACTTGTGCCTGTCCCCAGTCCAATTGTTGAAAAGGTACAGAACCGAGGATCCAATGTGGTTGGTGCAAAGGTGTTGACGGCCCAGGAACATTTGGCTCATAGATTAGCCAAATCCTACGGATGGAAGAAGGAATAATTTTCAGACATAAATATAGAGTCTATCGTGCATGAGATTGATCTTAGACGGTATGTCTTGAATCGTCTGACTTGTTTTGTACTCTACATTCTATAATCATAACTAGTCTATAACGATGATATTGTGTCGAGTTGCTGATCCATCTCTTTTTGCTTATTAAACAGGCACTCCCTCTAGTACCTTCATCCAGTACATAGTTTGCTCCATGAACATAAGCGTCAAAATCGTATGTGGCCCAATTCTCATCAAATGAGGCACAAATCCCTTATACAATGCTAATGGTCCCTCAATACTGACAGTCTTGATCAAACAATCAATAGGATTCTTGTAAAGATTACCCTTTTGGTTATACATTCGAGTCATTAATACGTCCCACGGGTTCATTACTATGCAAACTCCAAATCCACTACATGCCGAAGCAAGCAAATGTCGGACGGGGCCAACCTGGCCAATGTTGTACTGTTCCAGCAGTCCCTTGGCTGCATTGTATATAGGCAGCTGGACACTGGACCCAGCACCAGTTCGTAGAATGGCAGCATCAACTCCTCGATAGAGTCCTCTGAAACCTTCAGCTTTGTAAATGCTACTGAGGCCGTCGTACAGCGATTTATATTCGGTCTGAGCTCCGATTTTAAACACGGGAGAAAACGATTGCATTCGAGTTTTCACCAAGTAGAACGGGGATCCGGATATAGCCCCGAGGATACCACTGGTAGCTCCTGCTACGACGTTTAGTCCAAGTTTCTGAACCTCCGGGCCCAGGCCGAAAGCATCATTGAGCAGATGCCTGGCCGGCTCGTACAGCCCTAAACGCGAACCGTTAAGGCAGAGCTGGTAGACATACTTGTTAGAACACTAGTTTCATAAAAAATGCTCTTCTTTTCGTGTGTAGTACATACAGCTGGAAACAATCCTCGTTGGACGCTTACTAGTCCTTCATTCTTGGCAATAGTCCTTAGTCCTTGGATCAGGCCTGTGTAGACTTTGTGCACCTCGCCCTTGGCAGCCAATTCTCCTTGCAGTTGCATTCTCGTTAGACCAATAATCCAACAGTGTTCATGAAGGTACCCACCTCGTCTTTATCAACTCTATGGGATTCGTCACTGTGACAGCCCCGCATGCAGCGACTCCTCCAGCAATGAATCCTCCAACATGACTGATATTCTTCTTAGACTCCGGCCGTAGCGGTTCTATAGGAGGTATCGGTTCTGCTTCTCTCCGGGTTGTCATTTTTTTTTCGTTAAAACAGGCCCAACAGTTTTTATATATATATTTTAAGTTTCGAGGTCGCCGGTACCGGAGTGCTGATTTTACCGCTAACAGTTTCTGTTCACAGTGTTCTTCCGTGTCGTCGATTCTGGGCCCTAACCGCGGGTAAGACTGATGGTTGAGTATACCAGGGCCGACAGCGACGTGGATTCGTTAACTAAATCAGAGATTCTGAGTGTAATTATAAGTTCTGACTCCGACAATGTCGAGAATATAAATATTTTTTTTCTCTCTCGTGGCACTCACCGCGGAACTTTGTATCAAAGCGGATGAGGCACCAGTGATAGACCTGGCGTACATTTCGCCATTTGCCTCGATTACAAACGGATTTTTCCGAGTTATTATTACATTAGATAGGATGTACACTTTTGATGTGTTTGTTTGCGATCTAGAATGTAAATTTTGCCGTTCTTTTCTGACCAAGTATGGTATCCAAAGACTAAAGCTTCGAGAGTGGCCGGAACGACTGGAGATAAAGCTGAGACATTTGTGCAGGATGGGCGAGATAGGGCGAATATAGATGACGTGATTCAGTTTGCACGTCTAATGATTCATCAGTCTATCAGTCCATCGTAGAGATATCAGTTTGGCAGTTTTACTCGGACACGAAAATTACTGTCTTTCAAGTTCGTTCTCATGTCAACTCCTATAGGAAGTTATAGGTATAAAGCAATTCCTTTGGCATGTTGTGGTGATTGCAGGGATCGGCAAGGCACCATGCACCTTTATTTTATTATGCGCCATCCGATTGGACAGATGTGCATGGCGGATCTTGATTATAAAATGGGAATTAGGACAATAACCACTAATATAATAGAATTAAAAACTCCATATAGCTATTGAACTCTCTATGATGATTAGTTTGCTACTTAAAATCCAGCAACCTTCTCGCTAAAAGCCCACAGCTTCTGAGCGGTGGCCGGATCAGTCGCGTGAGACTCGGCCTTGTGGACTACACAATCCTCAAGGTAGGCTCCAGACTGTTTGGCCAATTCAGGGTCCAATGCTGCGACCAGAGTTGTAGAACTGCCTTGAGAAGGATTCTTGGGCAAAAGATCCTGCAAGTTGAAATCCTCAGGGTAGAATGGTTTGCCCCAGTAGGTGTTTGGGGGATGGGTGAGCAATTCATTGAGATCAATGTGTCTGGCCAAGTTGGTCATGACAAATCCAGGATGTACTGCAAGGGACACAACACCTTTACGAGCGAGCTCGGTGGTGTACAAGATGTTTGCAGTCTTGGACTGGCCATAAGCATACCATCGATCGTACTTCTCTCCATTGGCGAATCCGGGATCCTCAGAAAAATAGGGGGCCATACGGTGGCCCTCACTGGTGAGGTTGACCACACGACCATCCTTGGCAAGGTTGGGGCGAAGAGACTCGGTGAGAACAAAGTGGCCAATGTGGTTAGTCTGGAATTGACTCTCCAGTCCATCGGCAGTTTTGTAGTAAGGAGTAGCCATGATGCCGGCATTGTTGATAATGACATCGATCTTATCAGTCAGCTTAAGGATCTCTGCTGCAGCTTTCTTGCTAGACTCGATGCTTTGCAAGTCAAGAACAACAGATTTGACGTTATCGGTACCAGGAGCATTCTTCTTGATGTCGGCAATAGTGGCATCAAGATCAGCCTGCTTTCGTCCCAGAATTACGACTAACTTGGCACCATGGGTAGCGAGAGCTCGGGCAGTTTCTGCACCGATTCCTCCAAGAGTGGCTCCAGTTACAGTGAAGGTTCTACCCTTGACTTGGTCAGCGAACTTGTTCACGACTTCTTCAGCGGTGGTCTTTTCTCCGAAGGACATTGTTTGATATATTGTAGGCGTTGGTTTGGATTGGAATTCAGTTGATTATGGCTCTGTTGATTGATGGTAACTTTATGGTCGGAAAGAAGGCCCTCAATTTATAGTTTTTTAAAAGCCTGGCTATGCCCCATTTTAATGCCTCATTTCAATGCCCCATTTTAGAGCCCCATTCTTAATTCCATCCCTTTGTATGATGACGGTGTGTCTCTCTGGATCCGTAACTTTTAATTGATGTCAGTCCAGGTAACTCCAGCGGACGATCGATGGATGATCGGCAAGATGACCTGGAGATAAGTTAACTCCGTGCAGCTGAACGGCGGTGCTAAAGCCGTTGGTGCCATTGTGTGAGTGCATGTGAATGTGAAGATGGAGTTAAGGTGGAGTTAAGTTGCAGCTATGGAGAAGACTTGACAGTTGTATGAAAGTGTGTGTAAAAAAGTAGGGCTCAACTTCTACGCTGATTTTGATTATCCCTTAAATAATTAAGTAGTTATATCGATTATATTGATTGCGCTGGTTCTGTATTAATCATAATGACTTTTGTAAATGAATGGTCATTAATACTTGATAGTAATAATGAGACACTTGGTGATATCCAATTATAGGAAATCTAGCAAATTAGTACTTACATTATGCTATTGTTGAGACGTGTAGTACGGCCAAACCATATATGGAACACAAATGGAACACACATATGTGTCTGATATTTAACGAGTTCAGTATCAAAGAACCCTTAATTTGAAGTGGAGTAACATTACTACAGTAGGAAACTTCGAACAGGCAAAGCGGTGAATCCACTACTCTACCATTGATTTGGTAAAATTCCACTCTGTACTCTCAGGATACTGACAGCTTACAACGGTACAGTTTTTAATATCGGACCGTTTCTAATACATTGGGCGATCAGGAAAATTGTCCTTGCAGATCCCCGGACCTAGTGTAAATCCCGGAACTGGTGGCCGAGTTCCCCGGTTTAGCCTCAGACAGCAGAAAAGCAGTTGACCGACATTCCTGCCGCCAAGTTTGGATACTATATATAAAAATGCGATTGACCAGCGCATCTTCTCCAACTTTTATCAACTTAAATCATGGCCAATGACTGGGAAAACCCGGCCGTTTTTCAGAAAAACCGTCTGCCAACCAGAGCCTATGCCATTCCCGATGAACATCTGAGTCTCAATGGAGAATGGGATTTCCAATATGTTTCTAGCCCCAGTCTGGCATTGGAACCGAGCGAGATGGCAGAGTATAAAGAGTTCACCAAAATCGCTGTGCCGGGCCACTGGCAACTGCAGGGCTATGGTCGGCCCCAGTATACAAATGTAGTATTCCCCATTCCAGTCGACCCTCCGCATGTGCCCAGTGAGAATCCGACTGGGACTTATCGGCGGAGGTTTTCAGTTCCTGAGCAATGGCCCAAGAATGCCAAGATCCGGCTTCGTTTCGACGGTGTCGATAGTGCCTACTATGTGTTTGTCGACGGGGTCGAGGTGGGGTATAGCCAGGGCAGTAGAAACGCTGCCGAGTTTGATCTCACCGAGATCATAAGCAAGTCGTCGAATGATCAGGAGCATGAATTGGTTGTCCGTGTTCTGCAATGGTCAGATGCCACTTACATCGAAGACCAAGACCAGTGGTGGCTGTCTGGAATCTTCAGAGACGTGACACTGATCGGATTCCACCCCTCGGGACATATTGAGGATTTCAAGATTGAAACTTTGTTTGACGACAAGTACGAAGATGCAACAGTTGAAATTGAGCTCAAGACTGAGACTGTCGAGGACGTTGTCGTGCACTTGAACTTGAAAAAGAAGTCTGAGTCTTCAGTCGTCGAGTCGACTGAACTAAAAGTTACCACTGGATCCAACACTTCTAGCACTACTATGCAAGTCAAGGCTCCCCGTCACTGGACAGCCGAGGACCCTTTTCTTTACTCGATTGAAATGACGGTCGTTGCAAATGGCTCAAGCATTCACAAAGTTACTCACAACGTCGGTTTCCGACAAGTTGCCATGATAAATGGAAACGTCACAGTGAATGGCCGACCGATCCTGATCAAAGGAGTCAATCGGCATGAAATGCACCCGCAGTTTGGACGAGCAGTGCCTCATGATTTTATGAGACGAGATCTGTTACTTATGAAGAGGAACAATATCAATGCCGTGAGATGCTCTCACTACCCTAATCACCCTCTCTTTTACGATGCCTGTGATGAAATCGGTTTATGGGTAATGGATGAAGCTGATCTGGAGTGTCACGGCTTTTATGACATTGTAGCTCGTCCAGTTGACATTCCAGAAGAGATGGACTATGAAGAACGAAAAAAATTGGTGTTTGACCGGGCTGCTTCTTTTACAAGCGATAACCCAGAATGGAGAGAAGCATACTTGGATCGGGCCCGACAAATGATCTATAGAGATAGAAATCACCCTTCTATTATCATCTGGTCATTGGGAAATGAGGCTTTCTACGGATCTAACCATGCTGCTATGTATGATCTTGTCAAGTCAATAGACTACAAACGACCAGTGCATTACGAGGGAGACATGGAAGCAAAGAGTGCTGATGTTTTCAGTATGATGTACCCATCTCTAGATGTTTTGGAGAAATTTGCTGCCAAGTACGGAGACAAATTTGAAAAACCTCTAATTCTCTGCGAGTATGCTCATGCCATGGGTAATGGACCTGGTGGAATGCGAGAATACCAGGATCTATTCTACAAAGAGAGAATTCTTCAGGGTGGTTACATTTGGGAATGGGCCAATCACGGTTTGCTCAAAAAAGATGAAAAGTCTGGAAAGGAATTTTATGCATACGGAGGAGACTTTGGCGAGTATCCTCATGACGGAACTTTTGTTATGGATGGTCTTCTGAACGCTCGTCATGAACCTACTCCTGGTTTGGTCGCCTACAAGAAGGTTATTCAGCCTATATCGTGTGCCATCGAAGGTACTACTTTGAAAGTGAAGAACCTGTATGACTTTATATCCTTGGGTCATCTTTCCTTGGAGTGGAAAACAGTCGAATACAATGGGTAGGTTGACACTTAACTTATAAGTAATTGTAACTAACAAGATTTGAAGAGTCTGTCAAAAAGCACGGCATGGTTGAACTTGCCGATGTTCCTGCCCAGCAGACAGTCGATGTTTCTTTGCCAGTGCTAGCAGAGACCGTAAGCTCTGCTGGTGAAACATGGGTCACATTCGAGTTTAAGCTTAGCCAAGACACTGTCTGGGCTGACCATGGTCATCTAATTGCACTTTGGCAACAGAAACTCGGGGGACAATCGAAGGCTGCTCTACCTGCCAATTTATCCGGAAATTTTACCATCAATGAAGATAAACAATATATTGCTGTCGAAACCAACTCGACTAGTCTGAAATTCGACAAGTCTTTGGGTAAGATTGAATCGTGGATGGTCGATTCCAAAGAACGAATCATCCCCGGTACCAACTCTCTTACATTTTGCAGAGCCCTGATCGATAATGACCAACCATTTGATGGTCCATACTGGAGTCGATTCGGACTAGATAAATTGAGAAGCAGTGTCCGATCTGTCTCTACGAAACTAAGTGAAAGCTCTGTGACTATTGAGAGTGAGTTGTATATTGCTCCGCCAATTTTAGGATGGGGTTTCCATGTGAAAAATGTTTATCATATTTTTGACTCGCAAATCACTGTTGACTCGCATATCTCTGCTACTGCTCGAACGAAAGAAGGAGTTCCAACACATATCCCACGTGTAGGATGGCAATTTGCAGTTCCATCTCAGTTCTCGAGATCCAAATGGTTTGGGCTTGGTCCGGGAGAATCGTACAGTGATAAGGTTGACGGAGTGCATGTTGGTGTTTTTGAAGAAGAGTCCACCAAACTGGACTTCAGGTATGACGTTCCTCAAGAAAATGGAAACAGATCTCAAACTCGATATTTCTGGATTGGGTCTGACGGGAATGGAATCAAAGGATCCATGACCAGCAAAGGAGCTGAGCATTTATTCGGATTCAAAGCATCGGCAGTATCAAATCTCACGAGTGCTAAACATGATCACGAACTGATTGATGGAGCTTTGACTTTACGAATCGACTATGACCAACATGGTGTGGGTACTGCTGCGTGTGGTCCTGGAGTATTGCCGGAATATGTGCTGGCGATTAAAGAATTTGACTTTTCCATTGATCTTGTGGCGGAGGATGAGTAGATAATGTAAGTAAGGATCACTTTAATACTTGTATTTTGAGTATAACAAAATATCGAATATATTTTATAAAACATTAGCTGCTAATTGGTTACACGCAGGCAATCCGTTTTTCCAGGATGAAGTGTACCGCATTCAAGCTTAAACTTCAAAGTGTCTTTGATAACTACTCTAATCTTATTAAAAAAAACTGTCGCTAACAATATAGAATTAAAAGACATACATCAATTCGCGTCTTCAACCTCGGTCACTGCCATTTTATCACTCATATCATTGATACCGGCTCTCTGTTTGAGCGCTTCAACACCAATTCCGAGCTCATTACCAAAGACTGAATCAATTTCTTCCAAACCTCTGCCCCAAGTCTCGGGGAAGAAGAAGTAAGCAATGCCTAAAAGACAGAAAAGCCAAATACACCACACGATGTAGTACTTCCAAGTTATGGCTACCATAGCGATAGGATTAACGTAGTTGTTGAACAAACCTGCCACATTTCCTGTAAGCTGATAGATCATAGATGCAGAAGCTCGCAAAGAGTAGGGGGTGATTTCCATAATGTATGGAGTACCGATACAGGCACAGAAAGGATTGAAGCCATTATAAAGGAAAATCATGACAACGACTCCGTACGCAAGACCCTTATCTGAGAAATTTCGCTCTTGGTTGAGAGCCGAGAGAATTGTCCAAATCACATAAGTGATACCCATGGTGATGAAACCCGTGAAAAACATTGTTCTTCTGTGGAACTTGTCTGCAACTGAAGCAATGACAACTGAAGCAACCAGCGAGTAGACGGTGATTCCGAGATTGATCTTGAACTGTTCGTTAGCCTGAGTAATGCCGATTGAGTTGAGAATAATGTGAAGATAGTACGAAATCAATGCGTTGCCTTCAAGTTGCAGCATGGCCGGGACAAATGCAACGATGAAAAATCGGTGTCGCATGCCTCGGGTAGTGAACCATTGCTTCCAGTTTGATAATTTTTGGATCTTTTCAGCTTCAATAGTAGCAGCAATCTCTGCCATTTGGAAATTGACGAGCAGACTATTTTCGTCACCGTGAGCATGATATTTCACGAAAAACTTTCTGGCCTCCTCTGTCTTGCCCTTATCAACTAACCATCGAGGACTTTCGGGACCAAATAGAGCGATAATTACTTGAAAGAGAGGGATCAGACCTTGCAGCAAGGAAGGAATTCTCCAACTCCAGTTGTTGTCTGCAGTGCCAGCGTTAAATGTACCCCAAGTCACGAGAGCGGCAACAAACGCGCCGAACGGCCAGCTGGCCAGCAACATAGCAGTGACAGTGGCTCGCTGAGTTGGATACGCACACTCAGTGATCAGAGGCGACGCAGCTGTGGATGACAGACAGCCACCGATTCCAAGCAGAATTCGACCACCCATGAAAGCTCCAAAATTGTGCGCAGTTCCTTGGATGATGGCTCCCACGACTACAATACCACACCCTGCGACAAGGGCTTTCTTTCGGCCAAAATAGTCGCACAAATAAGACACAAATGGGGTGGAAATCAACGTTCCAATCGTGGTTCCGTTGCTCATGGTTCCCAAACGGACGCCGTTAGGGCTGTCGAAGTAATTCTCCCATGCCGTGACACTCTGCAGATTGTTCATCATACTTCCATCGAAACCCGAGACAACCTGGGCCAGAATCGGAGCCAGCAGCAGAAAGTTGAGTTGTAGTAGATGTGGGTAGCGAAACCAAGACTTCTCCAGCTTGCACACATCCATGACACCTCGTCCCTCGAGGATATTCTCCAACACCTCTTCGTCGGCCACGGCGTAGTCGCCGTTCTTGCCGCCTTTCTCAACGTCGTCGGCGGTCATAATAATGAGAGTTTATTATTTGAGTAATCAGGTGAAGATCTGGGGAACTCTGTGGGGATTTTCATGGCCAGCAGGATCAGCTTTATATCTTTTGGAAGATGATCAAGGGAATCATTTTTTTAAGGCATATGCCATACCGGGGATGGCGGAATGACATTTACCGGCGGAAACGCGGGGTTGTATGTGTCGTTTCTCACAAAGTGGGGTAGTTGTGTCACTAGGTTGGAAGTGGCATAGCGGCAGGTAAATGTCGCCGTATAGTTTAATTTTTGATTTAATACTTGAGGAGAAACTGGCCGCGTGGTGCAGAACGTAAAATAAATAAATAAAAATATGTAGTTAATGATGCATCTTCGGATAAATACAAATGTTCTATTCTATATTTCCTTGTAAGGGCTTCAATCCGAACTAGTTCTCTCCTTATTACGCAAACATAGTCCAAACCAAAGCATTCCATTGTTGATCCATTTCTTCCCTCGCCCATCCCATCCCCCAAAGCGACCTTCGGATAAATCAGTTTCCGTAATACCTCTTTCCAGAAAGTCTGTAGTACCATCACGCAGAGGCTGTACCTCGAACCCATGCTTCGCAGCCTCATCTATCACCTCCTGAGCGGAATGTGGAAAACTGCTCGCCCGTACTTTCACGCCATTTTCCACGAAACCGGCTTGGCTTTTGGATCCCATATCAGAGTGCATATTGGTGATCAGCGCATACCCCCCAGGCTTTAGAATGGCTGTCAGATTCTCAAAGTAAACGGTCAACGGCAGATGCTCGACCACCAGCGTGGAGATAAGGATGTCAGCCTCTCGACACTGCGTGGGAAGAGAGTTTAGTTTGAACGCGTCATATTCGAAGAATGTAGTGGTTGGGCCTCCTCCTCCTGCTCGTCCTCCAGCAGCAGCAGATGTAGACTCTTGACAGCGTTCTTTTGCTTTTTGAAGCATCCCTTCGCTTGCATCCAGGCCATAAATAACAACAGTTGAATTAGCTCCAACCAATTTCTGCAATTTAGCCGTGTTCCGCCCTGTCCCTGCCCCAAAGTCGACAATCTTGGTTGCGTTTTCGACCTGGGCTAACTGCAAGAACTCAGGCAGCAGCGTCTCCAGTTCCAAGTCATCGATAGCTTGCAGAACATTCCCGTCGCTGTCATAAACGTTTGCCCAACGGTTATAAGCGTCCACAGTATCCATGTATACAACAGATTTTTCCGAGACCACAGTCATTGTTGATGAATGATATAACTGATATTTCTCAGGGAAAATCAGTCATCGCTAACGCTTCCTGGACTGGTCATAGTGAGAGGGAGAAGCGCACGTGACTTCATGCATAAAAATGCGGGGTCCTGACACCGGAGTCGTTGCCCCGGTATCCCCGCCAGATTCTCACCGGGGATATGTTTGCGATCATACACGAGAGAAAGATCTCTTCAGGTTAGCGACTTGCGTAACAGAGATATAATGTAGTTGCATTGCTTTAGAGTTGGTGGCTCTTCCTTTGAATTGTTTATCCACTGGTCTATTAGCCCCTCAACTCGTAAAGCGGTACCATTGATTTGGTCAAGCTTATACTTGGCTCGAACATATCCCGAAAGAGTCTTGGAACCGTTGGCCATGTAAATGACTAGCATACCAGCTACCATAGACAGCGAACATATCCAGGAGTCAATGAAAACAGTGTGAGGATAGCTGGTGACGTGCCGAGTGTGCTGATAGCAGGCGTCAAAGCATTTTTTGGCAAAGTCAATGACGATTTTGTCTGTTGTATTGACTGATTTCATATCGTTGACCATGACATAGTTGAAAAACGGTCTGTTTATAACCGTCTTGCAGGCAAAATATCTTTGCCTGAGGAATGCTTGATACTTGGTGAGGTCAACGTCATCTGAAACGTCAAACCACATGTCCGCGGGCAAAAGGTCCCTCCATTCTTCTAGCTGATGATCTAACTCGAGGATTAACTTCAAGTCGATCTCGTCGTTGGTTTTCTCTTCAGGATATATTAAGGAGTGGACACGGTTTAAAAGGCGCCGTATAGCGATGCAGGATAGGAAGTAAAGAGACGACAGTCGTTCCTGTTCGGCATCGGAATGACTATGAAATTCTCCGGGGAGGAGTACTAAGTGTTGCATCTGAGCGCATCCACTCTGGGGGATGTCATTGAGTTCGACCGCTGTATCACTTTCGATAATATAGCAGGACCAAAACACTCTTCTGGCCGACTCGTATGCCGCATGAGTTGCGCTTGCAGATTTATACCTTAGAAACAACTGACACTTGTGTGCTGCTGAATTCATCAATACGGCGGCCTGGAGTGGCCGTTTGATATATGTCATGTAAATTCTTGTTAGACAGGGAAACCACCGACGCCAAATTTTCTAACACGACTCTTTCTTCAACATACGCCATGTAAAATAAACTCAAAATACAACTCAAGCTATCTCCCGACATCACGCTCGGAAGCATGTTATAAGCTATAATAAAGTATTCTCTCGAAAGTTCGTCAAAGGTTTTGGCAGTAGCATAGTCATACTGCTCGTCTACGTAATACCGCTCCGTTGCTAGGCAGGCCCCACCAAGAGCGGAAATAAGGAAAATTAAACAAGTTTCCGGGGTCTTGTCAATCTGTTTGTAGTTCACCGCTTTGTAAAGCCTAGTGAGGTGTTCCCAGGACACGGCAGGGTACCAAAAGTTAAAATGGGCTTGAAACGACTCGACTAATGAGTCCCACAGTTGTCTGTCAGGGAACTCGACCACCTTGGGCATCTCAGATTCAAACTGAGGCCGTTCATCTTCAAGTGTAAACACACTGCGCAGTGTACGGATCTCCGCAACATCGTCGAAGAATTTCCAGTTGAGTAGATCCTCTGTTGCTGAGGTGTGATGCGGAATCATGGCTGCCGCGAGGTTGATAGGCTGGTTAGCAGTGTCCTAAATCAAGGGCATCATTAGAGCCACGTACATCTTTATAGTTCAAGTTCGACAACTTGTAATCTATTCCTCGGACCAATTCCATCAGTTCATCCATTTTCGATTTCCTAGTCAGATTCCACAGATGGGCAATACTTTAATTTTGCACTCACGCTTTTGGTAGCTCCAAGTAGAAACAACTAACACCGGACGTTCCACATGTCCCACATGGTGAACCTCCGTCGCAGCGGCACTTCTTCAGTCTACAGCTTTCGCACTATTGTTAGGGGCTTAAGAGGGCAAATAATGAACTTTGACATACTGCTTGTCCGACACGTTGTCTTTTGAAACTTCGTTCCATGAATGATGTTTTAATGAGAGCACGGAGTGGTTTGAGTTGGTGAGGGTTCAATAAACGAGGTTTTTGGACTGGTGGTGATATCGAGAAAATTAGGATCGGCACTAATAGAAATGCGGGGGATTTGTTTGACTCCATTTAAGGAGTGGTAGAGTCAGCATCACAACGACAATAATATGAATTTGTCAGATACAAAAGAAGACAATTGAAAAATTATGTGCTTATCCAGAGAAGAATACATTATGCAAAATTTCGGTGCTTGTCCAAGATATGTGGAAATGCAAATTCTTTCAAAGAGCCATGCATCTCTAGGACTATTGTCTACAAATCATATAGTGCTTTTCGATTGATGAGAACGTGAAAGTAGATTATAAATTGCATTTGACGCAATTCTGACTCCTCCGTTGCTTCATTCCTGATCATTCATTTAATTTACAGGAACTGATACTAACTCTTCAGTCAAACCATCTTTCTATATGAGCAATTTCTTACCAATTCTTTATAATCGCAGTCCATTTGTCAGATCTTGTATGCTATGCCGTGAGTTCAACATACAAAACATATGCCACTTTACATAATATTACACAAGATTGTCACTCAAGTTTCCTTTAAGAGTCTTGGCTTTATTAATGACATCCACGACATTATGTTTTTCAGCTCTATTCTGACGGCACCTTTGCAGGTATCGGCACCAGAGTAACCTAAACTGGAAGGCTTATATGATTATCTATGCAAGAGCCCGCTGAGGTTCAGCTTCGAGTAATAGTATTCAACATCTAAAAGGCACCACAACCACCATATCAGTGGACTGCGAACTACTATATAAGTAGAACGTAAATCGCCTCAAATGTTCTCCATCATCCAACTCTACAAACAATGGCGACATTCACCAAGACTTTCCACACCGACAGCTATCCAGCGATTGAACCAACCCGCCCCGAATTAAACGCAAATGGCAAAAACGTGGTAGTATCTGGAGGAGGTTCAGGAATAGGAAAAGCCATCGCTAGATCTTTTGCAGCTGCTGGAGCAAAGTCAGTCTTGATCTTTGGTCGAACGGAGCACTCCCTTAGGGAGACGAAGACGCAGCTCGCAGCCGAATTTCCAGCGACCAGCGTGACCTACGAAGTGGGTGATCTTAGAAACCATGGCAACGTTGAGGATGCACTGGCGACCGTTCCCGGAGGAATTGACGTGCTTGTGGCTAACGCCGGTTACCTGCCTGACCCACTCCCGATCAAGGATGCAGATGTCGATGATTGGTATGCAGGCTTCGACATCAACGTCAAAGGCAATTTGATCCTTGCTCAATCGTTCTTGAAAAGAGCAAATGAAAATGCGGTTCTTGTCCATGTCACCACTGCTGCCGTCCACGGCCCTGTATTGCCCAAGTTTTCCGCGTACACTGCTTCCAAGACCGCATCCCTGCTTCTGTTCGATGGAGTGCAATCGGAAAATCCTCATCTTACGGTAGTTGGAGTTCATCCAGGGGTCGTTGACACTGCCATGGTTGCCAAAGGTAGCAAGGTCGGGCATTTCCCATTCACGGCGACGGCAGAACTTTCAGCTAACTTCATCTTGTGGACTGCATCAGAAGAGGCTAACTTTCTTAAAGGAAAATCAGTCTGGGCAAATTGGGATGTTCCAGAGCTTTTAGCCAAGAAAGACGAGATTTTGGCCGACCCCAACATTCTCAGATTATCGTTTACTGGTGTTTAGAGTACTCGCTCTTTCTCGGGAATTTTCAATGGTAAATGGTCCTTGGTTTATGAGAAAATAAATATTCTAATAACTATAAATGTTCTAGTAACTATAATGTTTCCTTTTTTTGATAGTAAGTAGAATTCTCCATTTAGAAAGTTAATAAAAACAGCCGTGCCATTGTAATAATTGATCGTCATATATATTACGTACGACCCAAATCTTGGCACTGAACTTGCATACGGAATCTCCGGTTGACTGCATACAGACTCGTCTAGATTTTTGATGCAAGGCCCCGACGTCCCTGAAGTCATTGTTGATTTTCTTGATTTCATAGAAGCACTCACAGGAAGAGCACGCAAATTTTGTGCCATCAACCTAAATTTTCCAATGGGTTAAATAAACCACATGCTGTGCTTCGTTGAGTTCGGAAGAGCTGTACAACAGAGCCTTACTAACCATTAGTTAGCACTGTACTGCCTTAGTGCCTGCCAAGGGAATCATTTTTACTTCTTGGCTGATACCTAATAAAGAATTAGTGACAGAAATGCTCACCAAACTAAGGGGGAGCACTGAGACTATAAAAGCGGTGGACATCTTCATGCACTGGAATTACTGTTTCAAAACCTATCAACAATCCTTTGCAATATGAAACTTTTCGCTCTTTTCACCTTTGCTGCAACTGTCGGTTCTGCTATGGCTGGTTCCACGAATTGTATTGGATCCAGTAAGGGATGTACCTGGCTCCAAACTACTTGGGACGATCTCTGGAATCTCCGAGCCGAGATGTGTGATGACAAGCACAAAGGGCCTTACGACTCTGGTCCTGTTTATAAAGGCATCAGTGTTGCCCGTGCCACTTTGAATAATGGTATCGAAAATACCAATTGCTGGATGGGATTTGAGGACATTATCTATGGCTGCTATGATACTGCCAATAATAAGCATTCCGTTGGAGGAACCTGGAATAGCAATTCCAACTGGGACCAGTATTACTACATGTACACTGATATCACTCATGAAACTAGTGTGGGTGGCAATGGAGAATGCCAGTACTGATTTTCTCTGCGTGGAACGAGCCCCGTCTTAATTGTTTTTATCTTTTTTTGTGTTATTGTTGCGTTTGTTAGTTTTTTGAGTTGTTAAAATTAATATTTAAAATATATCTTTCGTTTCTTGAGTTTTTCATCTACGACGTAACTCCTAGCTGTAGGATACTACGTATTTACCAGTGTCCATATATATTGGTTGTTTGATAAGGTGCTTTGGACGGTATGAAAAATGGTAAGTTATATGGGTTCTCACACGCAGTGCGGACCAGATAACCTATTGGGACTCCGTCGGCGCATCGATATGCAGGGGTAACGACGGAGCGAGAATGGGTTTGGGTTAGAAAAGCTTAAACAGACAATGGAGAAGTGATTTTATAATATATTAACATATATATCTGTCGCTAGTATTGATAGTTCAATTCTCCAGTTGTATATTAGGCGGAGACAATAACTAATGTCTACTATTTTCAACTCATAAACCTCGAAGAGTAGAGCAATCTCTGCCGAGCCTAGGGGTGTTCTCTCACTCCAGCTTGATACTCCAAGCATGAGTGATACAACATATAATTACACGATCAGTGGAAGCGAGAAAAACCTTGTTACCTAGTACCTATAATGTTACCTTAAAGATAAGGTATATGGGATAGGCACTGTTTTTTGAGATTTGTCATCTCCTTAGTTATTGCCAAGAAGCACTGCCCGTTGAACAATGCCGCAGTGCCACCGTGGAAGAAAACTAGAGTTGAATCTTGACAAAACAGATATGAAATGGCTATGCTATATTCCATTGGCTACTATATCTTGGCAGTTCTTATATCCGAGGACAAGTAAATACACCGCTTCATCAGAATGATCTTGGTAGTAGCAGAGAAAAATATTTCCACCCGAAATTCATGTTGACAGCAAGCACACAAAGTTATACAATGCTGAGAATTCACGAATCCCTGTTGAAGTTTGCAACTTTGTGATAACATCATATCACCAGTCTGTATCTTTTGCGTTCTTGACACTACGAACTCGGAACATGAACTTTCTGAAATTCTCGACTGTCTTAACTCCGCGGTATTCATCTAGCCGCGTGCATCATTAAGCTTCATTTTGAGGTTGTCGATCCATCGATCAACTGCAATGGTGATCATCAAGACGGTTCGAACGGATAAGAAAAAAATCGGATTGTCAATGTATATAAATATATGACAGCTGCACACTTTTATGAGCCAAAGACAAAGATGAGCACTTGGTCAATATTTCTTCGAGACTCCTTCTATGGAAGATCGGTATATCATGCTTCGGGCAAAAAGCTGTTTAGGCACCCCGAAGAGATTCCAGGATTTGTGATTCCCGACAAGTATCTATCAGGATCAGGGCCACATAGTGTCCGGGATGCCAGTAGTAATCTGTCAGAAAAGCCTAATGACGATGAGGTCGTTTCACTTGACCATGATCAAGCTGAAGGAGAAGAGGTACAACCCACAAATGGACTAATCTATGTCACATGGGACGGAGATGACGATCCAGAAAACCCTCGAAATTGGGCATTACTACCAAAATTATTCTTCATTTTTCTGATTGGATTTTTGACCACTTCAGTATACATGGGAGCAGCCATCTATACTCCAGGAGAAGCACAAATCTCAAAAGATCTGGGCATTTCTAATGTGGTTGCTACCCTACCACTGTCTATGTTCGTTCTCGGATACGGTATCGGACCTATGATTTTGTCTCCACTCTCAGAGCACCCTGCTATTGGACGAACATATATTTATGTTATTAGCTCTTCAATTTTTGTGATTCTTCAAATTCCAACAGCTCTGAGCAGGGATATCGCATCTCTGCTGGTCTTACGTTTTCTGGCAGGATTTTTCGCTTCTCCAGCACTCTCTACCGGCGGTGCTTCAGTAGGAGATGTCCTTACCTTGTCCAAAATGCCAGCTGGCATCGCTGCCTGGGGCACTCCCGCCATCTGTGGCCCTGCTCTTGGCCCTTTAATTGGGGCAGTTTTCGTTAAACATCTCAGCTGGCGATGGACATTTTGGTTCATGCTCATACTCACGGGGACTGCAGTCACACTACTTACTTTTTTCTTCCCCGAGTCATCGGAGACTACCCTGCTCTACAGGAAGTCTAAAAGATTGCAAAAGCTTACTGGCAATCCATTAATTACTTCTGCAGGAGAACAAACGATAGCCAAGAAGACCTCCCGCGAAGTCCTGATTGAAACCCTCTGGAGACCTTTTGAAATCTCATTCTTTGAGCCTGTGGTCCTTCTGATCAACGTCTACCTTGGTCTTGTTTATGCAGTATTGTACCTATGGTTTGAGGCATTCCCGATCGTATTTCTCGAAATCCACGGATTTTCTCTGATAGATCTCGGGTTGACATACATCTCCATTATGGTTGGCATAGTCATTGGTGCTGCGATTTATATCCCAATTATCTATCGACAATTTACCATTCCTCTTGAACGGGGCGAGACTATATTCCCAGAAGTGTTCTTGCCTATGGCCATTACCGGTTCACTTTTCCTCCCCCTCGGTATTTTCATTTTTGCATGGACAAGTTCTCCTCATATTCACTGGATTTTCCCTCTGATCGGTGCCGCAATTTTCGCCATTGGCACGTTCATGATTTTTCAAACACTATTCAATTATCTGGGAATGTCCTTCTTCAGATATCTGGCATCAGTCTATGCTGGCAATGGTTTATTCCGATCTTGTATGGGCGCCGGTTTCCCTATCTTTTCGGGAGCTTTATATGCCAATACTGGATCTGAAAAGTTTCCAGTCGGCTGGGGATGTAGCATTGTTGGTTGGATTGCAGTTGCTATGATCTCGATTCCTGTTTTGTTTTATTTGAATGGACCAAAATTACGAGCGAGATCAAAGTATGCGAATTAAGGGATGACAACGATTAGACTTCAAAGTACTTCAACTGTGTATAATACTGTCTGAACTATTAATATATAGGGTACAGACCATCAAGTTACATATAGAATCGATCTAATATACTTATAATTTTCAACATAAATCACACTGAGCTGCATATTTTCAAAGAGTTCTAAAAGGCGACCGGCGATTAACCTATCGTTGGCTTCTTACCATATTCAGTTTACTAGGATATGGTCTGGTCCACTTTCCATGTTTCAACCGCCTTATTCCTCACTACCCGCCTTAGCACAACACAGCCACAGCCGTTAACCGCTTAACGGAGATAACCTACTTTAAATGACACTAACGCTTTACAGTTAGTGTCATGCATAGAACAGCCCTACCATATGCGACCATCTGCATCTTCCCGAGCTTACGACCGCGGGTTCTCGAATCCCGCAAAAGTGATATAAGCCGGGAAGAATGTCATCGTACCTGGCGGAGGAGATGGGATCGGACGAGCCATTAGCAGGGAATTGCCATTGCTGATGCGAACTCTATTTAATTCTCGGAAGGTCTGAGCAGCCTCTCAAGGAAATCAAAGGCAGCACTGAAGAATAGTTCCTCTCGGTGAAAGTAAACTACGCCGTTGCAATTTGTCACCGATGCTGGTACTATTGAGGAAGCGTTTGCTAGTGTTAAAGTGGAATTGACGTCTTTGTAGCTAATGCTGGATTCTTGCCCACTCCCGCATTGGTTACTGAATCTACGGTTGAAGACTCCTCGAGATTAATGTGAAAGGGACCCTTATTACGACTCAAGCTTTCCGAAGCGAGCTAACAAAGACGCTGTTCTTGTTCATTTGGCTACCCTTGCAGCCCATGTACCACCGCATAGAAAGTATACTGGTTACTCTGTGTCCAAAATGGCTGCTCAGCGATCTTACGAATTCACCCAGTTTGAAAATCCTCAAGTGAGAATTGTAGGGGTGCATCCTGGAGCTGTACAAACAGCCATGGCTTACAAGGCTCAGAGAGCTTACAAGGCTAACGTTGGTCTTACGGCTGATACCTCGCGAGACCTTGCAGCTTACACATCGGGTATGTTTAGCTTCGAAAGAGCCGGATTCCTCAAAGGACGAAGCATCTGGGCCACTTTGGACATTGAAGAAATTAAGTCAAAGAAAGTAGAGTTTCTAGCTGGTCTTACTCTTCTTACTTTTATTTTCAAGGGCCTGTAAAGGAGTTACACAGATAAAAAATCTATAGACATCTAATAGTATAGGTTTAAAAACTATTACTTTTCAGATCTATAGTATGCCATCTATAATGCCAGTTTGACAACAAGGACTCCCTTGCCTTTGGAAAAAGATCGAATGATAGAATTTCCAAACTCGTCCTTCCCACTAACTTCACCACCTTTTACCACCGAGTCAACTGTTGCTCCCAGGACTTTCACAGACCATCGTCCAGCACTGCCTTCCACAGACACTTCGATTGTGCCTTCCGAGGCCGGCTTCGCAATAACTTTGGCAATTTTCTTGCCAGAGTTCTTATGATCAGGAATGTCGGTGGTCACTTCAGACTTGATATCGAAGACGTTAACTGTAAAGTCGTCGTTCCAAGCATAATCGGGCTTTTCAATATTGCTACCAGAAACAACAATAGAGTTGCCTCGTACCAATAAAGGCAAGGACTTGAATCCATGGGTTTCTTGATGCCATTTACCACCTTCCCTTGTTTTGCCATCGAGGTACCCATACCAAGATCCGTTAGGAACATAAAAATTGACATCTCCTTCGGCAGAGAAAACAGGGGCAACAAGAAGATTGGAACCAAGCATGAACTGAGTATCAGCATGCCATGAAGTAGAATCCTCTGGATATTCTATATACATACCACGCATAACAGAAACACCGGTTCGGTGAGCGGTGATGGCAGCATCATAAATATAAGGCATTAAAGAAATTTTCAGATTAGTGAATTTCTTTAGGACTACACTCGATTCATCGTCAAATGCCCAAGGGACTCGGTAGGATCCGGAGCCGTGGAGGCGTGAATGAGAACTGAGCAAACCAAAAGCCACCCATCGCTTGTACACTGCGGGATCAGGATTTCCCTCAAATCCACCAATATCGTGACTCCAAAATCCGAACCCAGAGTTTGCCAAGCTTAGTCCTCCTCGCAGTGACTCTGACATGGCTTCGAATGTAGACTCGCAATCTCCACCCCAATGGACAGGAAATTGCTGGCCCCCAACGGTCGCAGATCTGGCAAACACACAAGCCTCATTTACACCTTTCCTCTTTTCCAGAACTTCGAAAACGCATTTGTTGTAGAGAAAGGTATAGTAATTGTGCATTAGATCCGGGTCGGAACCGTCGTGGTATTGGACCTCGTGGACAGGAATCCGCTCGCCAAAATCAGTCTTAAATGAGTCTACTCCCAAATCGATCAATTTGTTGAGATAGCCCTGGTACCACTTCCATGCTTCAGGATTGGTATAGTCTACCACTCCCATTCCAGCCTGCCAAAGATCTGTCTGATAAGGTCTGCCATTCTTCCGTTTAATTAGATAACCATTATCATAGCCCTCTTTGAATAGCTTACTTTCTTGGGCAATGTAAGAGTTGATCCATACACATACCTTCACTCCAAATTCATCCTTGAGCTGCTTGATCACAGTCTTCGCATCTGAAAAATTGTCAGGATCAAATTCGAAATCGCACCATTGGAATTCTTTCATCCAAAAGCAGTCGAAGTGGAATGTATTTACGGGAATTTCCCGTTCTTTCATACCACGCAAAAATGAACTGACAGTTTTGACATCATAACTGGTGGTGAAACTAGTTGACAGCCATAGACCAAAAGTCCATGCTGGGGGCAGAGCAGGAAATCCAGTCAACTGAGCGTATCGATGGAAAATCTCTTTCGGGGTGGGGCCGTAGATTATGTAAAATCTAATAGATTCACCAGGAACGACAATATTGACTCTTGTTGTTCTCTCTGATTGGACCTCGAATGTCACATTAGACGAGCTGTCGACCAAAACTCCGTATCCTCTATTGGTGAAGTAGAATGGAATGTTTTTGTAAGCCTGCTCACTTGAGGTACCTCCATCGGCCTGCCAGATCTCGACTCTCTGACCATTCTTGATCAGTGGCCCGAATCGTTCTCCGAGTCCATAGACTTTTTCTTGCACTGACAGATGCAATTGAGCAGTCATGAAAGCTCGGTGATGGTCCTTCTTTTCTCGAAAATCACGGACATAGCCTACAGATCGAAAGCCGAGTTTCGTGAGCACGTTATTAGCTTTTGCACCAACGAAGTCTAACCCAAAGCTCTTGCTTGCCGTATTCAGCACCGCTTTCAAGGGTCCAGAAGTCAGAGAAGCAGAGTTGGAGCCACTGACCGCTTCAATGGTGGGATTGACGTCCATCTTATTCAGTTCGAATCGTGGCTCATTGAGCTCAGCAGCTCCTAAATGATGGTACGCCTCTACCCCGATAATACCTGGAGCAGGAGTGGTAATGTTTAGTGACACAGTGGGAGCATTCAAAGTATCACCACGGTTGTTTCGAGCTCGAGTAGTAGCCAACGAATAAAGTGAATTCTTCTGTTTCGACACTTTGGCCACCTCGGCAGCCCAGTCAATGCTCACATTGTCCTTGAGCCACCACATGCCATTGGAGAACTTTGTGTCATTGTAGACACCCAGGTCAGCAGCGACCATGACTTTTGCTTTTTCTGTCAACGTTTGAGTAGTGAATGTGGAGAAGAAATACAATGGTATAATCTCTTGATAGACCAAATTCGTGAACGGTTTAACAAGATTCAGTCAAAATCTTTTTCACCTTCTCCATTTATAAAGGGAAATTTAAGTGGAATCTGCACCCACCAATCGAAAGAATTGAATGGCGGTATTTGTTCCAAAATAACCGGCCAGTGGCCCCATTTACATTACAACAGAAAGGTTGCAATATTGACTTGAACGGGTCGGAGATTTACAGTATTCAGATCTGCTTCGGCGAGTTTTAACGGGCCATTTACGGTGAGTTTACGGCGAGTTTCGTGTCAAAAAACTGCCCTGACACTCGAATGTGGGGCATTTCGCGCGGGGGCATCCCAACCCCACATACTCCATTTAATTAAGTTAGCGAAGAGGCAAGAAGCTGGCGTAAGCTTGACAGTAGGAAAACTCGCCGTAAAAGTCGCCGAAGCCTGGTTCCTGAAACAAAATTCTGGTAAAGTTTGTGGATTCGAAAGGAAAAGCATTCAGCCAGTGGCCAGTCTCTTAAGGAGTGTAAGGACTCTAAGGACTGGAAAAGAGTGAAAGTTTTCTGAGAAAAACCTTCCAAAGCAAAGTTCAGGCGGAATTACCGGGTGTCCGACAATCCGAGCGACCCTCAGACGACATTTTCAGTTCTTTGATTCATCTCAAACAGAATTCTGCACGCTGTAAAAGCAAATAACACTAGCCCGCTAGACTGAGTGTGGCGGAATCACTCTAGAATACCGAGTTTATAGTTCCAAAATTTCCTGCCCAGGTTTTGCCAAAGGCAGTAGTCAAGATCTACCCCGCTAGATTGACCTGCGCTGCAATTATCCCGGATGCGCTGGTGCTAGGATTAGATTGTTTTTTTTGTGGAGAACATAAATAAACAGCCTGGGGCCCCAGGTTGAGGAGTTATATCAGCGACAAGAACTTGAAAAAAGTTACAAAAGAGTCTCACAACTCACTCATATATCAAAATGAATAAGAACGAAGCAGACCACGTGGAGAGATCTTTGGAGGCGCAAAACACTTCCAAATATGACTTGGTTACCGAGCAAGCAAGAGCTGCCACTGAGAAAGAGCATGCTCTCACTTTGAAACAAGCTTTGAAGAGATATCCAACGGCTGTCTTTTGGGCTCTCGTTCTGTCTCTTACAATTGTTATGGAAGGTTACGATAATATTTTGATCGGATCTTTCTTTGCCTATCCCTCTTTCCAAAAGAAGTACGGGCAACCGTTGGGCGACGGTTACAGCATTTCCGGCCCTTGGCAGGCTGGTTTGAATAATGGCTCTGCGGTCGGAACTGTTTTCGGTGTTTTCGCGAATGGTTGGCTCACCGAAAGATTCGGACATCGACGAGTTATTATGGTCTCACTTGTTTTCATGACTGGTTTCATCTTTATTCCCTTCTTCGCTCCTAGCATCCAAGTGCTTTTGGTCGGACAAATTTTGTGCGGTATTCCTTGGGGTATTTTCGCTACCATGGGCCCTTCTTATTCTTCTGAAGTCTGCCCTATGGCACTCCGAGGATATTTGACTGCTTATGTTAACATGTGCTGGGCTATCGGCCAGTTTGTTGCTGCAGGAGTCCTTCAAGGATTAGTCAATAACACCACACAGTGGGGCTACCGAATTCCGTTCGCCATCCAATGGGTTTGGCCCATTCCTCTTTTCATTCTCACATACCTGGCACCGGACTCACCCTGGTGGCTTGTCCGAAAGGGAAGACTTGAGGATGCCGAGAACTCGGTGAAAAGACTCTCTTCCAAAAATCAAGAACTTGATGCCTCTCTTACCGTAGCCATGATGCTCCACACCAACAACTTGGAAAAGTCTATGGAAACCGAGTCCTCCTATTTGGACTGCTTTAAAGGAGCAAATCTTCGACGAACTGAAATCGGTTGTTTCGCTTTAGCTGGTCAAATCATGTCCGGTTCTTCATTCGCTTACAGTCCTACATATTTTTTCTCTCAAGCTGGCCTTTCTACCGATGATGATTACAAACTTGGCTTGGGTGGAACTGCTATCGCATTTGTGGGAACTGTATGCTCGTGGCTCCTAATCAACCGGTTTGGAAGACGAACCATCTATCTTGCTGGTATCATTATTCTCACATGTCTCCTTCTTCTGATTGGTATATTATCATATCCTGCTGAACACAACAATAATATTAAATACGGACAGGCAGCCATAACCTTGTGCTGGCTCGGTACATACTCATGCACAATTGGTCCGCTGGCCTTCACTATTGCTGCTGAAATGTCCGCTACCAGACTTCGAGCACAGTCCATTGCACTGGCCAGAAATTGCTACAACATTATCAACATTATTTCCGTTGTGGTGGAACCATACCTGATTAACCCTACTGAAGCAAATCTTAAGGGCAAAACTGCCTTCTTCTGGTTTGCAACTGCGTTCCTCACTACAGTTTGGGCTTTTCTCCGTCTTCCTGAGACTAAAGGAAGAACTTACGAGGAGTTGGATCTGATGTTTGAAAGACGCGTGAGTGCCAGGAAGTTCAAGGGTTATACGATCGATGCTTATGAAGACGTCGCTAACTAACGGTTGTCTGGTTTATGTGTATTTTTACTATAGGAACAGTTTTTTTAGCTTAAAATGTATTGAATTTTTTTTTGAAAAAGCTTAAAACCAACGTTAAGAGGGATCTAACTTTTTCATGCATAATCTCGCATAATTATCATGCATGCCACGTCATCTTACGTCAGGATTGTGTATGCTCGGGATCCGAAAAACTCTAAAACAAACAATTTGTTTACCGGTTCATCATTTCATCTTTACACTCATTTCCGTAATGTCACCCAATAACATTGTTGCAGTATCGCAGGTATCGAGATTTCACTCCGAGACATTAGAAACCCTCTCCAATGATATTGTTTTACAGCAGGTGAATATCTCCGTAGGCGATCGAGTGCTTTTAGAAGATGCGTCTCTTAAATTATACGAGGGACGTCGCTACGGTCTTGTCGGAGCAAATGGAATAGGGAAATCGACTTTAATGAAGTGTATTGGTTATAAACTAATAGCTGGTTTTCCCACTAATATTAGAGCGTTGTACGTTGAACAGCTGGAGGAAATTGAAACTTCGAAAAACGCTGTGGACGTTGTAATGGAGGCTCATACGGAGATTTACGAATTGAAAAAGCGAGTGTCTGTTTTGCAAAAGCCACTAGATAGAGGCGATGGACGTCAAATTGCTTTGGCAGTAAGGCAGCTCAAGCATATGGATGAAATAAAAAAGCTGGAAAAAGCTCGTGAACGAGCAACAAAACTAAGTGGAGCTAGGGGAGTGGCTTCTAGAAGAGTGCTCAATGCTCAGGAAGACATAGTCGAAGAAGTCGAGAAGCTGAGTCTCTCGGATGTGACTGCCGCCGAAATTGCAGAATCTATTGCCGTTGCCTCGGCCCTGTTCGAAGAAATGCAAATGTCGCTCACGATCTTGGACGCGGAAACCCTTGAAACTAGAGCCCGGAAGTGTATGAAAGGTCTAGGATTCACTCCAGAGCTTCAAGATACTAGTTTTAGCCAATTATCCGGAGGCTGGCGAATTAGAGCAGCCCTGGCAAGTGCCCTCGTTATTAACCCTGATGTGCTGTTATTGGATGAGCCCACAAATCACTTGGATTTACCGGCCATTCTTTGGTTGCAGCGATATCTTAACAAGCTGGAGGATGTCACAGTCGTGGTTGTTTCGCACGATCGAGCATTTTTGAATGCCGCTACACAGGAGACTGTTGTATATAAGGACAAAAAACTGACTTACTACACTGGAAATTATGATTCCTATCGACAAGCCTGGGAAGAGAAGCAAGCATATATGCAAAATATGTCTGAAGCTATCGAGAAAAAACGGTCCGCAGTAAAGGAGAGTATCCAAAAGGGTGTCGCTGAGGCCAAGAAATCAGGCAACGATAAAAAATTGGCTGTCATGGCATCCAAAAAGAAGAAGCTCGATTTGATTGGAATGCAAGCCAACACCAAAGGATTCCGGTTCAAAGCGTCCAGAGACAGAACGGATTTTTTTGAGACTAGGCGGTACGAAGCTTCAGTTGAACACGACGATGTGGCTGCAAAGTGGAAGATCGAGGCCGGTGAAAAGCTCAGAAGTGGAGGACCAATAATAACTATAGACGAGGCAGATTATCGATATCACGGGTCCGACAAACAGATTTTGACGGGCATAACAATGACCGTGGCACAAAACTCTCGAGTCGGTTTGCTGGGAGCCAATGGCAGTGGGAAGTCAACTTTGATCAATCTGATGCTGGCGAAATTGCTACCCACAAAGGGCCAAGTAACTACTCAGAGTGCTGCGAGAATAGGACACCTTTCCCAGAGCTCGGTTTCGGAACTTTTTGGGAAATCCCCAGATTCGACGGCCCTCTCATTGTTTATGGAGAGGTATCCTGATACTAAAGAACAGACAGTGAGGGGACATCTGGGATCTTTCGGTATTAAGGGTAACTTGGCAACTGCGCCATTGCATCTACTCAGTGGAGGTCAACTAGTTCGGGTGGCATTTGCTATTTGTGTATTCAATGGACCCCATCTGCTGGTACTTGACGAACCAACCAACCATCTGGATTTGTTGACAGTCGATACACTCATATCAGCCGTCAAAGAATATGCAGGCGCTTTGGTGATTGTTTCTCACGACCAGTACTTTATTTCACAGACAGTGAACGAGTTTTACGTTGTCAATGGAGGTCGTCTTTTGAAGATTGACAGTCTCGAGCAGTACAAGGAGACCTTGAATCCGAAAAAACCAGCAAAAAAGGTCGCGAGTCAGCGAAATAAGAGATGATCTTTTGGTCACTACAAGTTATCTCCTACGAATATTCTGGCGTGGCCGATATTAACTTGTATATACCATATCTTTGGGTCTATACGGCAATTGCAAGCAGATTTACGGGAAACTCTACATCGTATCGTCATGAGAAAGCAGCATCCATGCTGATCGTACATTATCGTTGTCGATGAGATAGCGCAGGATTCGGTCATTCGGCTTTATCAAAGCTTTTTATATAACAATTTGTTAATCGTAGAGGTAATGCAGTGGTACACAGCCTTGACGACAATCTCTAGAGTGCGGGGTACTTTTAAGCTCACAAAGGAGCCGAACCGAAAGAGATCGGCGCGCCATGTCTTAATTTAGTTCTAGTTTGGCTGGATTAAGAAATTCATCTGCATGGCTCATGTACTATGAAGAAAGGGTACACACACCACAAAAAATATAATACAGTACATGTTATGCAGATCTTCAAGGGGGAGGTCATAACTGAGGATATGTCGACATTAAAGGTCGATTTTAGAGATGAGAGAGAAAATGTAGGAGCCGAAATAAAAAAAATACGCTTGCTTGAGAATAAAACTCTTGCCTTTCTCGGTAACATGTTTGTGAGTGACGTTCACCTATCAATTAAAGGAGTTTACCGACAACTACAGTACTCAGGCACAAGGCACAGCTAAAGTAGGAACATAGCTTAAATTTTTTATTTACCGAAAATTAGGAGCCGACGGAATGGAAAGGTGGTAAGTGGTGGGAAAAGGCATAGAGTGGGGTATAACAATGGTATTTCATACGGGTGGATGTAATGTAAAGAAGAACGTAAATTTTCAAATATATATAACAAAAAAAACTTATTCCTTCAAGCCACATGCTGCTAAAATATCAAATATCCATCGGACCCAAAAAACACATGTCTCTTTCCCATCCACCTAATGTCACCTTACTGTCAAAACAGTGGAATTGGAATGATCGACGTCCTAAGTTACCCAACCCGACATGGGAAGGTACATGACGCACAAAGCTCATTAATGCGGTATGCAATAGATTTGCCGCAGGAACGATTAAACGAGTAGTCAGGTCCAAGTGCCTTTGCTATAGTTTTCTATATGTACTGTATGTTAATAGAAGATATTCGCAAATAACTTTTTTGAGAAAAGTCGCTACTTTTTAAAGTTTCCACCGCTGGTTAGATTCGCCTTCACTTACTTTCCTCGTCATTTCCGTTGCGGGGATATCCTAACAGTAATCAGCAGACAGGTTCCCGATAGAGTAACGATCTTCAGCGATGTGAGGCGAAAAGAGAGGAGGGGTAGAAGCAGGTCTAGTACTAACAAAATAAGAAAAGACCCCAAGATCGGCAGCTTGTATTTCGGCCCAAAATGCCTTTTACCTTTACGGGGTAAGCCCAGAGTTAATCGGGTAATGCAGCAAAGAAAGATATAAAAGTTAGACAGGGTCCACGCGATCTCGTAACGTTCTGGAAATCGGTTGTTTATTTTTTTTATCGCAAGTTTTTGTTTGGCTTACGACAAAGTTTCGAGAACATATCCCCAACAACTTCAACGACTTTAAAGTTAAAGTAAGGAAAGAAAATCTCTCGGCAATAGGAAACGCGGTTATTATTTTGGTGCACGCTGCGGAATACTTTACGGTAAACCGAAAAAACAGAAAAAAACAGAGACTTTGCAATTATCGTTACTACTTAAATTGGAAAATGGATCCCGCAGCTTTAGCCGGCTCGTTGGTCGAGTTGGGCCTCAATGGAACAGAAATCTTAACTCTCTTCACCCCGAAGGGAGCCGTGCTGGGAACCGGCCTGAAGAGCGTCATTGACCAGTTGAATACCCTAGGCCTGCCGAATCCTCTTCCCGATCAGTTGGTCAATCCTGTCGTCCAGGTGCTTCCTGGTCTGTTTGGTGATTATCCGCAGAGCAATGACGTTGCCCCCTCGGCTTTGTTTCTGGCCCTGTTTGCCGTCCTCGGCCTGGCCAGCTTGTTTGTATTTTTGAAGGACTATTCGAGGGGCCACCGATACTGGCTGTCGTTTGGTACTTTCTCATATTGCATGCTTAAAGTTATTGGCTTTGCCACGAGAATCTACTGGGCTGGTTACACCTTGCGACTAAACGCAGGATTGGTTTCGGTTATTTTCGTCCAAGTGTCTCCTCTTTGGCTCAATGCTTATACTGTCATTATGGGTCATCGAATCTTCACCTGGAGACACCCAGAGACAGGTGCGTCCAAGTTTTTCACCTTTTTCTCCACTCAGTTGTACTTTGTCGTGCTTGGTCTCATTGTAATGGCTATTCTCGGAGAAGGTCTCCCTTATCTTTATTTCTACGATCCTCACCATCTTCATATATTGCATCAAGTTGCTCAGGCTGCTGGCATCTTCGAGCTGATATACAGCATGTTGGGTATGACATATATCTTGTTGGCTTACTTGTTTGCTCCCGGAACTTTGAATCACAACATTTTCCGAAAGCCCAAACATGACCCTGAACGACCATTGCCATTGACTATCCAGCCTACTTGGATTGAAAGAACTTCCATTTTCTACTATCCTCGAAAGGGATCTCAGACCATTGTCCACCGACAAGACGCATTAGGCCCTGCTATCCGAATTATCAACACCCGAGAGATCCCCGCGGGTGGTATGTGCCAAGACCAAAATGGTGACCATACTCATGGTCCTAGCATCAAGACTTTGATTTTCCACACCTTTTTGGTCTCTCTGTCTCTCTTGCTCAGCTGTAGTGTTCGAGTCTCCAGTGTGTTTATGTACAACAGAGTCCGAGGAGGATTCGGCGAGCCTTACGGCAACTGGGTTTTCCGAGGGTATCCGTTGTACATTTTCTACGGAGTCGTCGAGGTTCTTGTTGTGGTTTATATGCTGGTCTTGCGATTCGATTTGCTCTATTACATTCCTGACATGGCCAAGAAAGGTGTCGGTGCAACGGAAGCTCTCTCTCCTGGAGCTACTACGACTGCTGTCGAAGTAGAACCCAAAATCTCTAATGAGCACGATGGTTCGCTAAACACCGACGTCACTCATTAAACCGGTTTTGTTGTTTTGATAAGCGTAACTTGGTATTGTAATTTAATTCATTGGGTAATAAATCTGGAGCCAATATATCTAGTATCAGAAAATATAGTTATGTAATAACTGAGGTGGTTTGTGCTTAGTCGAATTCTAATGCCAAGAATTAGTGTTTACCATTCCTCAGGTTGACCCCCTTCATCCGTTGCGACGCTATCAACTTACGTATGAGCAAAATATGCATTACGTCTAGAATAGCAGTATAGCTGCTTTGACTTTTCGATTAGTATCTCTGTCAGCTCAACGTCAGCGACTGACACATTACTTATTTCCCCATTCGTCCACATTAATGTCAATACTTATCCATCGGAGGAGATCCCGCTGGTGCTGGAAACGCTTCATCTTCAAGTTTTAGTGGAGCCGAATAACAGATCTCAGTAGCAGGAGGAAGAGCTTCAAACTCCAGCCTTTGCACTGAGCTTCCTTTCAGTGGTCTATCGGGAATGTAATAAATCAAATCTAATCTAAAAACTAAGAAGTAAAGACAGGCAACTAGTTCGAAAGCACCTGCTGAAAGATACATTGGCCAGTTCTCGTACAGAAAGCTGCTGTAAGGTTCACTATATCCCATCCGAGGCTTGTAGACAAACGTACTCGCAACTCTGAAAGACTGCGCGACTACTAAGAAAGCAGCTGGACAGAGCAAGTGCCATACAAGAAGAAAAGACCGGGTGCCGGTGCATTTGTCCGCATTGACACTAATGCTTTTACCATTTGCTGGTTCCGCAGAGCTTGAAATCAGTCGGACAGCACCTCCTGTTTTGTCTTCTCTGTGCAATCGTAATTGTGAACCTTGTCTTGGAAAGTATAGTACGGAGCGCTTCTCAATCCAATAAGGTTGTAAAGTCATGGGCAACTGCCGATAGGAGTCCACAAGGGGAAACCGCAGCAGGTCGTCAGTCAAACTTCCAACGGGGAATATGTACGTCAATGCCATCAAGGAATATGGAGCAAAGGCATAGAGCATCTGCAAAATGCCTGCTACTCTTGTGACACTGATGCACATGTTCAGATGCTCCTGATCTTCAAAATATAGATAAGGAACTGCTTGGCCGACGATTGCCATTGGGATGATGGCTAATGTCATGAGGTATATCGAGTTGAATAGTGCCGAGACTGTTCGGGAAGCACCAGTTTCAGGATGTCTCCAAGTGAAAATTCGATGACCAAATACACTATTTATGGAATCGAAAATGAGGACAGGTAAACTGACAAACACTCCTGAAACCAGACCATCACTGACACTCAAGGACGCCTCCTGCGAGCCCTTTATACGCAGCCCAAATCCAATAGCTTTCATGACAGCATAGAGTGCCATACCAAGCGAGGCGTAGAACTTCTGGCCCACCCACAGATTGCGGACAAAAACAAAACCATGCGCGATCGCAAGCACTGCAAACAGAGCTACAAATATCGCGCTTGGTACCACATCTTTACTAGATGGAAAATCTCCAAAAGTTCCTGGCACTGCTTCAATCACCGAATTCATCATTGACGGTGACATTGGCACAGGTAGATTTAGAGAGTTAGCCTGAGCGAGGACTTTGGCAAGTCCAGTACCGGGGACTTTTCCTTCTGGAGTGAAAACTTGCAAAATCTGAGTGCCATTGAGATCAAGCGCCAGAATGGTCTCAAACAGTAGTTGTTCCATGACGCTAAAGATACGGCCAAAACACAAAAGATAGTGTGATCGTATTTAAATATCAATCTAGGCGGACCCACCAAGATTTGCTGGGTTGAAGCGCCTTTGTTTCAACTTCATAACCTATGCAGTATGGGAAGGTAAAACACGCATGTCCAATTTAATAGGCATTCATCATAAAAAAGTTTAAGAATTATAGCCAAGTAACTAGTTTGTAGAAGTAATTAGCGCTTAACAAGCGCTGAGCATTAAATGTCAGGCGTTTCACAGAACGACAGCAGCCGAGTCACTGCGGACAATCCATCACAGTATTGCTGATTAGCAGAAACACCTCTACAGGGAAGCAATTGCTAATTAGGCGTTTTGAAACTTCAAAGCTTCCACAGCGCTTATAATATTTGAGTTTGTGTGGACAAAGTGGGTCCACAACTGTGTTGCAGGAGATGGTGATCGACGCGCGTTGAACATTCGAACAGGCTTCGTTCAGGGGATTCCGAGGATCAGCTCAGAACGTCTTGCGAAAATTCTTACTCCATTTTTTCTAAATAGATGGCGTAGATGCTCAAGGTCACACATTATGTGGTTCTAACTGCATATTGCCTCAATACTCCAAATGGCGACATTGCTCCCTGCTTCCAAAGCGCCCAACGCCCAACAACTATTCTATTCTCACCTTCTCACCTTCCAGATACAGTACCAGATATGGTACGAGATACCCAAAATTGATTGTACACTATACGATATATTTATTCACATACAAGTTGTATGTGCGTGGTAGTGCATCGTTTATTATTCGGTTAGATACATTTGAGCACGATATTTGCGCTGAGCTAACCATAGTAGCCCTACTCTAGCCACAGTTCCGTCGAAACCAGAAGGTTCAATAGACGTAGCGCGCTAGGTAAAGGTGTACATATTGATGATTCGAGTTGTATCTTACAATATCCTCACAAGGAGAATATAAGGAGAATACAAACAGGCATACGTCAAATCGTGCAATTTCTTCTCTGACAATGATGGCGATCAACCAGCGAAATGTAGCGTAGCAGAAGGAATGTACATACGCGCTAACGCAATGACCATTCATTTAATCACATCCAATCCACGGTTAAAGTGAATTCCAGGTGCTTCAGGTAGACTAGAAAAAAAGGCACTTGCAGCTCGCCAAAATGTTGCTACTTCAGGGGATTTGTCAGGGAGACCGAGCGCTTCCATCTAAGCGCCAATGATAGGGGAGCATACCCAAACATCACAGACTCCCATTACAGTAATACTTCTTCTTACATCTGCAGATAATCGAAACGAAAGTGCACATGGACGCAGGAACGTCGAAGCGCTGGCCATTTGTTGGATACGGCGTACTGCTCCCTGACTGCCATTGCGGTCAATACATGTACTGTATATTAGTTTAAGCATATAATGTACTCCACAATTTTGCTAACCTTTCATGGCAAAGATCGCCGACGCGAGTTTAAGTCGTTACCCCTGAAAGTTCTTAAATTCGATTTTTTATGAACTTCGATTTCATCGATTCACAGCCATATATACGCAAGAGCACCGGGATTAGTGTTTGGTTGAGCTTTGAGAAGTAATTGGACCCTTGTAGACCAAATTTTGCGTCGTACTGACACATATAAGTGGCTGAAATTTCACGTGCCGATAGTTGGCTTACCGAAATACCGATAATTTATTACGACCGCGATCTTCCAAAGTGGGGAAACATTTTAGTGTTCTTTTGGGATTTTCGTCTTATAGCTATCCTTCAATCAGACTTATAACTGTAACAATCTTTTTGAAATAGACATTACGCATTGCTGTACACATAGAAAATGTCGGGTGATGAGATAAATGTTTTACCTGCACGAGTCCATGACTTGCTGCCAGAACAGGAACATGCCCTGAAGCAAATGTGGGCTCAAGTTCTGTCTATTCTGGAGGACGTCCCGGTGACTTTAGTAGACGAGGTTGCTGAGATTGATTATACGGTTGGGGGAGGAATGGCTCAAGCACAATTGGCTGCAAGCCTGAATAAGTCCTTTAAGAAACCCAACGTCAAGCTTCCTCAGAGTAAGACCACTTTCAAGGACGCTCTCGGAGATTGCTCAGCTGAGGAAATAAAATCGCTGCGAAAGGCACTACGACTGTATCTCAGACAGGACCATCCAGACAATATCATGCTGCGTTTCTTGCGAGCGCGTAAGTTTGATGTCGGCAAAGCCCTTGACTCCCTGGCATACTCGCTCAAGTGGAGGCTCAAAGACGAGTTTGACGTGAATGAGCTTCTGGAGAAGGGAGAACTTGGTGTATATCAGAGCGAAGATAAAGGCCTTTTACTGCAGTTTGAGATAGGAAAAGCGTTCGTATATGGAGTGGATCGAAAGAATAGACCATTGGTGATTGTTCGACCCGACCGCCATGACCCAAAGACTCAGTCCGAATTCGATATGGAACGATATGTAGTGCTCATTATGGAAGCTTGTAGAGGGTTCATGAAAGAACCTTTGGTAGACACTGCAGCTGTTGTGTTTGACTTCTCCAACTTCACCCTGGCGAATCTAGATTATGCTGCTCTTAAGTTCATTTTCAAGTGTCTGGAAGCGCACTACCCCGAATGTCTCGGATTCCTGTTTATTCACAAAGCTCCTTGGATCTTTAATGGTGTGTGGAGCATCATAAAAGGATGGATTGACCCTGTTGTTGCTTCCAAGATCTCTTTTACCACTAGTTACGATGATTTGGCCAAACTGATTGATCCAAAGTATATCATCAAGGACTTGGGAGGAGAGAACGACTATGTTTATGAATATATCACTCCAGCAAGTGACGAGAACAATCGAATGGAAGATACTGCGAAGAGGGATGAATTGCTTAAAGAACGAGATCAAATCATAGATGCATATATTGAAAACACAGTTATCTGGATTAGGAACACTGAACATGTTGCCGCAGAAGCGCAATCACAAAAGGACAGCTGGGCCGAACGACTAAGAAGCCGATACTGGGTTTTGGATCCATATATCCGAGCTCGAAATATTTTTGACCGAAATGGAAGTATGGCCAAGTTTCAGCCAGACTATATCCCTTGAAGACCTTGACGAAATATTGGAATGTAAGATTTATAAGTTAAAGATGTTAATTTGATTATGATATGATTAGATACGACGTTCTTGCGAGAGTATATTGTAGACACAGATATGTTTGAGGAACTCAGTTGTAGCACTACGTCATATGCGAACATTCCAGTTTTGAACTGGACTCGAAACATACCAGTGGGAACAAGTATTATCTGGGTACCTACTCGAGACACCAAATCTATTGAATGAAGCCCTACGTTCATTGAAATAAGATCGACTTGAGACTTCTCAGCCGTACGTGAGAACATGTGTTTCAACAGTGCACAATTAGAATACAGCGGAGGTAGTGCTTGTTAACAGCAATGAGGCATATTTTGATGGGAACATCCACAGTGGGGCCTATCATTGCAAAGCAGTACAACGTCACTCCGATTGAAGGAACATGGCGGGGGTCTGGGCGTCCCCAGTGGACTTCGCGTCTTTTAGATGCAACACACTCTTTGGATTGACCGCATATTCGAAATTTAACTGTAAAATGAATACGCTAGTTAATGGATGTAACCTGTCCATAAATAGCCGAATGGCATGTATTCAAACCGTCGATCCTCTATAACGACCATTCTCTCATTTGTCACTATGAACAGCTTTTCGAAACTGTGTCCAATAGACTAACAACTGTATTGACTACGCATCTTATAAACTATACTCGTTTAGTCATTATCTATGAATGCCGTGCCAATGCTAATTCTGGTTTGACCTCTACCGCTCTTATCTACTTTCATGTATATACGATAATACTCTAATAAACTCATGTAGTACCTCATTTGATCACATCAATCACAATTTCTGTCAAAAAATCGATAGCTCCCGGTACGTAAATTGATAACCACATCAACTTTCAATTATCAGGACGAAACCTTAAGTCACATTAACTCTACATGCATAAGCAGGTATATTCACTTCCCCACCCCCACCAGGAGCCGTGGAAAATAATAGTATGAAGTAGCCGCCGACCGAACCATGCCACATTTGAAAATGATAAGGAGACAATTTGAAAAAGTCTCCATATTGTAGACTTTAGCAATAGTGCTTGGAGCGCTATAAATGGCATTCAAAGAATAACAGTTTGTTGAAGATTCCGGGGAGCATATCTGAAGCTCGTATCGGACTGTCAAAGCATTGCAGATCACTAACCGGAAATGCAAGTCCAATGTCCCGCGAATCGGCATAACCAGCGGGATTACTTTCCTCGCTTTTCGCTCATAATATTCGATGTAACATCAAGAACTAGTTCAAAACATTTCACATCATGGAAAACAGTTCCATCTACGCCAAAGGAACCTACAACAGGTCCCGCGCTTATCAGCCTTTTGCTCACACATGTCGCTGTTACCGCTGTGATGATCGACTGGCGATACGACTCTATGTAGCGGGGCAGGAGACAAGCAAGGGTGATATCAATACAATATCTTATCGCCTGTCTTGTGCTTATAACTAGAGCAAATTGACGAACCTTTTTCACTTCAAACAATGACAGACACGATAATTAGTGACGAGAAAAAGGAGCCCGAAGTCGCGGTCACCGAGGTCGACGAAGACATTCTCCTGGAAGATAGACTCTTTGTCGCAGTCGTCGAAGACAATAACGCTGCTCCAACAACTAGATTGGAACTGTACAGCTATTATCTGTTCTACGGCGGTGATAATGGCGTTGGCCCACTAAGTTACGCGCCCTTCTTGCCCCAATATCTGGGAAATCAATTTGGCTGGATCGTAGGATCCAATGGACAGAGGTTACCTTGTGATACAAATCCGGCACAGTGCGCTCTGCCATGGGCAGGTGGTACCAAGCTGGTGAACTCTATTCAATTGATTGGAAATGGCACGGCGCTCCTCCTCCAAGCCCTGATTTTCATTTTCATGGGCTCAGTTGGTGATTATGGCTATAATGCTCGGATAATTCTCTGGGTGGCTACTGTCATTAACTGGGGTGTTACTTTCGGCCTGGTTCCTCTCCGAGAGGGCTACCAATGGAGAATTGCATTTGTCCTCAATCTGCTCAATGTAGTCACTTATGGTGCAACTTTGGTGTTCTACGCTGCTGTCTTCCCTCGGATTGCTTCCCAGCAGCCGAACGTCAGAGAGGCTCGAGAAAAAATGCATAACGGCATCATTACCGAAGAGGAGTTCACAGACATTTACCTCATGGAGAAGTCTCACGTTTCGAGCATTTCAACTACCTGGAGTAACTATGGTTTCATCATCGTCTCCCTTCTTAACTTGGCAGCAATTCTTCCAATGGACAACAATGTCTTTTCCAACAACGTGTCTCTCGCCATCACCCAGGGTGTATGGATCATAATGGCGATCCCTTGGCTCCTCTTTGAGCAAAAGCGACCAGGTCCAAAAATCCCTGAAGGTGAAAAGTGGTATCTCCTAGGAATCAAACAGGTGTCATACGCCCTTATGGAAGTCAGGAAGATCCCTCAGACTTTTCTCTTCTTAGCGGCATATTTTGTTCTCTGCGACGGCCTCAATACTACCGGGTCCATGGTCGGTATCGTCACAAATGATATTGCCAATTTCAGCGTCAAAGTCAACACGCTGCTCAACTTAGCCCAAGCAATTGCCTCCTCTATCGGAACCTTAGGTTTCTGGTATATTCAGAAGTACTTCAAGTTGAAGTCCATGACAATGTTTCAAATCTCCAACTTCTGCACTTTCCTCGTCCCTTTCTACTGTATGTTCGGCAGATGGACAACAAAGTTTGGAATGCATCATGTCGGGGAATTAGTTGCATATAACATTTTTTTTGGTTTATTTCAAGCCCCTTTCTACGCCTACGCCCAGACTTGCATGGCTGAGCTCACACCGGCCGGATATGAGAACATGTTTTTCGGCTTGTATGGTATCATGAACAAATCTTCATCCTGGATTGGCCCATTCGTTGTTTCTGCCATCAATACAAGGGAGAACAACAATTGGGCAGGATTCCCTTTCGTATGGGTGCTATGCCTCCTAGCCTGGATCATGATGTTCTTTGTCAAGATGGAAAAAGGAAAGGAAGATTGCAAGAAGTACGTTGAGAGAAAGTTGGAAGCGAGACGGCGAGTCGCTATGGCAACAGCTGCCAACTAAGTTCCAATCTTAATTTGAGCATTGTAGGAAATAGTATCTATACTGCCTTACTAAGAGTTATTTGATATTATTCAATAGTATTTTTCAGAACACTGCTCAAAACGACACAATCCTTTTATTGAAAAAAGACTGTGAGGAAGCTAAATTTCCGCTTCTCCAACATTTTATGTGATGCGGTAGGTCTCCTGCACTAATCAGCTGGTGCATTGCATTAGGCTTATGTAAGAGTACATACACAACTATCTAGATCCAGCTTGCAGTTCGGTTCTGAAATTGCGGTAGAGTTACGAACCAAGCTAGGCTTTCTTGAAAATAGTTTTAACAACATTAAATATTCAATTGGAATTGAGTTGTCGACAGATATATCAATATAGCTTTTTCGTATCATAAAGTTTATCTCATCTGCCAGACCCTAGAATATCCTCATTCAATGAAAACGGCCGTTCCTACTATGGTAGAGCCACTGGTCAATAGTAGTTAGCGAGTTGCAGTACACGTGACCGGTTACACATCAACGTAGGAGCTGAAAAAATGGTCTAAACCAATGCATTGCTTTCTGTCTGACAGTTGATTTCTCGCTTTTTATCTTTCGCTCAAGCATACTGCATAAATTCGACTTTGTGCCCTTCAACTGCTCGCACCGCTTCTGACTATGACACATCCCTTCCTTTACACAATTTAGAAATCTATCGTGGTCCGACACCATGGACCGCATCAGTTGCACTTAAAACCGCATTTATGAGGAGTTATTGCTTTTTCTTGAAAATTATTGTCGATCGCTATTGTTTACCACACGTTCCTGCATCTTGATCTGCAAACCGTTTTTTGCCAGACTAGATGAAGGACTATTCAGATTTTCTAACATTACATACGTGTACCTGCTTCTGTTGTGTCGTTCAAAGTTTAACTTGTTGCTTGGTATAGAATTAGCGTCTGGAATACTACTCATTTGGGATACCGTTTTAGGTGAAGATAGTTTTGCGAGAACAAAGAAGGCATTCAACAGGGCTTTGGCTATAGCGACTACCATGTAATTCAACTGCATATTATGCCGCGATGGATTGTTTTGTCGGAGACAGGTATAGAATATTCAAGACACGTTTTGCTTTCCGTTATAAATTAGGGTGCCTTTCATCTAACGCAGGTACCGCTTCTTCGACATGAGACCGATACAATCTAATTAGAATATTCAATCAATAGCATTTTGTATCAAAGAGGCATATACCCCAGTGAGGACTTTCAGATTGTAAAGAAATATGACCTAAACGTAAAGTACGCCTGCTAGATGTAACTTTATTTATGCGCCACATTCCTTGCGTAAGCTCGCCTGACTCAGATTCTGGACCGTAGATCATTTAAGCAAGGCCATTTTTTTTAAAATGGTAGGAGAGCGATAGTACAGTGCACTTGAACTCCCATGGTTGGCAAATTGGCCATTGCTTGTGTGTATAGCACATTACGGATCTTTCTATTAGCATCCGAAGGTCGATTTTATGATTGATCAATTGACGAGTGTCGACCCTCTTACTGTCGAAGATAAAGGCGGCAGCAGAGACTCGTCTATATTTTATTTTCAGCCAATATATTTAAATGCATGCAACGAGAAAAAGCAACGTAAAAGCTATGACGATATCGCTAATCTGAAACAATAGTATAGCGAGTTTTTTTTTGTTTCAGAATATTCGGAACAACGACATAAGATATCTCAATGCTTTGTGGTTCTGTATATGTACCGCCAAACGATAAATTACAAACCTGATGTTTTGTGTGTACAATCGCTTGCGAGTGAGCAGCTGCACCGGGTTATTTCTAAATACATTCTCAACCTATGAAGATCACCCATTAGAACAGTGAAATTCGATCAGCATAACTTCAAGCTCCCGCTAGATTGACGATCCACACCTCACTTTCGTGTTCTTAATTGACCGGCTATACCAAAAGCTGCCAGAGACCACATAGGATAATATCCATGATTGCATTGTCGATCCTAAATACAAACCTGTAAACCCTACTTGGATGACAGGAGTGAGCTCCTTTACAGAAGCAATGTTAAATGCATTTTCTTTACATGGAACAAACTCATTGCGATGTATGCATATATCGACATCGATTTAGAGTCTTGAGGAGTTTCTTTTTGTTCGCGTCTAACTTAATGTCACCTCAATGTAATCTATAAGGGACTTCAATGTTTCAAATCATCGTCAACGCCCTCTTTGCTGTCCTCATGTGGATGTAGGAACGAGTCAAAGGGCTTCAAAAAAAGTATAAGTTAGGCCCACCGACCACAGTGAGTACTTCGTCAGAAAGATCGTTTCAATATGCATTTTGCAATCCTCACATTGTTTATTGTGAACTCCGTCAGTGCCTTTGATTGCCAATGGACTGTCGATGCCATTAGTAACCTCCAATCAGGTTTTTACGACTACAACAATGGGGACTGGGAAAATGGAATTTCATCAGCATCAACTTGGAATTGGGCTAATGCTTTGACAGCGACATGCGATTTCATGTTGGCAGATATACAGAATAATAAGGTATATCTATCGGATCTCCCAAACACTTTCCTTAAAGTGCAAGAGGCAAATCTGAAGAATAACCAGACGGCCCTGACGATTTTGAAAAACACAACGCCTACACCAGCTGTTCCCGGTGGGTTTATTGACAAGTTCTATGATGACAATGGCTGGTGGGCGCTTGCTTGGATCAAAGCATATGACCTTACCAACGACCAGCCATATTTGGATGCTGCAGAACAGATTTTTGAACAGATGACAACTGGATGGGACGATGTGTGTAATGGCGGTATCTGGTGGAACACAGATAAAGAATACAAGAATGCCATTGCGAATGAACTTTTCTTGGCTGTTGCCTCATCCTTGGCAAACAGAGTACCCAGTAAGAAGAGCTATTACTTGGACTGGGCTACCGAAGAGCTGGAGTGGTTTCAACAAAGTGGGATGATGAACCCGGACGGCGTCATCAACGACGGTCTAACTTCAGATTGTAAAAACAATAAGAAGCCCGTTTGGAGTTATAACCAAGGCGTGATACTTGGTGGACTGGTTGAACTAAATAAGGCCCATGCAAACTCGAGCTACATCTCATATGCCAACAATCTGGCAAAAGCAGCCATTTCCAATTTAACCGTAGATGGGATACTGCATGAGCCCTGCGAGCCCAATTGTGGTGGTGGTTCCAACTTCAAAGGAATCTTCATTAGGAATTTGGTAGAGTTGAATAGTGTTTCCTCTCAACGTGCTTATGAGAGCCTCGTTATGACCAACGCTGACAGTATGTGGGACACTGATCGATATTCCAATACAACCT